>CALSBZ010040950.1:54102-84932 GCA_943591055.1 Gobionotothen gibberifrons
CACACACACACACACACACACACACACACACACACACACACACACACCACACACACACACACACCACACACACACACACACACACACACTACAGTGAGGAAACTTAAGAATGAACATGCATCTATCTTGGTTAACTGGACTATTTGACATTCTGGGAAAAATGGTAATCTGAGAAGAAATATGCCAAATATTATATTTTTTAATTAGCCTATAGCTTAGCGTAGAGGCAGAACATGAATAGCCTGACTTAACACCGCTGTCCAAAGGTGTCTAAACCTCTTATTTACACTTCACATTATGTTGATTTACTTGTATAGAAATAGAAAGGTAGAAATGAGAGATCTTGGTTTGAGCTATTTCTTGTCAAGGTTAGGGTTAGCGTTACAAAACTGTCACCCACATGATGATTGACAGGTTGTAAGTTTAAATTAAACATTAATTAGCGCTCTACTTCTCCCAGTAACTGTCTACCTTCATGGTACTATAACCATAGTGCTAGATGGGGAAATCTCATACACCTTTGCAGGAAGACTGTGGTTTTCTGCGGGGCTTTTTTTCCGGGAAAAACACAACTTTCCCAGAATAAATGAAGGTAACACACACACACACACACACACACACACACACACACACACACACGGAGTTTGTCCATCAGATCCTCAGCAATAAACTATTTTTCTCCTCATCCATCTTCCTCTCCTTTTCCACTTCAGCCTGACCTCTTCTGTAACTGTGGAGGTCTGTGGGTAACACTCTCAGGCGTCCAGTTCAATGATTTAATGCCACTTCCATTAAGGGAGTTATTTATTAGCAGCAGAAAGACCTTGTATGTAGTGAAGGCTGTGTTTCCAGTCAGGTCGTGAGCTGAAGTTTAAAAAGTGGCGGAAAATACAACAATAAATAAGTCTAGTGTACAGTAATGTCTTTAGTTATAAGCTATCAGTAAATACATCTGATATTTTCTACATGAACGCTCGTTGTTGAACAGTTTTAAATCTCTAAATATATGTTTCCTCTTTTTAACTTACATTGATTTTACTGAAACTGACAACAAAGACAAACATAACGGATTAAAGTTGAGTGGTGTGTGTTTCATTATCTACTTTCAAAAACAATGTAGGGGAGGAAAGACTATAGAAAGATTATATAACCTGACAAAGTAAGTAGCACACACACCAGTAAGAATTTCAAAAAAAGCTTTTGAATAAACATGAAAGTAAAGGTGTTATTGCTCCACTGCTCTGCCTGTTATGATTGTGCTGGCATATATAACAAGGATCTCAATACACACATGATTGACAGGGAATGAGAATGACACACAAATCTATCTGAAATCTGAAAGAAAATACTGAAACAACTCTATTAATTTGCTCTATCATGAACAGCTCGTCTTATATTATCATGCAAATGATACATCTTGATGTTGTCATTATTAAAGTACAAACTGTTAATAACAGTTATTGCACTTTTGCAAACCAAAACTAAAAGAGGTGTGCCAATCTCTATTTAAATGTGGCGTGGCTGTTCATTGATCGTCCATCAGCATGTACAATAATACGTTTTTTTGTTCATTAATTATGATCAAAACTACTTTTCTGCAAAGCTTACACTGTAATGCAACGTCAAGAAGTCGATATTAGATAGATAGAGCACTGTTTGGTTGATTACGGATCGTTAGCGATGCAATGCAAGTTCACTTAAAGATATTAGCATTTTGCACGTTTATATTTCTGCAGTCAGAGCATGCGTAACGATGTTATTTTGAGAAATTAACGTAACTTCTTTAAGTCCTGCCAGGATGTGCATCGAAGTAAAGTGTGCATCCTGATTTTAGATTTGTTAAATGTTTTAAGCTCAAAAGTGTTGTCAACCTGAGCACCAATTACAACTTAATTTTTGAGCGGAGATCGGTGTAAATTCAATCAACATCGAGGCAAAATGGAACAAAAAAGATTGAAAGTGGGCTTCTATCTTTTGCAAGCTTTCTAATGATACAAAGTGAATTATAACTAAGTAAATCTCGAGCTTACCTTTCACTTTTGGTGCATTGTGTCCTGCAGCTGGTTAAGTTGTCGGGTTTCAGACGGAGATGGTGCAGGTTCACGGTATCCAGAGGTCTGACTCTGCAGCGGATCTGAGTGTAACATTCAGACCAGCAGGGGTGCTGTCAGGAGCCAGAGAGGGGACACAATGTGTAATAAACTCTGCAGCAGCCTAAGATATCTGTTCGAGCAACTGGGAGTACCTTTTGCATGTAAATAAGCAGCTATTGTATTAATAACAATAGAGGAAGTTTATCTTATGTTAACCAGTTTGCAGAAAAATGATACAAATACAGCATAGCCTTGACACTAACGTTATAATAATACAGTTGATAATTTCATGCATTGCATTAGAAAGAAAGTGGGCAATGATATTGACATATATAATTTAAGACAACAAAAAGACAAACATCTACTGAACATCTTTGGCGGAGTTCACCAAATGTCTTCTGGATATGTTGCCGCCTATATGACCTGCACACACAGCTACAGGTGATTTCATGAGCACAGGTTAAAAGGGTTCTTGGATATGCATTGCAAAAATCATTGAAAAGAAAAGCTTGGCTGCCACCTACTGGGACATGCTGTGCACACTCCACTCCATATGCTGTGAACACACCTTTATTTAGTTATGTCAATTATGTGGGAAATATGTTTATATATGAGGGACATCACATGATAGATTCAAATACAAGCAGAAATAATACATAATTATTTCTAATTACTCCATTTATACTCTCCTGTTTTGTAGGTATTCTATTTCATAAACAAATCATAAACAATATGAGGTGGAAGAAGTAATGAGAGAGGCCACCTTTTTATGTATTAATTGTACTATATGAAAATACTCCATTGCAGGTTGAAGGTCTTCATTCAACCTATACTTAATTAAAAAGAAGTCCAGTGGCAAAACACACTTATAGCATTTAAGTGAAATTGCTGGTTGTGTTATCAACCACTGAGTAATTAAGCTAAATGTCAAATATAATAAAGGTGGAGCAAAAAGTACAATACTTCCCTTTGAAATGTAGCGAAGGATACGTCTAAAGTTGCATTTATGGAAATACTCAAGTACAGCGTCATTGAACTAAAGTCCAGTACTTGAGTACATTTACTTAGTTACTTTCTACCACTACTAATACACATTCACAACAGCACAGCACCACTATTATTTTGCAAGTCCTGATGTGGTCATTTCCCGCGCTTTAGTAATTCATTATGAACTCAGCAGGAACGACGCATTCACTTTTTCTGTGTGGATTCCAGCCAATAGAAACTCAGAATCAGCGAGAGCCAACAGGCTGCGTTCGACTCAGGCGTCTGGTCCAATCAGTGACGAGTGGACTTAGTTTAAGGCAGCCAATGGGACGTTAGGAGCATTGTGTGACCGAAGCAGAAAGCAAGGCTCTGCCGGGGCTCATTTCGCCGCTTCTCCACCCGGCTTGTCTTTTTTTGGGATCTATACTGCAATGGCGGAACAGCAGCAGCAGCAGCAGTTCTACCTCTTGCTGGGCAACCTGATGAGCCCTGACAACAACGTCAGGAAGCAATCAGAGGTAAGAGAACCACAATAAACGGGGTTGATTTCACAAGTTCGGTCAGTTGGTGAAATCGTGTTAGCAGCAGCTAAGCTACCGAGCCTGGCCGCGCGCGCAAGGCTGCTTTCACGTCACAGGTTCTATAGCCCACGTGCAATGTGAAGCTGAAAGTGAGTTTACTGCTCGGTTTAAATCTAACTACTTCCACCATGTTGCGTCATACTGTTATAGAGACTATGTAAGTTGTCAGTGTTTGTGTCACACTGTCGGGTTGATTCAAAGCTAAATTGCCTAAAAATCCCCACGTTCTCCAGCTGACATGTGAAGCTAGTCATTTTAGCAAGTGGAGGAACAGGAAGTAGCATGAAAAGCTAAAAGGCTAACTCACTGAAGTGCCGGACATTGAAGCACATTTTCGTACAGGGGCCAAAATGTGGTACTACAATCGACGCCACAGGCCCAAAGTACTTTTTCCCCATTGACTTGCAATAGGGTCGGTTTTATTATTACCAAGTACGTTAACATATACACAAATAAACAAGTATGTGAAAAGCAGACCACGGAACAATATCAAAAATGTAATTTAAGGGAAAACTCAACTGCGCATGCTCTATCGGCCCACATCCGGGTACTTTTGCTCAGGGCAATATGGCTTCATGCGCCACTGAACAACTCTCATAGAAATGAACGGGGTCCCTCCTTCAACGATATATTTCTTCATACATCCTTGGTTATATTAGCTAGCAAACTATCGTTGAACAGTGATTAAAGAATTAAAGAAAGGACTTTAGGAAGTAAAAGATTACGTGAATGTCATGTAATAAGTTAAGTGTACTGATTAGCAACATAACAAGCAGTGGGAGGGAGGGAGCCAACACATGTACAGGATGAGCTATGTTAGCTCATGCAATGGCCTTCAGTTCAAATCAACATTTTAAACGTACTCTCTTTTTGGTTTAATGACACGGGTGAAGCTATTTATCTCAGTTTCAGTCACGTCATCTGTAAAGGCTCATCCACTCACAGGATTAGCTTCTCTAGAGGATTTGTTTGGACTGAGTCTAGCTGGCCTATTCACTTTTTCCCCACCACGATTAGCCTCAAAGCATTGTTGCCAGTTTACCTCTTCAGCACCAGACTTTTGCATGAGGTAGTTGAATCTTATCACACTAGCAGTCAGCGTTTTTCTTTACAAAACCACACACTGTCTGCCCCGATACTAAGCTCATTGGAATTCATCCTTTTATAGCAACTCTCCCTTTCTGTCTTGCACACACAATAGGAATTGATCCATGTGTAGAGGACTTTAAAGCCACACGTACGCATTGACAACACATTTGTAGGTGTCCAGATGATTAATTAACTCTATTGAATACATGATGAGAAGGATAGCAAGCCATGCTGTACAGTATTGTTAAGTCTTAGAGCTGTGAAGTGACCTAAAGTGACCCCATTGTATTAAAGTTTCAGTTTTACTCTTTTATATCTGGGGAGTTTTAGCTTGAGCTAGTGAAGATGGCACTTTATCAATGTATAAGTAAATCCCTTGAGTGATAGTTGACCTAAGGATAATTATAATAGTGAGCCAGCAGATGTAGGAATCGGATTGTTATGAGAAATGTTAATGCCTTGTTTTAAATGTGTTTGGTCAGTAATCAGGTTTCTCTGCCAACATACTGTAGTGTTGCCACTCCTCCCTGCTCGGCCTTTGTCATGCAAATGTGAACTCTGGGAATCTATTTACGAACTTTAATGGTCACATAATCAAGTTGTTGCCCAGCAGAAAGCTAGCCAAAGAGTTGTTTACCATTTAGAACCACATGCAAATGATCATCTGATATATCTCTTCAGAGCACACGGTTCCTCTTCACCCCCAGGAAGCATCATGTGTGTGTTTGCATGTCTTTTTGTGGTTTTAATGAAACAACACAGAAGACGAATCAACTGCCTGATGATACATTTCACAAGGATAGGGTCTGAACTGCAATACACACTTTGTTCCTATTGTGGCCTTAATATATTTCAACATTGTTCATTCCCAAATCTAGATGTAGTTATGTTAAAGTCAAATATGATTATTCTTTTACCACTGAATATCATGTTTGGCCTAAATGGACACCACTACAAGCTTATTATTTTACAGTCCAAGTAAGCCATGACCACAAAGTAAATAAAAGCCTTTGAAAAGCCACACCCATGTTTCTTAATTCACAAAGATTGATGCAATTGTGAACCAGCATGTGTTTCAGCGTGGAATTACAGGCATGTGAAAAATGCAATTTCTTTGTGACGGCCACAAAGTAAACATGACACACTCTTGGACTGAGATTCAGTTTGTCACGGGGCTCTGTGTGTATCTGTACGGCCCGTCTAACCCTTTCCACTGTCCTCTCATGTTCTTTACAGGAGGCGTATGACACCATCGTGGGCCAGACCAAGATCACATTCTTGCTGCAGGCCATCCGAGATGTGTCTGCTGCAGAAGAGGTTTGTACATTTATCTCTGACGTATCTGTGGGCCCCCTAACCCACATAGATAATGCCTCCACTTTGAGAAAGCTGCCACATAAACGTCATTTTAAAAATGTAGTCCAGCCATTACACGGAGCCCTCTCCCCGGTCTGACACTAAGGCGCGTTGTGAGTCATGGTTTTGGCATTTGGGAAGTTACGTTTACTCTTCAGTGCAACAGCTGCTTGGCCCCTCGTGCTCCCTCTGCTTTCCTTTAACTGGAGGCTGATATTTTTAGAGTCTTGTAATGGGAGCCGGCAGAGAGGTGCCTTGCCCAAGGAGGGTGACTGGGATGCTCCGGGCCTTTTATTTAGTTTGCCAATGACTGTTAAAGTTCCTTTACACTTTTGCCCAGTGCCACTTAATACAATCATGGTGTTAATCAAGTAAAACTGGGATCAACTATCTGTCTCCAAATCAACAGTGACTTATTTGCGGCCGTAAAGAAAATCCCGATGTCATGTTAAAACCAAACATGTGTTGTCCATTCAGGTCAAACAGATGGCGGCGGTGCTGCTGCGGCGTCTGCTGTCCTCGTCCTTTGAGGAGATTTACCCGGGTCTGACCCTGGAGATGCAGACGGTGATCAAGACGGAGCTTCTGACCAGCATCCAGACTGAGGCCTCGCCCAACATCCGCAAGAAGGTCTGCGACATCGCAGCCGAGCTCACGCGCAACCTCATCGGTAAAGCTCCCCTAGAGATTCAGTAAAACCGCTGTGGCATTGCTACGTCGATATTACCACTATTGATCTTGTGATTAATGTTTATTCTTTCTTGCAGATGACGATGGGAACAACCAGTGGCCAGAGGTGCTCAAGTTTCTGTTTGACTCCGTGAACTCCGACAGCGTTAACCTGCGAGAATCTGCCCTGCACATATTCTGGTGAGGCCCTCTTCGCTTGATGCCACATAGTTTATCTCAAGGCCATATTGTTGCAGCTTGAAGTCGACTGCTTGCATGTTTAGTGGCTGACGTTGTGCTTGTTGTCATCTTTAGGAACTTCCCAGGAATCTTCGGCAACCAGCAGCAGCATTACATGGAGGTCATCAAGCGTATGCTCGTTCAGTGCATGCAGGACCAGGATCACCCACATGTAAGATCTCATGAAAGGGGATTTT
The DNA here is from genome assembly GCA_943591055.1 of Gobionotothen gibberifrons. Taxonomy (NCBI): domain Eukaryota; kingdom Metazoa; phylum Chordata; class Actinopteri; order Perciformes; family Nototheniidae; genus Gobionotothen; species Gobionotothen gibberifrons. The sequence goes on from CALSBZ010040950.1 coordinate 61,315, forward strand.
TGGGGCAGGCCATTTCCTGGTTTATATGACTGTATATATTTATCTCTCTTGTTCCTGTTACCCCTCAGATTCGCACCCTGGCGGCTCGGGCTGCTTCGGCCTTTGTTCTGTCCAATGAAGGCAACACGGCGCTGCTGAAGCACTTCTCTGACCTGCTGCCAGGCATCCTGCAGGTAACGTTCAGTTCCCAGTGTCTACATCCTGTGGCTTCTTTGGCTCAGTGACCTCCGTTAGTTACGGGTGCTCTCTGAGTTTCAGGAACAGTACAGGCCGGTGTGAGTTTCTTAATGAGCCTCTTGAGACACATTAAGGCAATGTTACAGTAGTCTGTCGTACATTAGCTAATGCTTACTTTACGAACAAGCTGCTTTGTACTCGCAGCTTGATTGCCTTAGATGACACAGTTTGCTAACAGAACCTCTTACGAATTGTTTCAATGCATACAGCTTATCCTCTTGCAACAGTGTGTAGTGCTTCTCCTGTGACTCATGTTGGTAGGTGGAGGTTAAGCTTGTGGTGTAATAGCAGCATGACTCTGAAGATATGAATGCATTTGCAATACTAACCATATCTTCTGTCTTTTTGCAACCAGGCAGTGAACGAGTCGTGCTACCAGTCAGATGACTCGGTGCTCAAGTCCTTGGTGGAAATTGCCGACACTGCACCCAAATACCTGAGACCCAACCTGGAGGCCACTCTGCAGCTCTGTCTGAAGGTGATTGGACAGTTCTGCATGGAAACATCTCGGATATGCGTTAACTGTACACTAGACTCGTCAGTCTCCTGTGTGACTAACATGTTGCCATGTCTCCTCAGCTGTGTGCAGACTCCAACCTCACCAACATGCAGAGGCAGCTGGCCCTGGAGGTCATCGTCACTTTATCTGAGACTGCAGCAGCCATGCTGAGGAAGCACACGGCCATCGTGGCTCAGAGTGGTGAGGATTTGTTCACCATCAATCAAAGCCGTTTCCCCCTCGTACATTCTGGCCATTTTTAGACTGCTGTTATATTTGTTCTGTGTCTTCAGTGCCCCAGATGCTGGCTATGATGGTGGACCTCGAGGATGATGAAGAGTGGGCCATGGCTGATGAGCTGGAGGACGATGACTTTGACAGGTGAGGCTTTCTTCATCACCACAAAGATGTACAAAAAGTATATTTTAAAAAGAACAAAATGCTCAGGGTTTGAAAATGTCTTGATGTGGGATTTGTTTCTTCCCCCCCCCCCCACCAGTAACGCTGTGGCTGGGGAGAGCGCTCTGGACAGAATCGCCTGTGGGCTGGGAGGGAAGATAATCCTGCCCATGATCAAACAGCACATCATGACGATGCTGCAGAACCGTAAGCTAAACCTGAGGATGACTGAATCGCATTTAACATTCACACGTTCTAATCCGAATGAATGAGATCAACTCGCTGTGTTTGTCTCCAGCTGACTGGAAGTATCGCCACGCGGGGCTGATGGCGCTGTCGGCCATCGGGGAGGGCTGCCACCAGCAGATGGAGGCGATCCTCCAGGAGATCGTCAGCTTTGTCCTGATCTTCTGCTCCGATCCTGTAAGAAACAACTTAATTGAATTTCATATGAAAATACAGCACTCTGAATATTATAATAAGCTTCTTATTCCTTTTCCTTCAGCACCCAAGGGTACGCTATGCTGCCTGCAACGCAATTGGACAAATGGCCACAGACTTTGCCCCGACCTTCCAAAAGAAGTTCCACGACAAGGTAGCGAATGCACGCAATGTGATGCAGAATTAGAGAGTAAAGTTTTTCTAGTGTATATTTAAAAAGACTGACCCTTCGCCCCCCTCCCTTCCAGGTGATCTCCGCTCTGCTTCAGACCATGGAGGACCAGAGTAACCCTCGGGTTCAGGCTCACGCTGCGGCCGCTCTCATCAACTTCACAGAAGACTGCCCCAAATCCCTGCTGATCCCGTATCTGGACAGCTTGGTGCAGCACCTTCACGTCATCATGGTTGCCAAGCTACAAGAGGTACACATCTGCACTTCATTTAGATGAATGGGGAGGATTATAGCCGCTGTTAGCCAACTTAAATGATTTTTGTTCCACTCCCAGTTGATCCAGAAGGGCACCAAACTGGTCCTGGAGCAGGTGGTGACATCCATCGCCTCGGTGGCCGACACTGCGGAGGAGAAGTTTGTGCCGTACTACGACCTGTTCATGCCTTCACTCAAACACATCGTGGAGAACGCCGTGCAGAAGGAGCTCCGGCTGCTGCGAGGAAAGACCATCGAGTGCATCAGCCTCATCGGGCTGGCCGTCGGCAAGGAGAAGGTACGTCTGCACAGGTGGGGAAAACTTGTATTAAATGAAGGATGGCGGCCATATTCACATCTGTCCTTCTCTCTCTGTTCTGGTATTAGTTCATGCCGGATGCGTCAGCAGTCATGCAGCTGCTCCTCAAAACCCAGACAGACTTCAACGACCTGGAGGATGACGATCCTCAGGTGGGTACACTTGAACGGGACTGTGAACGGGACTGTGAACGGGACTGTGAACGGGACTGTGAACGGGACTGTGAACGGGACTGTGAACGGGACTGTGAACGGGACTGTGAACCATCAGCTTTCTGGATATTGCCTTTTTGTAATGATGTTTTCTGTGGTGTTTTTAGATCTCATACATGATCTCAGCTTGGGCCAGGATGTGTAAGATCCTGGGGAAGGAGTTTCAACAGTATCTGCCTGTAGTGATGGGCCCCCTGATGAAGACTGCATCCATCAAGCCCGAAGTGGCCCTACTGGACAGTAAGTAACAGCACTGGCCGTACAATGCCAAAGCATAGGGGATTTTAATCTAAAACCAGAATGAAAGATGCCATATTTAAATGTGTTTCTCCGTCTCTAGCCCAGGACATGGAGAGCATATCAGAGGACGACGGCTGGGAGTTTGTGAACCTGGGAGACCAGCAGAGTTTCGGCATCAAGACGGCCGGCCTGGAGGAGAAGGCCACCGCCTGCCAGATGCTGGTGAGCAGTCCACTCTGATGCAGCAGCAGCAAAACACTGAGATGCACGAATGTATTTCTAAGAGACTGTGTTGTTTTCCAGGTGTGTTATGCCAAAGAGCTGAAGGAGGGCTTTGTGGAGTACACGGAGCAGGTGGTGAAGCTGATGGTCCCTCTACTCAAGTTCTACTTCCATGATGATATCCTTTTATCACAGACTTTGACATCTTTGATCTGTTATTGTCAGCATATGTGTTTGTATTGCTATGAGGCTCTATGGTGGCGTTTCCTTAACGTACTCACGTGTGCGCGTGGCAGCAGCCGAGTCCATGCCGCTGCTGCTGGAGTGTGCGAGGGTCCGAGGGCCGGAGTACCTCACGCAGATGTGGCACTTCATGTGCGAAGCTCTCATCAAGTCCATCGGCACGGAGCCAGACTCAGACGTCCTGTCGGAAATCATGCACTCGTTCGCCAAGGTAACACCGTCTTCCTGAAATGTCTCAACACAGCATTTCCATTTGAATAGGATTTCTGAAGCGGATGATGGAAGTGTTTTTTTTCTCTACAGTGCATTGAGCTGATGGGAGACGGCTGTCTGAACAACGAGCATTTTGAAGAGCTGGGCGGCATCTTAAAGGGAAAACTGGAGGAGCATTTCAAGAACCAGGAGCTCCGACATAGTGAGGCTTTTTTCTTTAACGGCACACCATGGCATTTTTCCTTGTAACAAGTTCTCATCACTATAAGCAAGAGTGTGTTTCATGCATAACACTCACAGAATGACTCTTTGTTCTTCACAGCAAAGAGACAGGATGAAGACTATGATGAGCAGGTGGAGGAATCACTACAAGACGAGGTAATTATTTAAACGGATTACAGTCAAATAGTTTGTCTAATCATAAACAATTTAGTAAATGTTCAACGTGATTCTTCTTCTTGTTCTACAGGATGAGAACGATGTGTACATCCTGACCAAAGTGTCGGACATCCTGCACTCAGTGTTCAGTAGTTACAAAGAGAAAGTGCTTCCTTGGTTTGAGCAGCTTCTGCCTCTCATCGTCCAGCTAATAGTAAGTCCAGTAAAACAAGTGTTACGGGTCAGTAGATGGTGTCGGTCTGGTGGATTCTAACTCTTATCTGAACTTGTCTTCAGTGTCCCAGCAGGCCATGGGCGGACAGACAGTGGGGTCTGTGCATCTTTGACGACGTGGTGGAGCACTGCAGCCCCGCCTCCTTCAAATATGCCGAGGTTTTCCTGCAGCCGATGTTGCAGTCGCTGTGTGACACGAGTCCTGAAGTCCGGCAGGCGGCCGCTTATGGTGTCGGCGTCATGGCTCAGTACGGAGGAGAGCTCTACCGCCCGTTCTGCACAGGTATTGCTGAGCGTTGGTCTTCAGTTGTCATGTCGGTAGCTTGGTGCTCTTCAGTCTTAACTCACTGCCTCTCTGTTTCCCCAGAGGCCATCCCGCTGATGGTCAGAGTCATCCAGTCAGCTGACTCCCGCGTCAAGGAGAACGTCAACGCCACGGAAAACTGCATCTCCGCCGTCGGAAAGGTCATGAGGTTTAGACCGGAGTGCGTTAACGTCAACGAGATTCTTCCCCATTGGCTCAACTGGCTCCCGCTCCTCGAGGACAAAGAGGAGGCCGTGCACACGTTCGACTTCCTGTGTGACCTCATTGAAAGGTATGTGTGGAAAAAAAGGACATCTGAAATTATTTAGTAAACCATTCGTTGTTCAAACTCTTTTTTTTTTTTTTCCCCGCAGCAACAATCCCATTGTCCTCGGACCAGATAACGCCAACCTTCCCAAGGTGTTCCTCATCATCGCAGACGGAGTTGCAAACGAATCGGTGAAGACTGAAGACGCATGCAGCAAGCGGATGGCTAATGTCATCCGTCAAGTACAGGTAAATAGTCGATTTTAAAAACAAAAGATTGACATGCTTTTGTGAGATTTTCCCAGATTGATTTGTCTTCATCTTGTCCCTCAGGGGTCGGGAGGTTTATGGACGCAGTGTGTATCGACACTGAACGAGACGCAGCAGAAAGCCCTTCAGGACCTACTGAATACTGCCTGAAGCCCCGCTCACCTCCCCGCTCTTTAATTAAAAAAAGCCCATGAAGAAAAGTTGAGCTCCTGGACCTCTTCCATACACTTCTTCCTCCTGCTCTGATCTGTAGTGTGTATGGACGCCAGCTTCAAACCCCTCCCCTTCCCCTTCATCACCACCCTAACTATCGTATAACTCAACCAACATTCAGCCAAATGGGGGAGCAGGTTGGATATTTATGACAATGGAGGACATTGGCCATCCACCTCAAAGACTTTCACCCTGTACCCAAGGAAGTGGGAACCAGAGTAAAGTGTCCCTGTCTAATATCTGGACGTTTTGTTTCCAACCATTCCCTGATGTTTGACTCGTCTCGTCGTGCCCAGAGGGACTCGTTCTCCACGTCGCCCAAAACAAACTCATTGGACAGTCAGGGGGCCAATGTGGGGGGAGATAGGGGCAGGACATTACTGTGGACTGAGCAATTGAATGCACACTTTGGGCGATCACTGCCCGTCTCCTGTGAAATTTACTTTTTTTTTTGTATTTCTATTTCTGCTCAGTGTCACATTGGGAGGAAACGGCTTCTTGTCTGCCACAGCTTGGAGGGACTCTAAAAAATAGATTAAAAAAAAAGAAGTAATGGTGTGTTAAGTGGCTAGAAAACATAGTTCGAAAAATGACATCATCGTTGTCTTGGAGAGTTGATTTAAAAGCAGCTTCCCTCCGTTAGCCTTCCAGATAGCTGTTCAGTCTGAAGATGAGATGTTTTGCTTAACGGTTCCCAGCCCTTTAGGTAGCAGTGTATAAGTAAGGGGCTCTCAGAAAATCAGAGCAATAAATCTGTTGTTGGTCACAGCCTCATGGCACGTGACAAGATGGAGGAACATGAATTGTAGAGTATTTGTAAAATGCGTGTTACCATACTCTTAACTTTATGGTTTTGACCCTTTGCAGCCCTGCAGGTATGTGATGGAATTCTGGAAACTACCAACAATAAAATTCCACTTGAATTCTGACAAGTTTTTCATTTGATTTATTTATTAAAGGAATAGTTGAAAATATTTATTGTCTTGCCCAGAGTTGGATTAAAAGACTCGTACATATTCAACAAGTGTGCACTGCATATTGGCTAGTTTATGATGTGTGTATATATATATTCCAACACAAGCAGGCTATGCTTAGTTATTTTATTAGTAAACGCCACAGCAAATTCCCAATGGGTATTATTTCTATAAACGGACCAGATATTGGACAGTAAATTGTTACAGGCATAAATTAAAATGGCAACTTATGCAGAAAGACAGCCCACTTTTAAGCATGAGTTGTTAAGTTACCAGAAGTGGAAGAAGTATTCAAATGATCTAAGTAAAAGTAGCATTCCGACAGTATACAAATACTTGCCTACAAGTGAAAGTCCTGCATTCAAAATTGTGCTATCAAAATATACTTTAAGCCGGTATAGGTAAAACTACTCAATATGCAGGATGTCTCCTTTGAACACCATTAAATTATAGTATTGAACTATTCATTTGTATTATGAATGTGTTCATTTCAACTATGGTTGCATTTGGTAAACGTGGGGTTCATTTGAGATGTACGTCATGCTGTGCTACTGAATAGCTATGTATTGATGTATGCACTTTTAAACAAATTCAGCATTAAAGCTGTCAGACGGATGTAGTGGAGTAAAAAGTACAATATTTGCTTACAAAATGTAGTGAAGAAAAAGCAAGTAGCATAGAAAAAATACTTAAGTAAAGAACTTACATGTTGTACAGTACTCGAGTAAATGTACTTAGTTACTTTACCCCACTGTTAGCTACTAGCTTCGGAGCTAACCACACCCCTTTATCAGCAGGAGGTCAAAACGAGTTGTAGCATTTATTTATCGATAATAGACTGTACAGAAAAACATGAATGACTTTATACTCACTTTACTTGCTCTTTCTCCATGGTACCGTGGGCAGGAGGTTAATTAATTGCAGCTGTTGGTGGCTAATTGGCAGCTTAGTAAAATCATAAGCATAACTTTCCGTCACTCGCGCTCTTTTTCCTCTCCTTTAACAATCGCTAGTGTTGAACAAACACCCTGCGTAACAAGTTATAACTTTAATTAAATTAAAACCCATTAAAAAAAAGTACTTGTGCAAACCTTTTTGGCTGGACTATTTTCTTGTGGGGCGCAGTGATACCTGTAGTCTCGAATGGTTGCCTAGCAATGACCAGACTCTCGGCCGGAAGTGGCACTTTTTCCTGTTTCCATTTATACATTTGATTTTTTTTCATCAAGCTAATCTTAGTAATATTTTGCTTTTAACTTTCTATATAGAATCATTTCAAGCTTAACTTTCCCCATTGCTAAAATTATAACTTTAAGAGGAATTCAACCAATCAAAAGAGGGCGTCAAGTCAACGAGTACTATTAGCCAATCAGTGCACAGTAGGGAGGGACTAGGCGGAATAGTATTGCGCAACAATGCTTTCTAATCGCTAATGGATTTAAGATAATTGTCCAATAGTTAATTTTTAAAATGAAGAAATTGTCCCCTAATAATTGCATGCACATAATGATATGGTCCCAAGGTATTTGACAGACATCACAGAGCAGCCATGCTTTATTAGGACATCTATAGCAACAGCAAAAAAAGTTTAAATTAAAGCTTTCAACCTAACTCAGTCATGGATGGTGACCACGGCCTCTTCTGTAGAGATGGAAATGTGTTTATCTATTTTTTTACAAAAACTTGAATATACATGTTGTACGGCCTATACTGGCAATAGAGTGAAGTTCCGACAAGTTGCTTTAGCATGGAAACATTTTGTGTGTACATAAAGGATAGCAGGTAGTTCTCTAAATTCATTTTGGGGCCGTTTTCTAACATTGACCTTGGCAGTTTTAATCTCCAGACCAGCTGGAACACCTGGCTAAATGAATGACAGGCTTCTCACATTGCTAAATGCCATCCTAATATCCTCCACAAGTGCAATGTATTTGCTAAGACCAGCTCAAGATTTCACTTTTGAAGAAAACTCTTCCACACAGAGTATCGGTTTGATTTCTAGAGCCACTGATCAGACCATGAAGAAGGGGAAACCTTCGGAGGCTAGTAGTGTTCAGGAGGGAGGGTGAATGAATTGTGTGCAGGCAGTCTGTCCTTGAATTGCATGGCTGTCTAAGTGACAGAATTGGTTTTAAATCCTGATTAAAACACTGATGATTTGAGCAGATGTGTTCCACAACGATTGTTAGTTTAGTTTAAATGAACACTACCAGATCAGAGATAGGTGTATTTCAGTGTCAGTTGAGATAATACAATATTTACAGTGATCTGTACAAGTGACGTGAAAGTGCCTGACAGGAAGGTAAGAGAGGAAGATGTCAGAAAGGAGGAGCTTCACATTGAAAGATTCCTACAGGACAAATGACTACAGAGTCTCCAGTCAGTTTCATTAGCCACCATCCCACATGTAGTCTTCCTCCTTTTTCACTCTTTATTGGAGCATGTCCACAAAAGCGTCAAATTCGTCGATGTTTTTCTCGTAGACGGCAAGTTTCTCTGGCAGTGAGTCCTGCAGACAAGAAATGACATGTCCCCGTTATATCTTTGTGGTGAGAGGTTTAAAGAAGGAATCAAAACGTTCTCATACGAATAAAACAATAAGAAGTGTGTTACCAGGTCATCGGCCATCGACTGGGCGCTGATGTGAAGAGACAGGCTGGCCAGTTGCGGAGGGTTTTGAAACTCTCTGTAGAAAGTGCCCAGATCCATCGGCAGCAGGTCGTCTTTAGAGAAGGCTGGACGCTACACACAGAAGCAGACAGGCAATCAAACATCTCCGGATGAAATACAAAAAAGGTACAGATTAAAGAAATGGTGTAGCATGTCAATGAATGGCTTTAGAGGTGCTGATAAGTGGCTTTTGTTGTTGATTGACAGAGCTAAGGCTAGCCGTTTCCCCTGGTTACAGTTGTTGTGCTAAGTTAACCCTTAGATGCCCGAGTGACTGGACCCTACACTCTTCCACAAGTGGGTCAATAATATGTTTTTTTATGCCATTTTTGGTTAACAAAAATCACTTTTATAATATTTAGTATTATATTTTGGTTCACACTAGAAATATTTTATATTTAATTTTTCACTATTTTGAATTTTAGAATTTTTTTTTTACATTTTGAAAAAAAACGTTTTGAACATATCGATGCAAAGATCTCCGCTATTCTGAGACCCTCACAGTATTCCAGTCCCTTTTCAAAACTCATCTCTTCTCCTCTTGTCTACTCATCATAGCCCACCCCCCATCAATCCATGCCGGTTGATCTAGTTTGATAGTCCTATACCCCCCACCCTAACCTTCCCTTATATTGTAAAGCGATTTTGAGTCCTTGAAAAGCCCTATACAAATATAATGTATTATTATTATACTGACAGGTATCAGATCTTGCTGTGTAAAATAATCTTCCTGAGAGGTGTCACTTGGTGTAGTCTGTGTGTGTCCTACAGTGAATGTATTCCTGACAGCAACAGGTGATAAGAATCAAAAGGTTCCCATAGGATCCCATAGAAAATCATTTTTGACCCACTTATGGAAGCTTGGGGTAGAAATACAAAAACTACAATTTCTTAAAATTTAAATTTAAAATTTGAATGGCATGATATCCAAAACATGTTTTTTGAGGAATAGCTGGAATATGAAATGATAAAAAAATGTAATTACAAAGATACTTCAAGAAAACCACCTCACCGGGTCAAAAAATACCCACTTATGCATCCAAGGCTTAAGCTAATCGGCTGCTATTTGTGGCTTCATTTGAGTTTTAAAGGAGAAAAAATCTTAAGTATTTAAACCTGTTCAGACTAAATGTTCAAGCTTAGCATGTATTAGCACTTTTGTAATGCAACATATTGTGCAAATGCATTGTTCTTTAAGCCTGGAGAGTACGTACAAAGTCGACCATGACGAAGTCGTCCTGCTGCCCCGATCCCTCCGAGCCCTGAGAGTGGAGGCTGGCCTGCAGAGGGGAGGGGCAGGGGGGGGAGTCTGGAGGCTGCACCTGCACACACACACAGAAAGTCCTTACTGTAGAAAACTTAACACACCTTGATTAGGCTGTATCTGCGAAACCTTTTGATCATATGGTATCATAATATCCATTTAAACACAAATCAAATGATCATACTGCCTGATATAAACACACACTTGGGACACCATCTTTGTTTTGATAGTTACCATGGGATCATGCTCCTCCGAGTCCAGGCCTCGAGGAGCAAAAGCAGCAAATGGCAGGTCCAGACTGGCTGCTGTTAACTACACACACACACACACACACACACACACACACACACACGGAACTTAATTATGTGTACTCTAGGGCTGTCCCGAATACCATTTTCCGGGCTCCGGATATTCGGTAGTAATCGGCAGCGAATATTCTAATATTCGGCCCGCGTGTATTTCGGTGTATTCACGGCATTCATTTAGTTATTCTACAGTATTGTTGTTTTATAGTTATCAACCCAATTTGTGTTCTTTGAAATTGAAAAGGATATCGCATTGTGTTTGTTACTTTCGTTGCAGTTGTATAATGTCTTAAGTGTAATTTGGCTTCCTATTTATGGACATGCTTTTATTTTGAAGGAGAGGTAGCGCTGTTGACAGGAAGTTGTTGTTGCTATGGAAACAACGTGACGGAGATTAACGGAGAAAAGTAATATCTACATATAAAAGACGGAGAAAGTAATCAATAACGTTTATGGGTAAGCGTTAGCCCCCCCCCGAAGAGGCACAAGCTCTTACGTTGATATTGGAGATTTCAATTCACAAATTGAAATTGAAACCCGAATAGTTAGTACTCCAACGAACGAAAATTCGGATATTCGGGTACAGCCCTAGTGTACTCCTACATTTTCATCACTAGGACAGTTACCCTCTTGAGCAGGATGGAGTGCGTTCATATGTTTTTGAATCAGAGTTATCAGTTTGGGATGTACCTGTGTGTTGGGTTTATTGACAAAGGCTCCAATTTTCCTGGTGAAGGCGTTGAGCGACTCCACGGGGTCGGAGGGAGACACGCTCCTCCGCCCTTCATCCCTCCTTCTTTCTCCACTGTGCGTCAGGCCATCGTCATCACCACTTTGAAGAGAGATGGTACTGTTTAGACATTTCAGATTTAAGGATGTGACACACATTGAATCCCTCTTCTTTCCCACCGTTCACAATATCTCTTGCTAAAAAGCCAATATTCAACATATGGCTCTAGATACCAACAGATAATATCTAGTTATTTCTTTAAGACGGTTACATCTTTGCAGATGCTGAGCTGAAGTTAAGTTAGTGAATCAAATATGTTTTGAATTACCTGCCACCAGGAGTGTTGGCAGCTTGTTCTACTGTGAGATGAGCATCAGCTCCATGAAGAGGTTGAGCAGGAGCCAATACAACTCCTCCGTGCTCCTTCCCAGCATGCAACGCCTGAAGAGGAAGAACAAAGCAGAGTTATAGGGGATTCAATATAAACATGTATTTTAAAACTTGATTTTTCTGATGGGAAATGTAGGCATCCCTGACAAATAAGACTATAAGTATGTATCAATAAGTGTGTATGTCATGCTTCACCTGGCTTGCAGCAGGAGGACACATCTCAGCAGCTCCAGCTGGAGGGTGATATGAAAACCTGGAAGCATACAGCTACAGAGACAGGAGGAAGAAGAGGGATCATTCATCACAAAACACTGCAGCGTAACGTTGGAGACACACTGTTGGATGACGGGGTTTAAAACTGTGTAATAATAAAACATCACAATGAAACAAGTGCTTAAAGTCATGGAGCCTCACACAGTCAAAGCTAATAGTGATGCAACACACACACATCAAAACACATGACAAAATGTGAGTGATCAGCAGTTTAAAAGGTGCATCACACACTTCCACAGTGGCCGTATAGACTCACAGTGTGACTGACAAGTCCAGGAGCCAATGGAAGCGGCAGACTGTCCAGGGGGAGGGGCTTAGACAGTTTACAGGGCGAGGGACTCAGTGTACACACACACTGACCAAACGCAGACACACACACACACACAGACAGATAAACATACAATTAAAAAAGACAGGAACAGGAAAAGGAAACGGACAAAGAGAGAAAAGAGAAGGTGAAATAAAAAGCAGTTGTGAAAATGGAGAGCAGTGTAAAGAAAGAGATGTTAACGAGGATTAAAGGAGTGAGTCGTGTTACCTGTGAGGGAGGGGAAGTGGAGAAGGAGGTGGTGCAGACCTCCTGGGAATCCTGCACTCCTACATATCCTCCGTCCTCATCATCTAGAGCTCTGAACACACACACACACACACATTATAATATAGATGATTTCAGTTCTTCACATCCTACACAGATGGAGAATTGACCTTATTTTGTCTTTTAAGCAGGAACATGTAATTGTTTCTTTATTCTGTGGATGTAAAAGATGTTTTGTAGCTACCTGTAGTTGCAGGGATGTCCCATGTTTGCATTACGGTGGCCGATGCCAGGTGGATCCACAAAGTGATCCACGATGATCCCCACGATGGGAGCAGACTTCTCAAACTGTCTGCGGAAAACCACACAGTTCAACCGTTTACTAGTGGTGCGAGTAGTGAAGCACTTAAAGCAAAAATATAACCATCTCTTCATCCACTCAGAAAACATTCATATGAATAAGCTCATCCTAATTGTCTTGATAAGAACACTGTGTTGTTTCTCATGCTGAGTGTTAATTACCTGTTGGACATGAATGCCAGGTTGGTGCGGTAAGCACATGACAGCGTAACCGTGCCAACAGGCGTGCCAACAACACCGACACGCACCGTCTGAAACCCTTAACAACAAACAACAAACCTCAGCAAAGAAACATGAATATTAAATACAGGTTATAGTAAATTATGCACTGAGAAGGAAAGTCATATCTAAATGTTATTCTACTGATGTTAACTTCTATGTGTTTTTAATTTATCCTCAAGATAGAACAACTGTAACATCGCCCAGGGATTAATTAAGTGTTTAAGATTCTGATTGGTGTTTTATTGTATGTTTTTATTACTTTTAAGAATAATAAACATGTCTAATTAATATGTAATCCTGTCCCTGAGCAGTTTTCAGCCCCAGAAGGCAAAACAAGACACAAATACATTTATTACTGAACAAAGAACTGGAAAATATTTGTCTTTTCGAGTCCATTTGCATCTTATTCTAAGCAGGGGTGTCAAACTCAAGGCCCGGGGGCCAAATCCAGGCCGCGACTTCATTGTATGTGGCCCCACAAGAGCTTGCAAAGAATATAATACATTTACATGCCACTTTACAGAAGCAGGTTGCCCAAAAACTACATGTCCCACAATGCATCTTGTTTGCACACTGAAGAGACTTGCAATTATTTGCTCTGGATTTCTGCTTTCAAACTTAGTTAGTTATTACCCTGTCCGATAATAATCGAATAGTGTAATATAATACATTATTTTATATATTTATATAGTTACAACCGGCCCTTTGAGTGCAACCATAATGCTAATGTGGCCCGCGATGAAATTGAGTTTGACAACCCTGAAGGTTTTACACACAAGTATATGTGTGTAAAACCTTCCTTTTGTTTACGGTCAAATAAGTCGACCTTGAGCTATGAGTGTTGTTTTCTGTGATTTACGACATGTCCGTCAGGAAGCAGAGTTTAAGGTTACCTTCTCCTAATCCACTCAGCTGGACTTCCCCGAAGTAAATCCTAGAAATAAGAGAGGCCGAGACAGATGGTGACACATGTCAAACATCAACGTAACAAGAGACCAAACAAAGCTGTGGCAGTTCACCAGCTGGTAGAGAGTCCCCTCACCTGTATAATATCACGTAGTCGTGCCCCTGCTTTCTGGACAGCTTGTAGGCGGGCGTTACCCTGGTGATGGCCAGCAGAGACTTCAGAAGGACAGACAGACGGTTGTAGACTGTGTACGACACCTTGATGTCCTTATCACACCTGCAGCAGAAACAATGACTCATATTGACGCATTTCAAATAGATGTCAGCTTAATGAAAGGATGGAGTCATCAGTGTGTCTAACAGTCTTTGGGAATCTGTTTTGGAGCAGCTTCATTTATTTCAAGCAGTAACAGCAGTTTTTAAACAACAGCAGCACTTAAAGCACTGATTTAATTTTCACCATTGTTCCTTTGATCACAAAGCAGGCTATTTTGGCAGAGAAGCATCACAGTGTTGCTCATGATGAAAGGATCATTACATCACAGCACAGAGGCGTATTACCTCCGACACTGAGCTGCTCATCAAAGCTATTCATGTGCAGAATATACAACACACAGAAACTCTGCAGCACTTTATATATGGTTGCTTATACTTAAAAACATGCTAAATGTACTCACTTCTCATTCATCTCCAGACACCATGTCTCCAACTCCATCGAGTCCCCCTGAGTGAGTAAGACAGAAAGATTTGTGTATATGAAATGTAAATATGGAGTAAGATAATTGTGTGTTTACTATTCCAAAAGTATGAGGAATGTCAAACCTCTGAGGTCTTCAGGGAGATCTCGACGCACATGGAGCGCCCGATGCCTGGGAGTTGTCCAGCCAGCGCCTTTTTAGCTTCATGAGTCACCTCTGGGATGTCTTTGATGGCCAAATTAAACTAGAAGAAGTCATAATAACAATAAAAATGACTTAAATGTACACTGTAGAAGAAGATCAACCATCCAAGCCAGATACATTTATGAGAAAATCTACACTAAACTGTACACCCGATCAACAATTTCAATGGTGAATGGTCAAATATTTTACCCAATCAGAGCCAGTAGGCGATGAGGATGAGCGAGTGCATATCTTCTCTCCAAGCCGCGCTTGGACAATCACCTGGACAGTCTACGAAGAGGACATGAGAAACCATTACTAGTTAGTAGGGAATACAGATATATCAGTAACAACAAGTATCTCAAACCCTGTGCAAATAAAACTGTCTCCAAGTAAAGAGTGTGGGAATCAAAACTTCTGCTAACAGAATGAGCCCCGGGCGTTTAGACATCTACAATCAAAGAGGCTGCATTCCTTTCCCATGTCGGAAACAACAACATCATACAGGCGTGTTACCTTTAAGGCAAAGAACTTAATGAACTTGTCCAAGTCTTTTTTATCCTGGGGACTCAGGCCACTCTCCATGTTGTCACGACCCTGGGATCAATCAAGAAAACATGATCTATAGCACCGTGCTACACAGTAAAGCAATCATACTAGTACACAACACAGCATGTCAAATATACAATTAATACATTTGTGAGCAAAGACAAATGTTGCCACTTACTGCAGCCATAATTATAATTAATTGTAATTGTCAAATACAAATAATTGCCAAGAAAAAAGTGAATTCATGTCAAGTAAAATGTGTGAATACATGAATCGTCAGTTAATAGAAAGATTTGGATCAAAACAAGCCTTTTTTCAACCAATCAATTGAGCAATTAGTAACTGAAAGCAATGAATAATACCTAATATAATTCAGCTTGAAGTAGTTTTAAAGGAAAATACTGTTTATCACAATTATTTTAACCCTATTTAAGCATCTGTTTCTGTACAAGTTAACAAGTAAGGCCTCCTCGTTGACATTAAATTATCCGGATAGTATTTGGAGGTCATGTTAAACGACACAATATACTGACAACCCGCTTTTTACAGTGCAAAAAGCCACGTTATGTTCTTCTTTTTTCGTGTGAAACACAAATGTAACTGATATTTACTAACCGTTGACGTTGCAGCTAATGCTAAGCTAGCTAGCTGAATAACACGCACTTAAAATGTATCACAAAACAGCAACACTTACATTAGCTTTTCCCCTGGGAACGTAGCTTCAATAAAATACAACTTAATTCAATATAAATGGCATAAAACGCTGTGTTTTATGAACATTTAAAAGCTTATTTCAGAGGTAAACAACGACGGAGCTACTTCTCTGTTTATCTTCTCCATGTCGACGTGTTTGTATGGCACATCGTTCACTGCGGCACTTTCGTTGATTTGAAAAAAAGTATTTAAAATGTTAAATACACAATTCGTTTTGTTTGCCTTTTTATTCATAGTGTGTTTTGATAGTGGTACTATATTGTTTTAGTTCTTGGTAAAAAAAAAAACTCAGCCTTTTAATAATGACAATCTACATATGAGTGCATCTTCTTGTCTCGAATGTGCGCCTGTGCGTCTAACGATACGTGTTCCTGTGGCTTGTTTTGGTTGACAAAAGCTGCATGACTTCTTCAAATGTAAGAGCCTTTTTCTTTACCATGTAACATAAATGCTAAATGCTTTAACTTCCATTCAAAGATATCCAGCTGTGTGTGTAAATAGCCATGCATGTATTCAGAGAAACGCAATACTGAACGTAGGAAAGCTCAAATGCTAGTGTGGTAGCTACATAGTTAGCATGTAGTATTCAGATATACAGTAATAACAAACAAACAAGGAGCTTTAAAACTCGAGGACAGATTTGTTCCATGCCGAAAAGTTAGCCATTTTGTTGAATTGGCAGTGTGATGAGATACAAATAAGTGACACAGCAAGAGTCTTCCAATTGCATTATTAGAAATCCGGTTTATTGCCAGGTAGGTTTTCATATACAAGAACATTGCAGTGGTGCATAAACAAAAAACACAAGGATAATACAAATACATACTATTTAGAAATGTGTACAATGTGTGGATACAGCATCAACAACAATTCATACAAGCATATCTTGTTCTGTGCATGTTAACTGTATTGAAATGTACAACTATACCTTGATTGATAAATGTATTATTGCCCACAGCATGGCGATCCCTATAGCCATCTTGGACTGTGACCTGCTGTTACACGGTCGAGGACACAAGACGCTGGACCGCTTTGACCTGGACTCTGTGCCAGACAACTTGCTCCTCACACAGTTTGGCTTCCCCAGAGAGTTTATACTGTATCTGGTGGAAATACTCCGGGAGGTAAGTAGATGATGAGCCTGAATTTCAATTATCTCATCCAATGAATTATACGTTTTAATGTGTGTGGATGTTAGGCTCTGTGCAGACGTACTCAGCGGTCCAGAGCCATCAGTCCTGAGGTCCAGGTGCTGGCTGCTTTGGGCTTCTACACATCCGGATCCTTCCAGACATCGATGGGAGATACAATAGGGATCAGCCAGGCGTCAATGTCGAGATGTGTGTCCAACGTGACCAGAGCCCTGGTGGAGAAAGCTCCAACGTTCATCACATTAAACAGGTGTGGAACCATGATGATGACTTGCATATCACTGGGATTATCAACATGCAGCCTAAAATACAGACAAAAGACAAAGTAAATATTAAGAAAGAGTTGTTTCCCACACAGAGACCCCTCCAGCACAGAGCAGTCCTTCCAGGAGTTTCAGAGGGTGGCAGGATTCCCAGGAGTCCTAGGGGTGCTGGACTGTGTTCAGGTGCACTATAATATACTCCATTAACACTTTAAAACTCTTTATACAAAATGTACAGCCTAAACTGATCACCTCTTCCCCTCCAGGTCACCATCAAAGCTCCTAACAGCGAAGACTCGTCCTACGTGAACAAGAAGGGGTTTCACTCGGTGGGCTGCCAGCTGGTTTGTGACGCCCGAGGATTGTTACTCAGCGCAGAAACACACTGGCCGGGAGGACTCAGAGACACAGAGGTTCTAGAAAGATCCGCTCTCCAGAAACACCTGCAGGACGCTGAGGAGGGCTGGCTGCTGGGTGAGACTCGGATTTCACTCTTCTTTGCACACAGTCTGAAAAAAAAGGTCGAGGACTAACGTTACTTTCTGATTTCTGCTTCCTAGGTGACCGTCGTTACCCTCTGAGGAAGTGGTTGATGACCCCGATGGACTGCCCAGAATCCCCAGAAGAGTTACAGTATAATCTGGCCCACACGGCCACTCACGAGATCGTGGACAGAACCTTCAGAGCCATCCAGACCAGATTCAGATGTTTGGACGGCACCAAAGGATACCTACAGGTACGCAGGTTTTCTTTCAGACCAGGGTTGTGTACTTTTTTTTATTTAATGTGGGCTTGTCTCTTTATTAAAAATCTTAGCAAACTTATTTTATCTTTCAACTGCACCGTCCCCTTTGCTGCTGTAAACCATTTTCTGAATTACTTTTGTCTATCCTTTTGTGTGCATTTATTAATTGAGATCCGACCCCAAAGCAATATTTGAGTTATAGATGCTTTTGTGACTGAATGGTATTCTTTCTTTTGCATCTTGTCTAAAAAAAACCTGCAGTATTCTCCGGAGAGGAGTTCGTCCATCCTGCTGGCCTGCTGTGTTCTCCACAACGCCTCGCTGCAGTCGGGGTTAGACGCCTGGACTCTGGAGCGGACCGACCCTCTGGAGCAGCCCGAGAGTCTCGAGCAGAGACCTGAAGATCGAGACAGCCGGGCAGAGGAGCTCCGGAAAGATCTCATCCTCAAACACTTCAGCTAAAACTCAAAACAGATCAGGACTGGGACTAGAGGAAATCAACGAACGACACATTTCAAGCAAGAAAGGCCACAGACACAGAGTTGCTGATGCAGGTTTTTTATATTTTGCTGGTTTCTACTCTACTGACTACACTAAGATAACATAGAAGTATATGGAGGAACATGCAGGACGCTATACAACAAACTGAGACAACATGGTACCCGAACACATTTGAAATAACTGGAAGTGCTTCATTCTTCTCTCAGAATGTGGAATAATGAAACACTTCCTGGTGACTATTAAAACTGTGTGCAGCTGCTGTGTTATCAACGTTTCTTTACAGGTGGAAAAAGTCACCCTCCCTTTCTGTTTTATTCCCTCCCCGCTTTACATTTTGATTCCCCAAATATCCAATTTTCTCACGTGATTCCACAGGTTTCAATCTTGGACTATGTCACAATACAAAAAAACAAGGCCCTTAACAAGGTTATTTACAACAACTGCACATCAGGTGGTCAGTATTTATGTACACTGGTGCATTGAGACGGTATTGGGTGAGAATGACAGGATGTTTGAGCAACGGGCTGCAGTCACATGATGTTTTTGTGTACACACACACAAAATGAAATACAAACAGAGATGAATAAGAAACATTTGTAGTGTTTTGGAGATAAAAAATAGAAGTTCTGAGCATTACATCATTGTAATAATGAATTAAAGGAAGTGGATGGGGGCAGTGTAAAGCTTTTAGTTTTTGAAGGAGTACCATTAAATGTTTTGTTTTTTCTTTCATTGTCAGAAAAAGTGATTTTTTTTGTTGTTGTAAATGTCCCAATGGCTCCTTCAAATGTTGGCGATAACAAAGCTAGTGGTTTGTTTTACTTCCTGGAATGTATGAGTCCCCTGATTGGCTTCATCAATATATACACACTTTCTACAAACAGGAATAAATACAACACACACTGCTGTCACATGAGCACATCTACGGTGAAATGAATTTAAGACAAAAAATATGATAATTGCCGATGTTCTAATTATTTAAGATCGTGCTTTTGATTTGGGCTTTTTAGGTTAAGAAACTTCACCTTATGGCTAAAAAAATAGATTTTAAAAGTACATTTTACAAGCTAGTGGCATTTCTATATCACACAGGAACCAAATGGACCTTTCATGCGACAGCAGGAAACATAAACACTGTATTACAGTTGAAAGACAAAAGCAGATCATGTCAAAGTTTACACGACACACCGTCATGTAAAACTTCATCATCCTAAATGCAAAAACACAACATAACATTCCCTTTTTTTTTTCTT
The DNA here is from genome assembly GCA_943591055.1 of Gobionotothen gibberifrons. Taxonomy (NCBI): domain Eukaryota; kingdom Metazoa; phylum Chordata; class Actinopteri; order Perciformes; family Nototheniidae; genus Gobionotothen; species Gobionotothen gibberifrons. Next base: position 81,119 of record CALSBZ010040950.1, read on the forward strand.
GCATAAAATTAAAATGCTCTTTTTTGATGCTCGGAATATATTATAACTTGTATTTGAGTGTTTTTTTTGTAAACATTTTCTAGAAAAAACAATAGAATAACAAACTTAAAAACACGTTCAGTATTTGTTTTTTTGCTGCATAAATTAAATATGCATTTTTTTCGATGCTGCAAATATATTACATATACAATTTAATTCCATAAAAATACTTTTATGTAATTGTTCCCCAACCTCTCGTAGGACCCCCTTTAACAGTCCTTTGATATTAACATACAAAAAAATATGCAGAATGTGGACTTAAACCTCAGAGATGGATTTAAAAAGTGGAAAAATAAAACAAAATATATCTTTGCTTTAACTCTTGAACACTTAAGGCTAGCTTTTGAAATCAAATGTTTCCCCCAGATACATGGGAGTGTTTGTTGTTTACAGGTTTATAGCTGCGTGCTTTAGGTGTAAGGCCAAGTTCGTCATATTAGACTTAAGTAAGTGGAAGGCACTTTTAAAACGGCACAGCTTCCTTTTCCTTATTATCTAGTTTTAAAGTTTAGTTTACGTATTCTGTTATTAACGTAGAGCTGAAACAGAATCAATGTTGGTGATCCATGATTCTCTAATATAAGGATCTATCCTAACTTGAATCGATAATCACATTAGGGCCGTTTCTCAATGTCGAGTGCACATGCTGCAGAGCCACTATTTCAAGTATACTACGTCATAGAGTGGCGCAGAATTCCTTATGCATTTAACGTGCATTTAAACAGTCCTTCGGCGCCACTCGATGACGTTGAAATAGTGGCTCCGCAGCATGTGTACTCGACATTGAGAAACGGCCTAGGTGTTAGCTGCAGGCCCTTTAGCAACATTTATGACTGGTTAAAAATGAAAGCACTGACCCGATTTAGTGCCTTTGAAAAGTAAAATATACACTCCCAAATTGGAGGTCTGTCAAGTATCCGTATGCTTCGGAGTTCTTAAAGGTGCAAACATCTGTTTCTCTTGATACTAAGACCACATTTCCTTTTTCATTCCTAAAGGATGTTGGCAACACTACACTTTTTGTTAAAATGCTACACATTGTATCTGTAAATGATTGTATATAGATTCTATAATTAAGCCCCTGGTTGTTGTTTAAACTAAATATGACAAGATTAGTTGGATTTTTTAAATGATTGTATATTTAATGCATAAAAATAGAAGTTCCAATCCCTTTCAAATCAAGTATATTCAGGTGTAGCAGAGTCTGTTTGAGAAGTGAAGCACCTCGTGGTGACGGCAGTGTGTCGGCTGTGGAGGGCGGAGGAAGGTGGCTGGTTTGTGGCTTCAGAGGGGGTCAGAGGTTAGATGTCGTGGGAGGAGGGGTCAGATAAACTCTGGTTTTGTTTCTCTGAGGAGAAGAGAGGAACAAAGTTAATATTCAGAGGACAGTAAGGCAAGTGTATTTGTACTGAGGCCTCTAGCAGCAGCCACCTAATAGATGTGTTTGTGAGACGTACAAAGACACTAATAGACGTTTTCTGACACTAAAAGATGAGATATTTTTGTACCTGCTGTCTGTTTTGGGCCCAGTGGTCTGGTTGGCCTCCGCTGTGTATCTGCTGGTCTGGACGTGGCTCTCTGACTGTAGCCTCTCTGCTTCTGATGGGGATAAACTCTCCTCCAGTGGAGACCCTTCGTCGTAGAAGAGCAGGCTGCGGGAGCGGACTGCAACACAAACACTGGATTTCATTCACATGTCATTTTTGAACAATTTAATTTGACATTGTAATGAATTTGGCAGCCTCGAGGGGTCAGGATTTCGCTTCTGATGGGTACAGTCTAGTTTTTATTTTGCCCTCAGGCGACGGCTGCTGGCAGAAAGGAGTGGTACTTAGCATGATGACAACTTAAACTCTGGTTATAAAAGGGGTTTCCTGAGGCTAAGTGGTTAAAGGGAAGTGGAATGCAGCGAAGAGTGAAAGTTGATACTCATGACCTCTCCACAAGTTGTTTTTGAGAGAAAAATATTTTTTGTTTACTGTAACACTTAGTTTTTATGGGTTTGACCTGACCTAAAGAATTATCAATAGGAAAATAAACTTCTGGGATCTTTATTTTTCATTCATTCTCTACATACTTTCATTTTGAAGTCAATGTTAATTTCCTAAATGATGGCTTTATTGTCATTTGTACATTAGCTACAGTGTAGATATGTCAATGAAAAAGTCACAGGCTCCTCCAACAGTGCAACATGTATATAGGACAATAAAACAGATCAAATAGTGCAAGAAGAGTCTATACAAGTAAATGGAATATGATATATTAGACAAATAATTTGCACGATGCAGACAGATGAATGTTTATGGATGTCCTAATCTTAATATATACTTCCATATCTACAGGTAATGTTGAATAATAGGTGTGCAGACCTACCCTGACTGGTGGTGTAGAGGTCCGCTGACGGGAGAGGCGGAGAGGAGGAGGGATGAGAGGAAGAGGAGGATGAGGACACAGAGGAAGAGGTGTGAGTGAGGAAGGAGAGAGGAGAGAAGCAGGGAGAGAAGGAGCCCAACACCAGGACAAAACACACGGCCACCATCTGCACAGATAGTGACACAAACAAGTACATCAATAACAGAAACACCTCGTTAAAATGATGAGAAACACTGGCGTCTATAAAGTAACTCACCATGAGGCATGTCCCCGTTTGAGTAGTGGCAATTTTACAAGAGCGAGGGAGGACTTTCCCTGTGACGAGAGACTGAAGCTTCTGCAGCTGCTGGAGGAGAGACCTGAGGAGAGAGAAGCTAATACATTAATAAAGGAAAGGAAGAAAGGCATTTTCACAGACAATATGTTGGCTTTAACCTCCATTCTTTCAAGACCTCCTTGAGGAAGTAACACCAGTTAAGTGATCATATTTCAATACTGTTTTGTAGTCTTTGAAATCATGATTTAAGATTTAGAGTGAGAGCCTAAACTCTTAAACATGCCTGCAGCTAATTCCTCTCTTCTTGTACTTTAAGGTCAACTTAATGAAACTGATTTCCTGAAGAGTGCAGTAGACTTAGACGGACAGTGAAACCAGCAGGATAAAAGTGTGTGAGTGGGATCTGGAGAGCAGGGTTCTGATGGTATGAGCCGCGAGGACACACTCCCACCACTAGGTGGAGACACAGGGCAAACTACAGCTGTGCATCAGAAAGTTATTCTTAAACACAATTATAAACCAAACCAGACTATAAAGTGGTCAGTCCGGTCTTCAGGGGGCAAGTGAGTCATGTAATGTTACGAATCTCCACGCCTCACATGCACCAGAGTGTGTTGTCTGCTGTAATAAACTTTTATGGGATGATACTGACCAGCATCATACATACAGATGTTTTGATGAAATAAAAACAGCTGGAATTATTGCTGTTTCACATTTGCAGTGCTTCCAAAAGTCAGACTTGTCGAGACATGGAGAAGATCGTCGACACAATTAATTCAGCTGTTATAAATCTATTAAAATGGATGCTTTTCGTTAGTTTTAGGGGAGCTAGGCGATCAGGTCCCCATTGAAACCAGTGTGTGTGCGAAGCTAGGCTGTGAATCTCACACAGGGCCTGTTTCAGTGTTTCGCCAAGCTGGATTTATGACTTTTAATACATATTTAATGCAAAAGGAAGATGGAGTTTATCCTCACCTAATAAACCAGTACTGACTCAGTTCTGTGTGAATCAAAGTAAAGAAAAGGCAAAGCGTTGAGAACAAAACGACCACTAATAACGGCATTTGGGGCATTTTTAGTAAAGCTAAAATTAACTTCAATCGTTTAAAACGTTTTTTTTTTTTT
>CALSBZ010040951.1:4977-26400 GCA_943591055.1 Gobionotothen gibberifrons
GTGGGACCCCTGGTCACTCTCATGGGGGACGTTGTGGGGACACGGTGGGGACACGGTGGGACCCCTGGTCACCTACCTGCACGGCGGCGGTGGTCAGAGCGCTCAGGATGATGGAGATCTGCTCCTGGAGAGCGACGCTGCGGAGAGACGCCATCCAGCCAGAGCGACGCTGCCCTGCTTCGCATCAGGTGCAAAGAAGCACACATTAACCTCAGCAGTAAGTATACAGACCCACAATACTTTCACTTTTCACAATAAAACACTTTCTGTTTTGGATTACCTCGATATCAAATGCAAAGCAAATAAAAATAGGATGTTATTTAATTAAGTGTATGTGGACATGTCACCTTAGAAAAGAAGAAACTAGGATATTAATACATTATATTATATTTCTGTTTAATGAATCAGGTGTGCTGCATTCAAAGAGAAATGTATTTAAAATAAAGAAGATTTAAAGTAAATAACCCGATTCAATACGTTTACCTGTAATATACATGTATTGTTATGCTGCTCTCATCTCTGTGCTTTTTAATGTCATGTAAATCAAATATAGTTACCTTCTTTGCTTCCTGATTGCGTGATCTCGTTACATGTAATAACCTCCCAGAGAGTAAACCGTTCTGGAGGGTCCAATCTGCGAAGCAACAAAAACAAAACAAAACGAGAATACAAAATGTGTTTCTGCTCACGAGCGTTTTCCGGAATAACATACCCGACTTCTTCTTTGGTCTTAATGGCAGAGAGCTCACTAACTTTAAGGAGCATTACCGCCACCTCCTGTGCTGGAGGGAGGACTACAATAAATAATAATAATAAGAATAAGAATTAAAAAAGGAAGACAATTATAGAAAAATAAGGAAATAGGTCCAGTGTGCAAAAACTAGACATAGGCAACATTAAAAACATTAAAAACACGGCAGTAGGACAGACAACATAAGCAATCAAATAGGAATAGGAATAGGAATACATAGTTAAAAATATTGATATAAAAATAGTTTATAATTGTTAAAGTGCATTCAAAGTGTGTATAGGCCTATGTGTGGAGATGGTTGCGGTTATTGCATTAAGTGTGGTGGTTATATATATATATATACAGAGACGGGCGGCGGAGAGGAGGTGGATTCATCGCCTCAAAACGATAGACCCTACAGGCCTCAACGAAAAGTGTCAGTGATGGGTCTGCCTCCTTTTTATCAGATGGTTTTTAAATCTCTTTTACACATTTTTAAATGATTACTTACCTTTTTTAAGACTTGCAATTAACAGGTCCCTCCTGTCCTCCCGACGTGTGCTTCTCCCCTCCGGATGTTTTTAGACCCCCTCTCTGCGGTGATGGCAAACCAGAAGTTCCACCCTATTTTATATATTTTTTATCTTTTATATATATATATATATATTACCTAAGGGGATTACTTTTTAACTAATGTAGCTTTTTTAATTAACTATTTAATTATTTATTTATCAATGTATTATTTATTTATATTGTAGTATTTATCTGTGTATTATCTATTATTTATACATATTTCCTATCTATTATTTTATAAATCCTCCTCATCTGGACTCCTTTATGAATTTTGAATGCTTGGGTTTCTTTGTTTACTATTATTATTATTATTACTTTTTTATATATATTTCTTATATTTTATCTAATATTATTTATATTTTACATGTCACAGTTTATTCTACATTTGCACGGTGTATTACATGTTTTCTTATTTCATTAGGTTCCAAATGAGGAGGTTATATCTATATTATTAATCCCCCGCAGACATCTTTAGAAGGCAAATGGAGTTTGCCTGAACAAGTCAGGAGTGAAATTGTTTATCTCTAACATATTCAACTGCCTGCGTCGTCAATCTGTTCCCTCTGCCAAGGACAAGCGGCAAGAGGAATCAAAACAGGAGAAAGACACAACACATCTTGCAGAAAACCCTGAAGAAGTATCACTGCACCCGCCTGAGGAATGTTCTGATTACGGGAGACCTATGACACAAATGAAGGAGTCTCCACTGCCCGTCACCCCCCCTGTCAACGCCTTTGAGGATACTCTTCATTCATCCCCCAGGGTTGGCAGCATGTCCTTTACCCCCGCCCCTCAACTACGCCCAACAAAATCACCGAAGCAGCAGCACCATCTCCCCCGGCTTCATCACCATGCCTACCACAATTATCCAAACCAAAACAATACAAGGAAGATGGAAGCAGATTTCCAAACACCCCTTCCTACAGTGTAGCCCTCACCCCTCCTATGATGAGAGGAGCAGGGTGGTGGGTCCTCCCTCCCCTTCAAAGCCTGATAGGGATGTGTGTGTACAAAACGCTGCAAACTGATATATGCTGGGTCCAGGCTCAAGGGCGTATGGCACTCTCAACTCTTTCCAGGACATGCCGGGGCCCTTCCTGCCAGTAGCTTTGCCGATATCTGTGTTGATAGGTAATAGATTAAGAGCGGTGAATCAGCTTAGATACAGGAAGCGCTCAAAAGTTTGTGTGAGCTTATCACATTTAGCAGTGATTCCATGTCAGCCACAGCTTGCCACAAACAATCTGACTGATAGTGTGTTTAACGAACTTAAACTAGCTTTATTAAATGTCAGATCTTTGGCAGGAAAAACATTTCTAATCAATGGTTTTATCACTGAGCACAATCACCAGGGCGTGCAATGAATTTGCCTTCTTCACTGACACAATTCAGAAAATTAGACAAGCAGTCAGTGCCTCTGCATCAGGTACAGCAAATGTGTTGTCCCTATGTCCACCTAAAATCAATTCAAACACCATGACACAATTCCATCAGATTAATGATAAAAACCTCGAGGACATTATTCAACTTCTGAAATCCTCCTCCTGCTGCCTTGATATTATTCCAACAGGGTTTTTCAAAGAGGTTTTTCATTGAATGGCCTCAGATCTACTTCATATATTAAACAAGTCTCTTCACTCAGGTATTTTTCCACAGGCCCTGAAAACTGCAGTCATTAAACCGCTCTTAAAAAAGAATAATCTAGATGCTTCAGTAATGAACAATTACAGGCCCATATCAAACCTGCCATTACTGGGTAAAATCATTGAAAAAATTGTTTTTCATCAGATGAATAACTGTTTCGATGTGTTCCAGTCAGGCTTTCGTCCAAACCACAGCACTGAGACTGCTCTTGTAAAGGTCTTCAATGACATCCACTTAAACACAGACAGTGGCAGAACTTCAGTGTTAGTATTATTAGATCTCAGTGCTGCGTTTGACACTGTTGACCACAACATATTACTAGACCGACTAGAAAACTGGGTGGGACTTTCGGAAACAGTTCTCAATTTGTTTGAATCCTACTTAAAGGACAGAAACAGCTTTGTTTCTGTAGGTAAATACAAATCTGAGTTGACAAATATGACATGTGGGGTTCCTCAAGGCTCCATCTTGGGGCCTCTTCTCTTTAACATCTACATGCTACCACTGGCTCAGATAATGAAAAACAACAAAATAAGTGACCATAGCTATGCGGATGACACACACATTTACATAACCATTTCACCAGGAGACTATTCTCCAGTTAAAACACTGAGTAAGTGCATTGAACAAATCAATGACTGGATGTGTCAGAACTTTCTCCAATTAAACAAAGATAAAACTGAGGTAATGGTCTTTGGAGCCAAGGCAGAATGTATAAAAGTTAGCGCTGAGCTTCAGTCTGCAATGTTCAAAACAACAGATAGAGCCAGAAATCTAGGTGTAGTCATGGACTCTGACCTGAGGTTCAACAGTCACATTAAAACAGTTACTAAATCAGCTTACTATCATCTAAAGAACATATCTAGGATTAAAAGACTAATGTCACAGCAGGATTTGGAAACACTTGTCCATGCTTTTATCTTCAGTAGACTGGACTACTGCAATGGTGTCTTCACAGGTCTCACTAAAAAATATATTAGAAAGCTGCAGCTGATTCAGAACGCTGCTGCTCGAGTCCTCACTAACACTAAGTTAGTCTTTACACTGGCTTCCTGTGTGTCAAAGAATAGATTTCAAAATACTGCTGCTGGTTTATAAAGCACTGAATGGTTTAGGCCCAAAATACATTTCTGACCTCCTGCTAAATTATGAACCATCCAGATCTCTCAGGTCTTCAGGGACTGGTCAGCTTTCTGTCCCTCAGAGCTAAACATGGAGAAGCAGCGTTCAGTTATTATGCTCCAAATATCTGGAACAAACTCCCAAGAATTTTCTTTTTGTCGCTGCTTTTAATGGAACTATTTATATCTTAGACTGCACTGTAACTTTTATCCATGTATTTTTTCTTTTAATGTTTCTTTTATTAGCTTTTCTTTTTAATGACTGATTTTAAATGCCATTTTCTTAATGTCTTTCATTTTTTGTAAAGCACATTAAATTGACTTGTGTTGAAAAGTGCTATATAAACTTGCCTTGCCTTGCCTTGCCTTGCCTTGCCAGCTTGTTGCTCTGATAATTTCAGATCCAGATGTCCGTGACTAAAATCCTTCATCCGATTAAATATAGTTAAAAAAATACCAATTATATAGCATTAAAGTTCAAGAAAGGATGGTTTGCGGGAAAAAAACGGTCTTTTCTCCAATTCCTGTATTTTTTCATATCGCAATATATATCGCAGGGGGGAAAACAATCGCAATGTCAGTTTTTTCCAATATCGTGCAGCCCTAATTACTGAATCTATAACGCGTTTCTCGCAATGTTAGTAACTGTAGTGTGATTACTGAATTTATAGAAGTAACGCGTTACATTAGTCCGTTACAGACAAATAACAAAAGTAACACGTTACACCCAACTCTGTTTGGAACCTTGATAACCTCTAAAAATACATACAAATATGAGGTTGTATCAACACCTCATACAGCAATTGAATATCATAGTCTTTACAAATGTATTTCTAACAGACGTATTGTATCTGATTACGTAACATTATTTCATGTCCACCCTCTGTATATATTTAGGTATTGTTAACCAGTTGAGCCCCAAGCCTGTTTTTCAGGCCTCAGGCTCGAAAATGACATTCCCAGAACAATTGACTATAACTTAACTTCTAAAAGGGTTAAATTAATAATCTTTTTTCTCAAAGCAATGATAAACCTGTGAGTTGGATGTCATTTTTTTTATTTTAAAGTACATTTAGATTGAACAAATGTAATTATAGTGTCCGTCCGAGAAAAAAAAAATTACTTATAGTGAAAACCATCCTTGAATGGTGGGATAGTAGACTAAAAGCTTTAGGAATCCAAACTATAACATATAATAAGTACCCTGTATCAGCCCCACCTAGTGTCAGCAGAAAGTATTAAAAATAATGATTACAAAAAAATGCAAAAAATAATAATTAAAAAAACGCCACTGCCCTTGTCCTTATTCCTTGCTGGCTCCAACGTCTCCTACTCCTCTCCATCCACCTCCCGTAGCTAGATGACGTCTGACTCCAGCACGCATTGCTCGGTGTACTCCTTCACCAGCTCCATGTTCAAGATGTTGCGGCAGAATTCCATCATGGGCTTCCAGAGTGGGGGGTCCAGGAATACCTGGCACATCACGTGACCCTTCAGAGTGGCAGTGTGGCGCTGCAGGTGGCACAGGAACTGCTGTCGGACAGGATCCAGTTCCTTACCGAACATGTCAATGTTCAGGTAATACCTGGTTTAAAAGAAGTGTACTGTTCAATTGAGTGAAAATACTTTCTTGTTCTAAAATAACTTCTGGAAATCTTAACCCTACTGTCGTGTCTGTTTCTCCCCCCTTACTTTGGTGTTCCCGGGAAAATGTGACCGTTCCGTAACTTTAACTTATCTTACATTGAAACAAAAACCATTAGAAATCATCACATTTTATTTAACACCCCGTTAAGATGCAAACAATGTCTCAGACTTCTGGTTTACATGAATGGGTGTGTACTATCTGATGGATGAACATACTCTAGAGTTACCCATTCATTTCCCATGGTGGTCATTTTTGACTGGGAACACCATCATTGTTACAAAGTTAACTAAACCACTCAAAATTCAAAGAAAGTGGTGATCAGCAACTTTATATGTTCAAATGCCGACTGTGGTTGACGCAATCAAATATAAAACACAATATTTATGATTGAGGAAAGAAGTAATCATTCCAATTTGATCCGAACATGACAGGAGGGTTAAAACCACTATGTATATAACAAATGATCAAATCTGGCACCAATGGTATTATTGTAAGACAAAATTATTGCATATTTTTCTGCACAGTAGTTGTCCCTGAATTGAAATTATTATGATAAGAAAGAAAGAAGAGTTACCAGTCATCTCCAATGGGCACCCTGAAAGGGAATGTACAGAGGCTGGTCACAGTAGGGTTGGCCACATCATCGACCATCCAGTCAATGTCCTTCTTCAGTAGAATAGCCATGTTACTGGGTAGAAGCTTGAATGGCTGCCAATCTTGAATGATGGTGGCGTTAGGAAGGACCCAATGCATCCGATCAGAGGTCAGATACAGCCGGCGGATGGCTGTATTGTCGAGACGCACTGGAGGAGGTTTGAAGGAGGTGGACAAAGAAGATTGAATATCTCCAAGACCAAGATCAGACAGACGCAGCTTGAGTTCTTCAGCCCTGAAGCGCACCAGGAGAATACCCTATAGAGAAGAAAGCCAATGCATGAGCTGACCATGGAATATATCGTATATATTTACATCAATATTGTAACCAACGGACTTAAATTGAGGCTTATAAAGCACAAGCCGATACATAGAAAGGCTTGTTGCTTGTACCTGCTTGGCTATGAGGCGATATTTCTGGAAAACCTTGGGTCCGAGCTGATCTTCACGGGTCAAGCGGGTTACTTTGACATCAGGGAATTTGGATTTGACCAGATCAGAGCAAAAGCGCAGCATAACCCCAGCCACACCCTTACCCCTTTCCTGAGGGGCGACACGTAGACCTTGCACCAGCATAGTCTCCCCATCGTCAATCACAAGCACTGACTCCAGAGCAATCTGTTGAGTAGAAAAAGAAAAAATGCGAAGAAAATCATTGACATGTCCTTTTTAGAACCATTTCTGAAGCAGGTCTGGAGCAGCATAACTGACAAATTATGAATGATCTTAAATGTCTAAGAGATTTGGGAAACAAGAACATGCTAATCAGAGCATGAAACATGAGCCAATTTCTGTGTGGCAATGGCAGCAGACTAATTAATGTACCACCAGAACCAGAACATCTGTAAACAGTTAACGAAGTTTAGCTTGGAACCACTGATCTTTGGAGCTAGAAGGAGCCAGTTGAGATCTTTCAGGCATCTTATTAGCATGTGTTCTGGAAACCTTCTTTTGTCACTGTGTTCTGGGAATGTCCAACTGGAAGGAGAACCCCAACAACTCAGAATAGCTAAAGAGATCATGCATTTGCCCTGAAAATACCTTGGGATGACCATGGGTATGTTGGGAAGAACGTTGGGTTACGTATTGTAACCCTTGTTATATTAACACAGGCGGAGCCCTCTACTGGACTATATGGGTACTACCTTATCTTGCGAGCATTCTTTCACTGAAACTCTTAATAGACGTGGCCGGCCAATGGCGGGCCTACCTGAATGCGCGCGCATCACGCCCTATAAAAGGAGGCCTCGCCTCCTGACCGCCATCCTACCCTCTCTTCAGCGAGCGGAATAGGACAGACAGTGCCCTGAGTAGAGGGCTCCGCCTGTGTTAATATAACAAGGGTTACAATACGTAACCCAACGTTATATCTCTCACAGGCACGAAAAATGTACTCACTGTCGTCCAACCAACATTCCACCCTACTGTCCCTGACCGGCCTTTCTGGTCAGCAGCTGCTGCCCCACATTCTCCTTTAACCCGGTTGTGACCGTGGAGAAGTCTGGGCTGCGGCTGACAGAGCACACCCTGCCGCGCTTGCCTCGCAGAAGGTATGCTCAAAATACAGTGATGGGGGCCCCACCGGGGGGAACCCCCAGCCCTGTATGGACTCACTGAGCACACACCCTGTGCAGAGTGTGTGTGGACCAAAGTGTGGAGGGCTACCCTCCTCCTGCCTCCCGGCCGGAGGAGAGCAGCCCTCCAGCCCTGTAAGGGCCCAGCGCGCCCCTCGCCCATCCCGGGACCCCCAGAGGGCCCGAGAACCGCGAAGGCGCATTACGTCCGGGGAAGGGGTCAGATGCCAACTGACCCACAGCCCCCCCCCCTACCAGTCCTGTGTTGCCCCCGCAAGCACAGACGAGGAAAAAGAGCCCGACATGTCCAATAGATAAAACCTTATGAAGGGGCCTGGCGTCGACCAAGACGCCGCTGTGCATATATCCTCCACACTCACACCGCTGAATAAGGCTGTTGATGTAGCCACAGCCCGTGTGGAGTGTGCACGAACCCCTGTGGGGCAGGCTCTCCCTTTCTGCCCATAGGCCTGTGCAATGCACTCGCAGAGCCAGCCTGCCAGGCGTTTCTTGGACAAAGCTTTCCCGATCACCCCGCCCCCGAAACACACGAACAGCTGTTCGGTGCGTCTAAGGGCAGCCGTGCGCTCCACATAACATGCTAGCGCACGCACCGGGCAAAGGAGGTGCAATTTAGCTTCCCTGTCCCCGTCATGGGGAGGGAGGCTAAAACCCCCTAGCTGAATAGCTCTTGACCTGAACGCACTCCTTAGGCTCTTGGGCACAAAGGAGGGGTTCGGTCTGAGTGTCGCACCGCTCCGGTCACCCCGAATCAGTAAACAGCTCGGGTGCACCGACAGAGCAGTTAACTCGGACACCCTTTTGGCTGACGTTAAGACAAGAAGCAAAGCTGTTTTCCACAACAATGCTTTCAGAGAGGAGAGCTCCAGAGGCTCAAACGGCCCCGAGGCCAGAGCCTCGAGCACTAGGGGCAGGTCCCACTGCGGGGCGGAGGCGTGCACTACTGGGCGCAGCCTCCTGACCCCCTGCAAAAACCGCGACATCAGTGGTTGACTAAAGGCTGACCTGCCGCCAAATCCCTCATGACAGGACGAGATGGCTGCCGCATACACTTTTACTGTTGAATGCGCCAGCCCTCTGTCCACCAGTAACTGTAAGAAGGACAAAATAGAGCCTAACCCACATGACAGGGGCTCTATTCTCTGCTCCTCACACCAGAACCGGAGGTTGCCCTCCACTGAGGGGGGGGATGGTAACCAGCCGCCGCTTGTGCCTCTTGGTATCCAAGCGCAGGCTGGAAAACCACCTCTGCAGGCGGCGCATATGTAGCAGCCCTAACGGGACTACCATGTGAGCAGCCGCCATGAGACCCAGTGTCTGCATGACAGTCAAAGCTGTCACTGTCGCCCCCTGTCGCAGCCTGCGTACCCCCTGAAGAAGGGACGCACGTCTGCTCTCTGACAGGGTGGCGCGCAACGCGCCTGCATCGAGCACCACACCCAAATACAACGCCCGTTGATGAGGTATGGGGGCGCTCTTTTTCCAATTGATCGCGAAGCCCAACTTGGTCAGGTGTGTGATCAATTGTGCTGTGCAAAACATTGCCTGTTCCCGTGACCCAGCCATGACTATGAGGTCGTCTATGTAAAAGAAAACTCTCATGCCGTGTGCGCGCAGCGGTTGAAGCGCTGTGGCCACACATTTGCTGAATGTGCGCGGGGATAGGGAATAGCCGAACGGCAGCCTGTTGTATTCGTAGGCTATCCCCTGGAAAGCAAAGCGCAGATATTTTCTGTGTTCCTGAACAATCTCCACATGAAAATATGCGTCTTTCAGGTCGATGGTGGTGAACCAATCGCCCGGTTGCACAAGCCCCAGTAACTGTTTTATAGTTAACATGCGAAATTTCCTGCGGGAAATATAGAGATTCAGTCCGCAGAGATCTTCAGTCCGCAGAGATCTAGAATGGGAACCAGTAAATACATGGAATAATGACCCTCTTCCCTGCTCTGGGGGTGCACAACAGACACAGCCTGTTTTTGCACCAACGCCTGAATCTCTGCTGAGAGGAAAACCGTCCTCGCTTGAGAGGACAGGTTCCCCTCTTGTATGCCCATAAAAGGAGGTGGGACGCGGCAGAACTGGAGTGAATAACCCCGTCTCAGTGTCCTGTCCATCCATTTTGATAGCACACAACTGAGTTTCCATTCCCCATAACACTATGTTAACGGGCATGCCCTCAGCTGTGGGGCCGCAGCGATAAAACTGTGATACTCCCTGTCGACCCGTCCCGCCGCAAAACTCCCCGTGAAGGGAAGATTTGCCCATGGAGGGTCGACACAGAAAGGGCCGACTGTTTACTGAGGACCCTGAACGCACCTCCGCCCGCTCATGACTGAGCGCGCGCTCCCTCCTAATGCTGCTCTCCTTACGGTGAACAGCATTAATCTGAGTTTTTATAGGAGTAGTGTGTTTTACTGAGGTCCCTGAACGCACCGCCACGCTCTCTTCTGAGAAAGCGGGCGCTGCCATAATGCCACCTTTACCCCCATGGTAACCTGCATTAATCGGAGTTTTAGCTCCAGGCTTAGTGTGTTCCCTAACAGCAATACGCCGGCCATAATGCCTCTGTACCTGTGCAGTACTATGAAAACATTGCCTACATTTCATCACTCTCATCTGCGCACTCCCACTAGCCTCCTCCTTTACAGGAGCAATAGCTGGGGCGGCGAGTGGGTAATCAGTACAGACATCGTGTGTAAGTGTATCATTGTGGAAACAAAGGGCACTTAGACTTGGATACAGATTAACCTTTTCTTTATTCTTGAAAGAGGACAAGGGAATCTGGGCATTGAACAGGGAGGAGGCGGGATTCGCCCTAGCGTCCCCGGTGAAAAGATAACTTCCCCTCGCCGAGACACTACCTCCCTCCGCCCGTCAGCTTCGAGCCAACGGCGCACCCCACCCGGCTGCTCTTTGCTGTTGCGGAGCATGCCGAGGTCGGGCAGCCCGTCCCCGCGGCTGCCGGTATTCCGGTGCCCCGGGACGGGTCGTAGAGGTGGAAGGCGCCGCAGCCATGGAACTCCCCTGCCGGCGCCTTTCCCTCCGCTTCACTGTTGCACTACGCTCCCTCACCTGCGCAGGAGCGCGAGGAGCGCGTGATGAAGCCTGAGGAGGAGCTAGCATTAGCATCCGGCTAAGCTGCATCCTCTCCTCCTCCAGGCGACTGAATCGTTGAGTGACCGCAGTGATCGACCCAAAAAGACCCTCCGTAGATACGGGGGCTCCCAGGAGATCATCGCGGTCTTTCTTAGACAGGGTGGTGAGTCCCAGCCAGATGTGTCGAGACGCCACCGTGGCCAGGGAAATCACTCGCCCCGCTGCAGCGGCCACGCCATGGATCAGATTATTCATCTGACCTATGGCGCGATCCTGATAATCACTCCCGTCTTCCGGCAGGAGGGCGGGGGCGTCTGCCTGAGGGGTAATCAGGGAAACGCCCAACACGCCAAGATTATTCGCTGCAGCCGCCATCTGCGTACCGAGCTTGAATATTTTATCCAAATATTCCAAAGCATCTCGGTCCCGGGGCAGCGGGGGCAGGGGTCGCTTACCCTCTGCCCAACCAGCCTCCCTCGGAAGCAGAAGGGCCGCTAAGGCCTCATCAAGGGGGGGCACACCCGAACCCGAAGTGTCCGCGCGGCCCTCCACCTTGATGATGCCGGCCATAGCGGCTGCCATGTCGCCTCCACACACCGCCATATATCAGGCAACTGGGGCGAAACGAAGGTTGGTTGCGCTGGATGCGCCGGGCCGTAATACCCCTGTCTCAGGCGGCTTATCGGCTTCGGTGGCAGCGGTGGGGGGAGCGGTAGGCCTACACGCTCCGTCGCCAGAGTCATCACCGCCGGGAAATCCATCCGCGCAGACCTGAGAGTTGGTGCTCCAGACACCGAGGCGTTCTCGTCCTCCTCCTCCGGAGTCGGTGTCGACTGGCCCCACGGCAGGGGGAACCGGAACGGTACTTCCTCCTCTCCTGACTCGCCCATCTCGACGACCTCGAGATCCGAGCCCTCCACCTCCTCCTGCGGAGCCTCCGCCGCCAAAAAGTGCTGCCCGCGACGTTCCCGCATGAGCCGAGGAAGCACCTGGCAGGCTGCACACGCCGGTGCCGGCTCCATACCGCTCACGGCATGTTCAGGTCCCATACACAGATAGCAGAAGGGGTGAGGATCTGCTCCCGCGATCAGATTCGGGCATTTTGGGCAAGCCCTGTGCTCAAAATTCTCCATACTCTCAAACAACGTCTCTAGTCTCTTCCGTGAAAACAAATACTTCCGTCGCTGAAGAGAAAGGGATGGCGGTCAGGAGGCGAGGCCTCCTTTTATAGGGCGTGATGCGCGCGCATTCAGGTAGGCCCGCCATTGGCCGGCCACGTCTATTAAGAGTTTCAGTGAAAGAATGCTCGCAAGATAAGGTAGTACCCATAGAGTCCAGTAGAGGGCGGAGCCTGTGAGAGATATAACCCTTTGGATACTTTGCCTTCTGTCACTGAAAGTTATCTAAAACACTTTCAATGTCATTGAGTCGGATAAGACGTAAACACAGAAAGAAGTCTTCCTAAATACTCAAAGCTGGTGTAGTATGCAGTGTAACTTAAAGTAACTACTACCAATTCAAAGTGCCACCAAAGAGCTCAGTGCATAGTTTCTATCCATACAACATGTCAGCATCAGTGCTTGGCGTTTACAGGTTACGATTTAAATGTCAGTAATTATATAAACAGTTCCTAACCCAAGTAACCCCCCATTACTACTGTTGAGATCTCCATATTAGGTTGAATACTTAAAACGAAAGTTAATTATAATCAAATATAATCAAATATATTCTTGTATAACCCACAATGAAAAGTCTTCATATTTAATGGTTTTCTATATTAACAGTATAAACAAAAAGTGGTTTGTTAAATTGATTGTAAGGTGTGTAAGGCCTATTATGGTTTATGGGTGTCACTGATAAGAGAGGAGAGACAGTTTCTTCCCTCTTCCCTCACAGCAGTACACAGGGAGGGGGGCTCCTGACTTAAGGAGAAATAGACTGAGGCCATAGAATATGTCTGGTCCAGTCCTGTACATCAGAGGCCATGCCCAGTTTCCACAAATATGCGTATAGAGGAGGTGTCTTTAGGTTTTTCTGTCCTGTTTTTGAGCATAAAGACACTGGCAGAGAGGGAGCAAACGAGAGAGAGAGAGAGAGAGAGAGAGGTTTTTTTTTGTGCTCTCAGTAAGGTTCTCTCAAACTTGGTAAATATCTCTCGAATTTCTTTGCTGAATGCGGAGTGAATTGATGTTTGTTGAAAGTTAGTACCCTGCCACCTGTGAGGAAAGGTCCTCCGAATTCATGCGGGACTAGTTGAAGTATACGAATGCGGAAATGAGCAAAAATGAACTGATTTGTTGAATGAAAGTTTGAATGTTAAGGTTAACCACATTGGTGGGCTCTACTTTAGAGAGACTGGTCTGGGACATGTTAGAATGGCAGTTAGTCTCCAAAGTAGGATAAAGGTGACTCCCAGTAATTCACAATTGTTTCATTTTAATTATGTGTTCTTGGATAGTTGGAGAAGGGAAAGTTCCCAATAGATTTCTGCTTATTAAACTCAGATGCTGAGAAATGAAACCAACGAGGAATGGCCTTAATTAGGACAAATGTAATTTTTTACTTTTTAATTTTAAGTCATGAAAGTCTTACTTTTGCACAGAGAAATGTCTTGGATAAGAAAACTATTTTCCGACTTCTGTAATTCAAGAATTCAGCTATTTTTGCATTAGTTTATTATATTACTCATAATCAAATATTTTGATTGAACTTACTACTTTTCCCTGTTTGCGGGCCAATATGACGGTGCGGTTGGTCTCCTGCAGCCAGTCGGTGTATATCATGGGCAGGTGGTCGAGACCTCCATGTATACCCTGGCTCATGCCCATGATCTCATCAAAGTCCTCCTCAGTGGCCCCAGAAAACTGAAGGCCTGCCTGGGACAGGGCCTCTGGGAGCTGGAGCATGGTCAGGCTGGTGACAATCTTCCTCTTGAAATAACTGATGAGATACAAAGTGGGGGAGAGGTTATTATGGATTGTAATTATTTTCTTAAAACAAGAATTGGGAAAGCCCAAGAGTTGTCCCAACCCAAGTGGAAAATGCTGGATGGGGCTAAACAAGCTTCTTCGAAATGTGTCTGCTTGGATAACAGGTGTTTGTGTCAAAATAACCTTGGAATGGCCTTAACCTGTTAAGCCCCAATCCTGTTTTTCAGGTCTCAGGCTCGAAAATGACATTCCCAGAACAAATGGCAATAACTTCTAAAAGGGGTAAATGAATAATCTTTTTTCTCAAAGCAATGATAAACCTGTGAGTTGGATGTAGAAAAGTCAGATTCAATATAGATTTCAAACTAGGAATCCAAACTATAACATATAATAAGTACCCTGTATCAAGATTGATGCAATACAAGTGACATTTGACCTTTTTAGAGAGGTTTAGTAAAAAAAAAACACTTCTGGGGTCATTCGGGTGGAAATGGGTGTATTTGCCGTTTTTCTGGAACACTTTGGTCGATTTTGATGATTGACATCTCTTTTGAACCGTTAGAGCCAATAGAATCGAAGGGGAATTTCCACATACACACACGTTACCATTGAGAATTCAGAGCTATGCGCACACAGTTTGCACAAAGCGCAGGAGGACAATGTGGAGATTAAATATAAGTGTACTAAATAACACTGGAATCCTGGAAAGTTTTATTAAAGAACAAGTTACAAATATAGATCACTGATAATGACGTTGGAAATGTTAGCCCAGTGATACTGTGGTATGCAGCAAAAGCAGTTCTGCGGGGGGAAATTATATCAGAAACGGCTTTTGCTAGAAAGGTGAAACCCCAGAGACTCCTAGACTTGCAAAAACAGCTTTCTGATCTTGAAAAACTACATAGTAAGAATAAAGATCCAGAGTTACTCTCTCAAATGAGACCAGTTAAACAAGAAATTGATAAGATATTTTGTGATGAGGTGGAGAAAAAGCTAAGATTTACGAAACTGAGATATTATGAGGCAGGCTCTAAGGCCTCTAAGTTACTAGCTTGGAGGTTGGGGAAACAGCAAACTGAAAATACAGTTTATAAAATTAGGGACCCTCTTTCTAAAAAGATTACATGTGAATTGGAGGGGATACAAAAAGCATTTGAGAAATGTTATCAGGCCCTGTACACTCAGTCCACACCATTTGATGAATATAAGGTTGAAGAGTTTCTGAGCCGGTCGGACCTGCCCTCCCTCTGGAAAATGCGCAATGACAAATTGATAAAATAAATAACAGTGGAAGAAATTGATTTCCTCCCTGAAATCATGTAAATCTCCAGGTCCAGATGGATTTCCAGGAGAGTGGTATAAATCACTAAGAGAGCATTTAATACCAATACTTCATAAAAGCTTTATCAAATCAAATCAGGTTTTATTTATATAGCACATTTAAAAAACGATTTTTGGTCGAGCCAAAGTGCTGTACATGCAAATAATAAATAACAGATTACTACAATCGCAAACAGAAGACAATAAACAACAGCAAATATAAAAATCACACACAGGGAAATGTCAGGAGTCGTGCTCCGCTCTGACTAGACCACCCAGGCGCACGGACGGGGTGGACCCGTTCAAATCCAGTTTTGGACAGTCTGCCGTGGTTCCATCCCATTTCAAAGTGCTGTTCGACGCTCGGGGTAACCCTCGGAGCACACTCAAACATCCAATCACAGAGCTTGAGGACTATCACGGGGTTTGGGTTTGTCAAGCGAAGCGGAGAGAATACTTACTTACAAAATATCGATAGCAGCGTCCCTAGCAACCACTTTGGTAACAATGAAAACGTTGTATGGACAAAAAAAAACGTAGGTATCTTACAATTTCAGAGGCGTTTTTGTAGAAATACTACGTCCCAAGTGGTGGACCAACGTAGTTATTACACGTAGTTATGTGAGACTGGGTTGGAGAGATGTATCCATAGATCTCTCCATGTTGCTCTCAAAGGGCACTGATTGATGCTTTTAACAAAATCATGTTCACATGGATAGGATTTTTGTTTTTTTAAGCAGTTTTCTTTTTGCCGCAATGGCTCTGTCTTTATCAGCCTTGCTTTGGAATTTGTTATATACATAACGTTTATCATTATTACCAAACAGTACAATACATAGATCAACAATAAGCGCGACTGAAACAAACATACATTAACAACAACACAAAACATCAAGGTAACAACCTTCAAATCAAATCAAATCAAGTTTTATTTATATAGCACATTTATAAACGATTTTTGGTCGAGCCAAAGTGCTGTACATATAATAAAAATAGCCTACAGTAGAGACACTTTACAGCAAATACAACAGCACAGATTGTTCAGAATATCAGTATGAGAAAAACGACACCCTCTGTCCTTAGACCCTCTGTCCTCAGACCCTCTGTCCTTAGATCCTCTGTCCTTAGACCCTCTGTCCTTAGACCCTCACATCGTACAAGGAAACACTTCCAGAGAAACCCACAGTTTAAAGGGGAACATGGGAGAAACCTCAGGGAGAGCAACAGAGGAGGGATCCCTCTCCCAGGACGGACAGACGTGCAATAGATGCCGTGTGTAAATCGAAGAGATAATACATTTTACAGCCTATAGACCGAATGTTAGGAAATGCGTGTGTCTGTAATAAGAAGATGAAACCTTCAAATGTATACATAAACAACACAAACATTCACTCTCTCTCTTTACCTTTTCTGTCTTTCTCTATCTCTTCTCTTTCTCTCTCTTTCTCTATCTTTCCCTTGTCTTACTGTTGCCCGAACCCCCCTTTGGTTTTCAAACTTGTTATTTTCGATTCCCAGAATCAGGATATTTAAATCTTTTTTTTAAGATAGTCTTCTGAATCTAATCTTCTAAACCACTTTATTTTTCATTACAGGAATCCAAACCTCTTTTTAAGTATTTCTCGCTGAACACTAACGCTTAACCCGTATATTGAGCCATTTACCTTTTTAAGAAATGTTTATATTCAAACCACTTGTTATTTTCAATTCCAAGAATTAGGATATTTTAAACCTTATTTTAAGATTGTCTTCTGAATCTATGGCGTTTAAACCCAATGTCATTTTAAAGGGATCACAACCTCTTTTTAGAATTTGTAGATGATTGACACAGAATCTTTAAGTTGATTCACACAGAATCTCAGAGTCAAACCGAATCTCAGAGTCAAACCGAATCTCAGACTCACACAGAAACAAGAGTACCTGGTCACCTGAGTAAATGACCAGCAACCCTACCTGATTTTGAAGAAAAAGCCAGGTCGGTGGTTGCTGGTTGCTGGAGGAATACTAGTTCAAAGCAATACAAATTAGCTAAGGCCTGCGTAAGCAATAAACATGACAGTCATATGCCTATCTCTCTAGGGGCTGGGTCATCATGCCACTCTTAGGAACATAGCTATCACAACTTCAACAGTGCCTCATGAGCATCATTCAAGTAGTCAGACATCTGGCTACGTACACAGCCTCTCTTATCATGTGCTACTCTGATACAGAAGGAACATTCAGTATTTTCCCAACATTAATACATTACATTATACATTAATCAAAAGCGAACTGTATTTCTGTTTAATACATCAGGTGTGCACTTACTGCATTCAAAGAGAAATGTAATTAAAATAAAGAAGAATTCAAGTAAATATAAACCATAAAGAAAATTCATTCAATACGTTTACCTGTAATATATCTATCTTTATTTATAAATGTATTGTTATGCTGCTAGTCATCTCTATGTCTTTAAACGTTCTGGAGGGTCAAATCTCCCTAGCAACAACAAAAAAAAAAAACGTTTCTTCCATGGATGTATAATAAGAACTGGATACAGCGTGGGAGGCGGGGTCTCGTTCTTTCCTATGAGAGCTGCTCATTGGCGCATGAAGGCAAAATGGCCCAACTTTTGAGAGAGCGAAACGTCACAGATTACCCATCATGCCTGGCTGTCAGAGCAGAAGAACCCGTATGTGCGCTCATAGAGCATGCGCAGTTGAGTTTCCCCTTAAGCCCTACCTCCTGTCATTAAGCCCCGCCCCCCGAGCTCCCACCCTCGGCTCACTAGAATGAATGGAGAGAGATAATAAATCTAGATTCGGCTTTTAGTGCATTTTACAACTTTAAGGACCGCTGATTTACAGACGTCTCTTTCCCCATGTTAGTCAATGGGAAAAGGTTGATACGGAAGTTGCAGTACCGCTGTTTGGGCACAGAGTCCGGCTCACTTCCTGGGGGCTTGGTTTCTTCTCATGAGCGTTTTCCGGGGTCCTTCTCACTTCGGTTAAATGGAATCCTTGCTTCCCTCACTTGTGTCGTTTCCCTGCGTCTAGTCCCTCCCACCAGGGAAGCATGGAGAGACGCAAGGAAATCATGAGAAGCAGGGAAATGAGTTTTAAGAGCCATGGGACGTCCTTTCCTCCGGAGCGTCACGTGAAGCGACGTCCGTTTGTGATGACGCCGCACAGCTGATCGTCTGACAGCAGCCAGCCCTGTCCCTGTTGTTTTTACAAACACCCCCGCCTCTGTTAGTACACATTTACTGACACAAACATTTGTATCATCTGTTGTAGACCCAAATAAATAAAATCAAATAAGAACTCATTCTCAAAAAAGATAAACGCCATTCTTAAAATGTATAAACGAACATTAGTTGGATTAATATTGATTAGAGTGCACAATAGAAATAAAATAATTGAGAGAAGAAAAGGAGATATGTTATCTATCAAAACCCAGTTAGATTAACATTCATTGGATTGCACACTTTGTTTGTTTGTGTGCATGTAGCACAATAACATTTTAATAGCACTTAATGACTGACTGAATGGAAATGACAATAAATTAAAATGTAAAACGAAAAAAGCGATCATGAAAATGTTTCCAAAAAATAAATTAAATGATTTTTGACCACTTTGTGGTTCAGATATATCACATATTTGTAACTAAATGATGCATGAATTGAAACAAAACACGGTATAGACTGAGGAGTGACTCCCGTGAGGTTCATGTGTCTTCTTCACTCCGCTGGGAAACTGCTCTCATGTCAAGAAGCATCAGATCAGTGCATGCACTGCATCGTCCAATCAGTGAGCGATACACAGTAAGGGGGCGGGGCGAGTGTCTGAGGATTTCATCGAAGGATGGTCTGTTGGTTCCTCGATTATGGCTCCTCCATTATCGCTCCTCCGGCAAAAATAAGGCCATTGGGACGCTACTCAAGATGGCGCAGAGAAATCAACTTTCGGTGAGACCGAGACCGAGGAGCGAGGAAATGAAAAATAAGAGAAGGGAGAAAGGGCCCTGGAATAACATACCCGACTACTTCTTTAGTTTTAATGGCAGAGAGGTGAATTACCGCCTCCTACTGTGCTGGAGGGAGGACTACATTAAATAAGAATAAGAATTCAAAACGGAAGACAATTCTAGAAAAATATGGAAACAGGCCCAGAATTATCCTAAATAATAATAACAATAATAATAAATATACATTATTAATATCATTTTTTTAAAGTATTAAAAAGGGAATACTTTGCAGACTGCTAATTAACATTAAAGGTGCATTACCGCTACCTACTGTGTTGGACTAAAAAAAGTAAATAATAATAAAGAAAAAAGGGAGAACATTTTAAAAAATAGTAAGAAAATGTACTAGATTTGTGTATCCATAAAAGTAATAAAAACAACAACAATAATAATACCCTAAAATAATTATTTTTCTTCTTTGGTGTTAATGGCGGAGGGCTAATAATAAGAATTTTAAAAAAGGAAGAAAATAATAGAATAAAAGGAAATAGGCCCAGAGTTATCCAACACAACAATAACAATAACAATAAATAAATAGACAATATTTATACAAATTTAAAATAAAATTCAAAAGGGAATACTTGGTGGACTGCTCACTAACATTGGAGGTGCATTACATTACATATGCTGCTGCAACACAAACATTTCTCAAATTGTGATCAATAAAGTTCTATCTTATCTTATCTTACCGCCACCTACTGTGTTGGAGGGAGGACTAAAATAAATAAATATATATATAATATATAAACAGGAGGATTGGAGTGCAGACCAGAACTAGAAAATGCATTTCCTGCAGAAAATGCTTGCGAATGCTGTAAACTGTGAACATTTATGGCTGAATTTAGCTGAAAATGCAGAAAAAGCTGAATATGTTATTAGCTAAATGGTAGCTGCTTTTAGCTATAAAAATGCAGAAAAAGCTTAATATTTAAAAGAAAAGGTTAAAAAAAGGTATAAACAACAACATGTATAGCCATGATGTCCTGAAATAGCTGAATAATGTAATAGTTGAATGGTTTCTGCAGCTGAAAATAGGCTGAAGGAGTTAAATATCAGATGTAACTAGTGGTGAATGAAGTTGTATTAAGAAGAGAAAAGAAAGTAAAAAGGCTTGGGAAAGCAGCAGAATATTTGAACTGCAAACTTTTGAACTAGCTTGATGGTGAATTATCTGTCGCCATGGCAACGGCATTTGATGACACCCCATAATACACTTAGATGTGTTGATGGCTGCATTGCAACCAAACCTTTGAAGTTTTGGGCCATTTCGAGCATTTTCACTGAAGTTATGAGAAAACCGTGTTTCATGGTGAGCATTGTGTTGCCACGGCAACGGCATTTGAGGAAATCTCTAAACTGTCCCGTAGATGTCTTCACGGCTGGACTTTTAGCACACATGTGAAGTTTGAGAACTTTTTGAACATTTTCATAGGAGTTATACATTACATTAGGAGGTTACATTACTCTCTCTCTTCTCTTGATCACCCTCTCAATCTTCTATCGCCCTCTCTCTTCTCTTGATCGCCCTCTCTCTCATCTCACTCTCTTCTCTTGCTCGCCCTCTCTCTCTTCTCTTGCTCGCCCTCTCTCTTCTCTTGATCGCCCTCTCTCTTCTCTTGATCGCCCTCTCTCTCTTCTCTTGATCGCCCACTCTCTCTTCTCTTGATCACCCTCTCACTCTTCTACCACCCTCTCTCTCTTCTCTTGATCGCGCTCTCTCTTCTCTTGACCGCCCTCTCTCTCTTCTCTTGATCGCCCTCTCTCTCTCCTCTTGATCGCCCTCTCTCTCTTCTCTTGATCAGCCTCTCACTCTTCTATCACCCTCTCTCTCTTCTCTTGATCACCCTCTCACTCTTCTATCACCCTCTCTCTCTTCTCTTGATCGCCCTCTCTCTCTTCTCTTGATTGCCCTCTCACTCTTCTATCACCCTCTCTCTCACTCTTCTATCACCCTCTCTCTCTTCTCTTGATCGCCCTCTCTATCTTCTCTTGATCACCCTCTCACTATTCTCTTGATCGCCCTCTCTCTCTTCTCTTGATCACCCTCTCACTCTTCTATCACCCTCTCACTCTTCTATCACCCTCTCTCTCTTCTCTTGATCGC
>CALSBZ010040959.1:2389-12544 GCA_943591055.1 Gobionotothen gibberifrons
TAGAAGGTCAGGATCCTCTCTATGGTGCACCTGTAGAAGGTCAGGATGCTCTCATCACTTTACAAGCCAGGAACAGTGTTTCAAACGTCGGAATAAGTACATTGGATATTTCTCTGTATTGGACAGTAGTGTACAATACAGAGACATATACCATACTATATAAAGTGCATCAATTGGAAATGAAGCAGACAGGCTACAATAAAGGACTTTACAAGGGAGGAACAGTGTTTCACATGTCAGAATAAGTGCATTGTATATGTCTCTGTATTGGAGAGTAGTGTACAATACAGAGACAGAGACATATACCATAACAATTAAACTACATCAATTTGGACAACAAATAAAGCACTAAAGGCAGGAACAGTGTTTAAAATGCGGGGAATAGTGCATCAAAGGACGGACTAAAGACCTCCAGCATGTGTCCCTAACATGGGCACTTAGGTTATATTCATCCTCCAGGAAAGAGACCGGGAAAAGCACCTCTCTTTGGTGGCAGCATCCATATTCGTCCTTCTTCATGGCACCACCACCCCTTCTGTGGAGGATGTTCTAATGCCCCTGGTAACCTTAATGCTACCCCCACCTCAGCATCCCAGTTCGGCCTTCTTATTGGCACCACCACCCCTTCTGGGCAGGAGGTTCACACACTTTAACTTTTGTTCACCCTCCTCTGCCTTACACCTCCTCCACCAACACTTGAGCACTCCTCACAGGGTTCAGCACCAAGGAGAGTGCCTTCCCGGTGCAGATGGATAGTAGCTCTTTAGCTGCCCCTGGGAACCTTAATCCTGCCCGCCCTTCAGCATCCAACTTCGGCCTTCTTATTGGCACCACCACCCCTTCAGTGGAGGGCCGACTGGGGACACGCGGGACTGGGCAGTGCCCCAGGTAGATGGAACCGGGTGAAACGGCCCAAAACTGAAAATAAATGAAAATAAATAGATCCGGGCCAAAAGGGTGAAAATGAAAAAAAGTATCCGAAAATAGTGCCTCATAATGCGGGTAGAGTCCCCTGTCAACTCCCCTTGCATTCCTCCAGAGGCACATTTGTCAGAGTCAACTTTTGTGAGAACAAGGCAAAAGGCGTGAAAATGAAAATAAGTATCCAAAAATAGTGCCTCATAATGCGGGTAGAGTCCCCTGTCAACTCCCCTTACATTCCTTCAGAGGCACATTTGTCAGAGTCAACTTTTGTGAGAACCAGGCTGGGGGGGTCTTGAGGCACACAATAAGGCTGACCCAAAGTGCATGGTGAGCGGACACTTCACCTCTGTGTTTGCAGACAGCCGTTTTTATTCTGAGTGCACCCAAAAACCGGGTTTCTGATTTCGTGCAGTACACAATATATGGATGAATATTTTTGACAGAGAAGGGGAAATGAAGCCCCGGACACTTATCCCCTTCTCCGTTGCAACTTACAACGGAGAAGGGGAAAAAAGGGCCCGAAGCCCCAAAGGGTTGAGCTTTTTCGGGCCCCTTCTCCGTTGGCACAATCTTTTTAAACTTCATTTTTTATTATTTTCAAGATATAATTAACCATTTTCTTCACTTTTTTCTTCTTTCCACGGGTGGGTGCGCCTGGCAGGCCGCCTATGAGCACCCAAATTCGGCATGGAACCTCCAGAATGTGTGGGCTAAGCTCCATAAACTGACAAAATCACCCAGAAATGTCACTTTCCTAGCCCAAAAATATATAATATAAATACATTTAAATAGTAAAAGGTACACTTTTGCTCCAAATTAACCAGAATTGGATTTATATAGCCCCATGACAGTGATTACAAATCATTTTCATGGGAAAAGGTGTTAAAACGCCTGATTAAAGCATATACAGGACCCCAGTGAGCTCCAGAGTATGTGAATTGTTACCATATTAACCTGTTAAACCCCAAGCCTGTTTTTCAGGTTTCAGGTTTGAAAATGATACGCCCAAAACTAATTACTATAACTTAACTTCTAAAAGGGTTATATGAATAATTCATTTTATTAAAGCAATTGTACTTCTGTGAGTTGGATGTAGAAGTGTCAGAATCAATATAGATGTATCTGTGTCAGAGTAAATTCAGATGGAACATAGTGTAAAAAGGTAAATTCTTACCTCCACCTAAAAAAAAACATTACTATAGTGAAAACCACCCTTGAATGATGGGATGGTAGACTAAAAGCTTTAGGAATCCAAAGTATAACATATAATAAGTACCCTGTATCAAGATTGAGGCAAAACAAGTTCAATGTGACCATTTTAGAGAGGTTTAGCAAAAGAAAAGTCCAGTCGGACTAAGCTTTGGGCACATTTGGGCACATTTGGATACCATCAGTGCCATTTGACCTTTTTCCGGTACCATGCTGTAAAAATCATTTTATTATCACTATAGGTATCCATTCCATCCAAATACAAGTGTTTTTCAAAAAAAAAAAGTTCATCAACACGATTTTCCCATTGTTTTATTGTCTCACAGAACAACAAAAGGCATCCATTTAGCGTGTGTGAAATAACAGTGTATATCGCTCAAAATGCATGCCGTGTAAATACCGTGAGACTGGGTTGATATACAATACAGCTTTATTTATATACTGCCGTGTTACAATATACAATACAATTAATCTATTGATTCATGTTCACCAACACAATTTTCCCATTGTTTTCGTGTTTCACGAGAAACTTTCACTTTCGATTTCTCTAGAACAACAAAGCGGCGTCCATTTTGTAGTTTGCGAGTGTGGAATTACTATAGATGAATACTATTACACCAAATACATAACTAATAGATACAAACAGAGAGAGTACATACCTTTCCCGAAGTTCATAATCAGGGTCTGTTTGTGGCTGGAGTAGATCACCATCATCTGACAAAGATTCAGCAAATGTCATTTCCACGGCCTCTTCGGTGTTATATTTCCTATTTCTGGCTGCCATTATTTGCTCAAATAAGTCCTAAAAGCAAATAAATCCTTGCCCTTGTCCTTGTAATATTATGTTCTGTTGCCTTCTGTTGTCTCTGTCGTCTCTGTGTTCTCTGTTCGCTGTGTTGATGATATTCGCTCTTCTTTTTCTGACTCACCATTACTCACCGCTGGGTCACCAGACCCCCCTCTCACCCACACACTAACCTCCTTCTCCCCTCTCTCTCCTAATGAGGTTCTTACCCTCATTACCTCTGCCCGTCCTACCACCTGTCCTCTGGACCCTATCCCTTCAAACCTACTTCAGACTATCACTCCTGATATTCTACCATTTCTCACCCATTTCATCAACACTTCTCTAACTTCTGGTGACTTTTCAAACAGTCTCAAGGAGGCAAGAGTAAACCCTCTCCTAAAGAAACCCACTCTCAACCTGGCTGATGTTATAAACTACAGGCCTGTCTCTCTCCTCCTGTTCCTGTCTAAATCACTTGAACGCGCTGTCTTTAAACAACTCTCCTGTTATCTCCATCAGAACAACCTTCTGGATCCGCACCAGTCTGGTTTCAAGGCAGGTCCACAGAAACTGCTCTCCTTGCTGTCTCTGAGGAACTGCACACTGCCAAAGCAGCCTCCCTCTCCTCTGTCATCATCCTTCTGGACCTGTCTGCTGCATTCGACACGGTGAACCATCAGATCCTCCTTCGCACTCTCCAAGAACTAGGAGTTTCTGGCTCTGCACTTTCCCTCGTCACCTCATACCTCAAAGACCGCACCTACAGGGTAACTTGGAGAGGGTCCGAGTCCGTCCCTTGTCAGTTAACCACAGGGGTCCCTCAGGGCTCTGTTCTCGGTCCCCTCCTCTTCTCTCTGTACACAAACTCGCTCGGATCTGTCATTAGCCCGCATGGTTTTTCATACCACTGTTACGCTGACGACACCCAATTAATTCTGTCCTTTCCCCGCACAGAGACCCAGGTCGTCGCACGCATCTCTGCTTGTCTAGCTGACATCTCTCAGTGGATGTCTGCTCACCACCTCAAGCTCAACCTTGACAAGACTGAACTGCTTTTCCTTCCGGGAAAAGATTGTCCCACTCTTGACCTAACAATCAATATCGGCCCCTCTGTTGTTTCCCCGACTCAGACTGCAAGGAATCTGGGTGTGACCCTAGATAACAAACTGTCCTTCACTGCAAACATCGCTGCTACAACCCACTGCTGCAGATACACTCTTTACAACATCAGGAGGATACGTCCCCAGCTGACCCAGAAAGCAACGCAGGTTCTGGTCAAGGCACTTGTCATCTCACGCCTAGACTACTGCAACTCCCTCCTGGCTGGCCTACCTGCATGTGCCATCCGACCTCTGCAGCTCATCCAGAATGCAGCGGCTCGGCTGGTCTTCAACCTTCCAAAATGTTCCCACACCACACCGCTCCTCCGCTCCCTTCACTGGCTTCCAGTAACTGCTAGAATCCACTTCAAGACACTGGTACTTGCGTACCATGCTGCGAATGGATCTGGCCCTTCCTACATCCAGGACATGGTTAAACCGTACACCCCAGCACGTGCACTTCGCTCTGCATCGGCCAAACGGCTCGCTGCACCCGCGCTGCGAGCGGGACCCAAGTTCCCATCAGCAAAAACACGTGGGTTTGCTATCCTGGCCCCTAAATGGCGGTATACATAGTTACTTTGCAGATTCTGATTAAAATAGTAAAATTCAGGGAAGGTGATGGTCAAGTGCCAACAATCAGGCGAGATCTTTGATAGTTGGTGCTTAAGAAGACTAAACATTTATCTGCAATTGACATGAATGGAAACGAGTAATAAAGTATATTCATTCCTCGTTAATCTCTACTAATAGTTAATTAAAGACTGTATATAATGGCTATTTTGCACATCCCTTTCAAGATTTCAAGATTTTCTAAGGTTTATTGACATATCATATTATACACAACTATGGTGTAGTTATGCAATGAATGAAAAACTTGGGTCGCATGTTCCTCAACTGTGCATTACAAGACATCTATCAATATAGTATAGTAATATATAGTAGGCTATTTTTATTATATGTACAGCACTTTGGCTCGATCAAAAATCGTTTATAAATGTGCTATATAAATAAAACTTGATTTGATTTGATTTGATTTGAATATGTGTGTATACCTCCACCATTAAACTGTCAAATTCTGCACATGTCTTATTCTATCTACATACATAAGAGTATAATTAATGTGTACAGTATCAGTTAAAATAAGTGCTTCAATATAGTTAACATGGCAGGAAAGCAATATATTAGACGTTAAGTACTTTGTCAGGCTTAATATTTATCTGTAGATACCCCCAAAGCTTTTTTCTTATTTAAAAGAAGACCTTAATCTAAAGTATTATTTAATGTTTGAATAAAGGTTAATTAGTTTTTCTGTTTTGCACCTCCTCCTATTAATATCTTTGTACATCCGGCACTAAACTGTTTTATTGTAGAGATCACTTATAGTATCTTCTTGATTTGTAATCATTAATTGCTGATATATTTATGATCCACGTCAAGTATTCAGTTTCGGCGGCATTTCTTGCAGTTTGTCCAAAGGTCTTCTCATCAGGGCTCTATAAATAAAGAACTACGGAAGATCTGTAATATGTAATGCAGCCGAACCGTGTATTACAATGCCGTTATGTGATGACTTTCAAAAAGAAAAGCAAGAACACTCGGAATAAAGTATTATTTTCTTTCATATCGCATAAACACCATATCCCTACGTGCATTGCGCCTAAACAATCTTATCAGCAAGCTTAAACCATAGCTGAGGATTTTGGGTAATCAGTTCAGTGGCTGTGTATCGCAATGATGCTCGAAATGTCCCTTATAGGCCTAAGTCTGTTTCCGGTTATTTCTATTTTGAAATGCAGTTCCTGACGGATGCCAAAAAACCCAGAGATTATGGAATCAAACAAATAAATAAAAACAAGGATAATTGTGTGTTGTTGGTGAGTAAATAACAGTGTGTTATTTAGAAAAGAATAACAAATTAGAAGGAAAAAAACCTTTTTTCAAATACAGATTTCAGTATCCTGAGGCTCTGAGCCCCATTTATTTTCCTCATAGACGACAAAAAAAGTCCGACATTATACGATTTAAAATAAAAAGAATAATTGTGGCTTGATATTGAGTAAGAACATGTTTTTATGGACCACACAGCTTCCGGTCTTCCACGACCTGACCGGAGAAAAAGACGTGCTGCAGGCACGAAACATACTACCAATAGAAATGCATTGCTTTTAAAGTCGTTCTGTGTGACACGAAAAAAAAGGGGAAAATTGTGTTGGCGAACACGAATCAATAGATTAAATGTCGTGACTATAACACGAAATGCCGTTAGACTGGGTTGGGTCCTGCGGTGCTGCTGCTGCGTCATGTGCGTAAAGTAGCTGGAGCTGGCATCATTTATACTACACGGGATCCTATCTCTGGAACCCATTGGTCGATTTGGGAGATTGACACCTTTTTTGAAACTTTAGAGCCAATATAATCGAGGGGCAGTTAGTAAATCCAGCTAAACAATTACGTCAAGGTCAACTGAGTTATAGGATTGTCCCACTTTGAACAGTTTTAAATGTCAACTAAAAGAATGGTTGAGAAACAAACAAACGTGCAATCACCGCTCGATACACTTCAATACAGGGGCATCTCCTCTTGCACTTGATGTAACTCTTTTATCTTCTCTTGCACTTTATGTAGACCTTTTATCTTCTCTTGCACTTTATATGTCGTAGCTGCTACATTGTACTGCCATATGGTAAATGTTTATATGCTGCTCATGCTCTTTCTGCATATCATGTATTTATTTTGCTATGTATATAATGGCGCATTCACACTGCAGCGCGGAGCTCGCTTTAAGCGTGCCGAACCGTGCGGGGCTTGTTTGTGGTTGCGCTCACACTAGGCCTAGTTCCGCCCGGGGGTACTTTTTAGTCTTTTTTCTGGCCCGACAAATTTGTGGTTCTATCGAGGCCAACAAGCGGGGCCAACAACCGGGCGGAATATGCTAAACATATTTGACCGTGATTTAATTGTAATACACGTTTCAAAATGATGCCGAAGTAACAACATACTGATACCGGTTAGTACAAATCATGAATTAATGCTTTGACAAGTCTGCAGACAGACGGGAGGCGAAGAACCTTTCAAAATGCGTGATGCATCTTCTTATTACAGACACATGCATTTCCAAACATTCGGTCTACCTACGCTGTAAAATATATTATCTCTTCGATTTACACAAGGCATCTATTGCACGTCTGTCCGTCCTGGGAGAGGGATCCCTCCTCTGTTGCTCTCCCTGAGGTGTTCTCCCATTTTCCCCTTTAAACTGTGGGGTTTTCTCCGGGAAAATCGGGAGATTGGCTAAGCTAACGCAATGCTCCGACCGTACACACTCACAACAACGGCCTATACAGACATAAATAAGCCAGCGACTGTATTCACCATGACACAGACAGTCTGTGGTTTGTACTTGTTTATAACTTTTGTCTAGTTTCTGAACAGATAAGAGGAGCTGTGAGCTTGAGTGCTAACAGCCAACAGCTAACAGCTAATGTTGTTTTTCTAGGGGTGCTCGTTGAAGATGACGTCACGGCTCCGCCTACACTGCGTTACTATAGTAACTGCCCCAGCTCCTAAACTGTAATGTGAGCGCAGCATTAAAGTGAGCCAGGCCTAATAAGGCCAAACCAAACCAAGCCAAACCAAACCAAACCAAACCAAGCCTGCAGTGTGAAAGCGCCATAAATGTCATGCTCTTAAATGTTGTATGTGAGGGACTACGGATGGAAACTAGCTCAAAGCTAAAATCCGGCATGTTTACATTTTTAAAGCATTATTTGTTTTAAATGTTCATCAATGTGCACTGTCCCTCTTCAAATAAACGATTAAATGAAAAATGAAAAGGAGGGAGAGGTCTGCGTAAACAGCACGTGCGACAGCATTAGCCCCGGACTACTAAACTGTATACCTACTCTGCTGCCATGAATGTAATGATGGATTATCAGGAACAATTCTAAAGTGACTAAGAGACATTGGATTAACCTTGAGCAGCGTTTTTATTCCCTTGGACTCGACTTTTGATAACAAAACAGCAACGGTAAGACATAATTATTGTTTAAACTGTTGTTGTTTTCTTGCTATGTTGTGGCTGCTAGCTCAGTGAGTCCTTATCGTGCAGTGATGAGATTTATACCGATGGAATCTGTGGAGTCTCAGATTTCAGATGATACGCCGTTTGTGCAGAAAATATGAAGTTTTAAAGATCTTTTTTGCTAGTTAGCACCGGAAGTAGCATTAGCCCGTTTTCGCTAAGGGCTCATTTGGACGCTTCTTGTGAGACTTGTGTTTTGTTTCGGTAAAAATGGCTCGTATCAGCAGGTAGCTGCGTTTTTTCCCGTTAATTGAGTGTAACACATTCATAGGTTTGGAAATATTAATAAGCCACCAGACGCTGTCTCCGGCAGTGACGCGTTTTTCCGCCCGGGGGCGGGGGGATGGCGTTCAACAGGTTAATGATAAAAATAAATGCATTTAAATGCAAAAATAATGACTTTAAATCAGTTTAGGGGAAAGAGTGTGTAGAGAACCTCACTTTCCGAGGCAGAAATAGTGATTAGAAAGCGGGGAAAGTCTCTTAAATATGGACATAGAGTATCCTGAGAGCGGGATGCAGCACCTGACTTTTCAACCCAGGAAAAGGGTTTGAAAGGAGGGGAAAAGTTTTTTTAACATTGAAACTTTGGAGGAGTTTTTTTAACATTGAAAATCTCCTGGAAATGTACACAATCTGTGCATTTCCAGGAGAGTTTCAAAGTTAATCAATATTCGCCAATTAGGCACGAGTCAGAATGCAGCACCGGACTATCTGAGCCAGGAAAAGTGTTCCAAATGGTGTTTGAATCCTGGGTAAACGTAGTTTAAATTGTGTGACACTTCCAGGGCCCATCACAGCACTTTACAAGGCAGAAATAAAAAAATTCGGGAAAAGTGTTTTTAAACGTATGGACGAGTGTTTTAGCGTGTCCATTTGGAGGACATTGATTAACATTGAAACTCTCCTGGAAATGTACAAATTATGTACATTTTCAGGAGAGTTTCAATGTTAAACGATATCCTCCAAACAGGCTCATATTGCTCATATTTCCCAGTGTTTCCCCTACCATTGTCTTGGCGCTGCGCCCCGCCAACGGAGCCCCGCGCCCTCCCTGAAATTCCAGGTGTTAAAAAAAAAAGATTTATAATTTTTTTTTTATAATTTTTATAATTTTTTTTAAATTTATATTTATATAGCATCAAATTGCAACCAATCTATATCAAATAAACTAAATGCTTTCATGTTAGGTTGTGAGTGTTTTGTTCTTGACCCTAAGAAACAGTGGTGCTGCGGATTAAAAAAAAAATATCCCAATACCACCCCCCCCCCCCCTCTCAGACAGCACCCCGCCAAAGCAGTAAACCTAGGGGAAACACTGTTTCCACAATGCATTGACATTTGGAGTTGATATTTGAACGGTGATACACAGTATAGGCCACCATATGATGTATTGGTGTGAAAATTGAGACATTTGGACAATGTCAAATATTTATAAACGTTGCATGGATTACAAACTTGGTATAGTGACAGGTGGTGTAGCACACCCACAAAGTTTGGGGGCCAGAAAAACTTGTTTACCCATTTTAAGCGTGTTTCGTCATAAATACACTTTTATTTTTATTTTTCCCAAGTAGAGCAAAGATATTACACGGTCTTAGAGCTCCTCCTGTTTGAAAATGTGAATATCGCGTTTTTTGTCCCTTTCAAAACCCTCCTGCCAATGGCTGGAGAAATGGGGTCGATTTTGTATTCAATCTGTCCGTTAATATTCCAGTGAGAGGAAGTACGTCCAATGGCAGGAGGAGTCACTGACACTCATTTTTTATTGGTTGTTGGTCGCACGCCAGACACACCCACCGGCAAGCTTCAATGCGTTTAATGTGTTTAAACACAACAGAGTGGGGGAAGACATTTCCCTCTGAGGGATGAATAAAGTTTATATTCTTCTTGTTCTTCTACTTAGAAATCAAAAGTGAGTGGTCACATTAATTAATACAAGTCCAAATGTGTTAAAATGTAGTTTTTTTTTTACTATAATAGGATACCTGTGTTGTTTCAGTTTATCAATGTAAAGTAGTGGTTAAATTAAGCAAAATTATAAAAATATT
>CALSBZ010040961.1:0-13648 GCA_943591055.1 Gobionotothen gibberifrons
GTTTAAAACTTTTCTCCCTCCCCTCTCCTCCTCCCATCACTGCCTCCATTCACACTCATTAATCTATATAACCGTACCCTGCCTACTTCGCTCCCCCCCTCCTTCTCTCTCCATCAGAGAAACAGAATCAGGGTAGAATCAGCCTGGAGGCAATCCTATTTAGATCAGCTATTTTGTCATTCCTTTTTGCAGCAAAAACGTCCTCTGCTATTCCCAGTAGGGACACACTACAGGGCCGCAGCAGCACTGATGGCATATACTGCTTATTTCTATGGGAATGCACATTTTCTAAAATAAGCCCATCTTGGGAATTTGTTTAGGCTATAAATACTT
The DNA here is from genome assembly GCA_943591055.1 of Gobionotothen gibberifrons. Classification (NCBI taxonomy): domain Eukaryota; kingdom Metazoa; phylum Chordata; class Actinopteri; order Perciformes; family Nototheniidae; genus Gobionotothen; species Gobionotothen gibberifrons. The sequence goes on from CALSBZ010040961.1 coordinate 334, forward strand.
ACAACAGCAAGTGGCAGTATACTGAGGGAATATTCTTTACTGTGTCCTAAATGTTTTAGCAAGTTTACAGAGCCTGCAGTTTCTGTCAGCACAACCAAGTAAATGGTGCTACGTCTACAGCAGCTATTTTTAACTTGCATCACATTAAAGGTGTGAAACTTCCCCCGGAAGACAAAGCACAGCCCAGCACTTTCCTATTTCCTACCTGTACCAGAAATGCCCCATCAACTAATCACCATCATTTTGTATGAGGCTACTTTATTCAACAGCACCGTACCATTTGAACCTAGGCTAATCAAGATGATATGGGAAATTCAGCAGATATGATTTTGAGGGAACATTAGAGATTAGGTTGTTGAAGGAAGGAATATTTTTATTTGTATTATCTAGCAGCAAGATGGCGTCTTAATACAAGTAGCTATGTTCAAAATGCTTTCCACTTCAGGCACTACAACTATAGTTTACAGTCCTTCTGCTCCACCTTTGGGTCTTTCCCCCTAGGAAACACACACAATAATACACACACAGTAACCATGATAGCCCGGAAGGACAGTCCATCATTTGATTTTGACAAAGTGTTATTAAAACCCACTTAGTCCTGGCTGTAAGAGCTATACGCTATGGAAACTATGCCGTCTGCCACAAGCTGAAAAAGCCAGCCTTGCAGACATCTGCTTCAAATCTGACCAAAAACAGAAGAAAGGGAGACAGAGAGAGAACGTTTACGACTACTGTTACTAGGACAGCCTCTCTCCAATTCATTCATCATGACAGCACGCTTTGTTTTATTTATGTCATTGCAACACTCCTTCTCACAAGCAATCTGAACATCTCCAAACACGCACTGTAAGCACTACTGTAACTTAGAAGTAATGCCTGCCAGCTAAAAGCAGACAGAGCTCTACATCTCCTCACAACTCTGAACACAAGCAAGCTTACTTTATTACTATAGTCCAATTATCCAATCTCAACATCAGGTTTACAGTTCCACCACGGCAGCACCTGTTCTCGACCATATTATATATATATTCCAATAAGACCAATAAGTCCCTCCAATATATATTAATTTAGCCTACATTCTGTGAAAAATAATTTGGTCCAAATGGTCAGGGGCGTTCTCAAAAAGACTATTCCCATAAACTTGCATGTGGCATAAACAGTAGAGGTGAACTGCTTGAAGCTGTGAACTTTATTGTGAACTTTATTGTATTCTCACTAGCACTACAAGCCCACCTTGAGAAGACTTTTACTGCAAACAGTAATTTGTTGTGACATCGTGAACACGCCCACCTTGCTGAATGAGGGAACACGTGGGAGAGACCAGCAGCACACCTTATTGAGTGTTTGAACAGAAAACAGATATTTTGCACCAATTGAGTGTTTGGTGAAAAGTAGCAGCATTAACTTCTGAGAACATCGGCATATAAAAACACAAGTTTAAAATCAACAGCAATCACAAGGACACAAATCCATATTAAACGGTCATCTTCATCAAAGAAAATCTGAGACAATGCCTTATTACTGGCAGTTTAACTGGTTATAAAGAGTCTGTGTGGAATATTATACTATGACATTGTTGTCTACTGTTGAGAAGCTAAACATTAAGACAGTTAAGAAACTTTAAATTAAAACCATGCATTCTAAATACAAAATGTGCTTTCATGCTGATGCTGTTATTTTAAATACCTATCGCTTCTGAACTGATAACATCTGAGTCAAGCACTGAGTCAACATTTGAGTCAGTTTCATATTGTATCACCAGCTACAGTCCAATGAGGATGAAACACACACAGATATGTATTCACACATCAGTTGTTTTAACAATGAAAGACTTAAAGAACAAAAGAGGACTTTGGGATTTGGTTAGCATTGTTCAATCATTTGGCCGAAAGATGGAGTTAATTCCCCACACTGTGAGCGGGTCAAGATGTCAGAGTCTCTGTGGTGAAAACCTCCTGAAATGTGGTCAAATAGCAATCACGGACCTCACCATGAGTCATCATCAGATAATAAGGCCTGCGCGACTGGCTCTGAAGAGCTCTGAACTTTGGAAGTGGTATTTAACAGCAGGGATTCCTTAAATGGCGTTTCAAGTCCTTTTTATACAGAACAAGAAAACAAAAAGAGACTCCACTGCGTGAGTAGTTGCTCTGGGATGTTCTCACACAGCATAAAAGACACCGAAAAGGGCAGCTGGCATTTTTTTCAAAAAGCCTTTGTGTATCCAAAAAAACTTGATAAGATAGATGCTTCTTCTTCGTGTTGCCCCAATTCCCTGCTGCTTGTTTTATTAACGTATTTCAACCAGCTCCTCTAGGTTTGCCCTTAAGTGCCTTGCTTAATGAAACTTCAACACTTCTTATTCAATGTCCATGTCTTGACATTATGTCTACTTAACATTCAAACCGTCAACCGTCCAATAAATAAGCCAGTTTCCCATATCCTTGGCTATGCAACTCACAGGCTTAACCTTAATTAATGTGCTAACTGTACAGAAATACCGTTTTTAAATCAATACAAACCCACAGTTTTACAGAATACTAAAACAGCAGCACAACATAATTCAAAGCAAAGAGGAATGAACAGAAGCAAGTGAATGAGTCAAGATAGAAAGTAGAGACATGGTAAAAAGGGGTGGGGAGTTGTTGATTTGGTCCTGAATGAGCAGTCCGCCTCACCGCTCATCGTGACCACCACATCACACCTTCACTTTCTCACATCATCAGCAATAACATTTGCAACATCACACTGACACAGAGCGAAAACAAATCAAACATGCAGATAATGAAGACATTGAAGCTGATAAATATCTGCATGAATAAAAATGTTATGATTCAAATTAGAGGTGGACAGACCAAATGTACTCACAAGATCTCGTCGTTCTGGAACTCCAGGACACCGTGAATGTCTTCGAAGTCCTCTCCGCCACCTCGTGCTGTTCCCTCCACCGTCTTGTACGGCAGCGTTACCACGCCGCGGGCTCCTGACGTTCTCAGCACCTTGACCTCCATGGTGCCAACGCTCTCGCTCACGTGGAATACCGGCTCCTCAAACGTAAAGATACCTGCGTGGTCGTCGTCAAAGATGGTAACGGTCGCCGTCGCGGGAAGGCCGAGACACGCCATTGTTTCCACGTGATTCGCCGACTCGCCTTCCTCTGGCTCCTCGCCCTCTGATGTCAACATCCTGACATTGGTTAGGTGGATCAGGAAGTTCTCATCCTCTTCAAAGATGTCGTCGTCGATGATCCCCACACGGATCTCCTTCATCGTCTCACCAGCCTTGAAGACCACCATGCCCTCGGTGAACTCGTAGTCCGAGCCAGCGTTGGCCGTGCCGTCTTCTGTACGGTAGTCCACAGAAATCGTTTTGCCCAAATCGCCACCGCGTCGCACCACGGTCACCGCCACTGTGCCACAGTTCTCAAGGCACTGGTAAGAACTGGGGTCAAAGAAGAGCTTGGAGATGGGGTCGTTATCACCGATATCAGAGCGAACCTCGTGCATACTGACGGCTTTTCGGGCCTGATCAGCGGCGTGTTTCTTCAGGATGTTTCCAGCGCCTGTCATCAGCCGGGTGGCCTGGCATCGGTAGAAAGCGCGGCTCTTCTGCTGCTGGCTCAGGACTTGGTAGTTGGCAAGCTCAATGAGTTGTTCCACCTGGTGAGAAAAAAACAAGAAAACACAGTGTGAAAGGATTTTCTCCTCAGAAACGCTAGACCTCTTATGGTGGGAAAGAATGTCTTCTTTGTCAACTCGTCTACTTAAATGAGAGAACATCATTGAACGCTGAATTTCAGGGTTCATCTTTCTTGTCTGGATAAATAATATTTAATGGTGTGCCATGTGGGTAAATCCTACAATAGAAAGGACAGTGATCTAACGATAAATCAACAGAGAATTAACATCAACAGCATCTTTGATTTAGTTGTATGCAAGATTAATATGCATCAGATTACAGCAGAACATGACGAGTCGAATGACTTGTTAATTTCATTAGTAGAGATCAACCATCCATCTTGCTTACATATCCCTGAGAAACACACTATTCCTTCTTTTTATCCTTTCTAGTATTCCTTTTCTATCAGAACATACATCAAGGAGATGAGATCCATTACTTTTGTCCTAATTGGGGAAACAACTAACCTAATAAGAGTCTTTACAGGTGACCAAAGTTGGTGATGTAAAATATCCTTCCCATAGTTACGGTCAAGACTTGAACCTCCGTTCTTAATCACAGTCTATATTATAATACATTAGCATTAGATCAACATTTCAATGATCTAATTGGTTTCAAAGAGAGGGCAAACAATGGATAACGTCTGGCTTTTCCTGCTGGCTATTGTCAACAATTTACATTCAACACTTTGTTAACAAGTGGGCATTTTGCCTACTTTATTTATAGTAACATAAAGAGAGTGAGTCTTCCTAGAGAGAGGAAACTTTCCACAGTCTGCTAAATGAGTCATCAGCAATAATTTATCTCCATCCCTTCACTATTAGGTCAGCCAGCACCAGTATTAATATCTAGACCAGTGTTTCTCAAACTTTTTCATACCAAGGACCACTTAACCAATAAAAAAACACTCGCGGACCACCTAACTCCACATTTTCTAGAACAGATTACAAATCGCCTGAAAATATTACAAACAAGTGGCAACATGTGTAACGAAGGTGTTGCGCTGGGCTATATCATGTGATCGAAAGTGAAGCTTAAGCTCGTTACATTAAGGAGATATCCCCGCGAGAGTGCGGAAAACTTTAATTAATTAATTAATTTCAAATGTGACATTTTACCAATATACTCACGGACCACACTTTGAGAAGCACTGATCTAGACCACAAACGAATTGAGAATGTAGTGGGGAATTGAGGACCAATTTCAGAGCCAACTCAAAAGAACTACCGATGAGGAGTTCTTTTCCAAAACGCTATAAAAGCCAAATTGAAAATTGAGTTTTGAACCTATTCACTGCTCTATCAACGTTTCATGCCAAATCGCTATATATCCTATATATATATATATATAAATGTAATATTAACAAAATGTGTGGGTCTAGGTAAAAAATGTCATTTTCCTGAAAACTATTAAAATGGATATATAGCGTTTTGGAAAAGAACTCCTCATATGTTCTTCTGTGGGTCTCGAACATTCCTTATTCATGCAATACTGTAGGTAATGGATGCTGCAATAAAATGAGTCCATATGTGTATCATAGTGGCAGGTAGTCAGCCAGAGAAGCTATTTAATACTGTATGAATTGCCAATGTCAAAACAGTATCTGTGTTTATCATTATAATTTACATATTGATTCAGTGCCGGCTCAGTTTCCATTGCAATTTTCTTCTTGTGGATGTATCATTATCAAATTAATGTGAGAGGTTGTGATGAGACCTGCGCTGCATTCATCACTATAATCTCTGATAATGGAAGCAAATAGAAAGTGCGTCATCTGTTTCTGCTTATTTTCTCAAATCATTTCCTATATAGAGAAAAACAACCCTGACAAGAGCAACTGTGACAGAATGTTGTTTCTTTCCTGCTGCCTTCTTTTGACTTTGTTACTCACCTCCTTGTCAGGGTGTTTCTGTTTGAGCTCTTTCAGGATCTTGGCCATGTCTCTGCGGGTCTCATCTTCATCCAGATCTTTCTCGTCTATATCCAAACCCAATGGTCCATCGAGGAAGTCAACACCATGAGAGTTCAGCATCTTCCCATCCATCTCAATGTCCACCTTAAAAAGGAAAAGGAAACAATGTATTCAGTGCTATTGATTTAAGGCTTGTGAGCAGCATGTCGAATCTAAAGGCACAACAGTTTCTAGTGCTTTCATGCAATGCCCTAATGAGCATGCATATACATGTGAAAATGTAAAGTTTATGAAGTTTGCTGGGGTAATTCATATCTTAAGTTACAGTTTCATGACATGTTTCTTTAGAGAAATATATGTTTGACGGCAGGCAGATACTAGCTTATATTAGATACAATACTGTATATCAGCCATTGTTTTTTCTCAGAGGGTAAGGGGCTTGCTCTCTCTATCAATTAAAGCCTGTCATCCTTTAAATACAGCTTTATTGACAACATTTCATTAAGCTTTTGAGCACAATGTCAATTTAAAACGTTATTTTTTACCCCTTTGACACGAGGGACACGGTGGGGCAATGATTTTCTTTTGCCAGAAGTTGAAATAAAAGTGCTCTTCATGAACTAATGTAGCGCTGATTATTATTAATCAAATGAAAGAAAAGGTAACACAAACATTGACACTGAGAGACTTTAATTAACTGAGTGGTGATTAAACTTAGCGTGATACTAAAAATGCAATTAGATTAGTGCAATGCACCGCGTCAGACATCACAAAGAGCATCAGATAGTAACCATAACAGGAAATTTAAAAGTTACAATAATTAAAATATATCTGTGTGTCTTTGCAGTAGCTTGATATGCTTCATGGCAGGAGTTTACCTTGGCAGGAATCCATTCAGTAATAGAGATAATTGTTTTAGATATACGTTACTAATGAACTCACATCCGCCTACATAGAGTGCCTTATGTGCTCCTTTGTTTATTAGTGTTAATTACTCCGAGCATACCTTGGAAGGAAGTGGGCGGTCTCCCTCGGTCTCGATGATCATGCCACGCTGCTTTCCAGTGCGGTAGCGCTTGTACACGTACTTGTAGAACAGCAGGCGGCGGTCGGCCACCCAGGCGAACAGCACACATATGGGGAAGAAGAAGAAGGTGAGCAGCCCCTCCCACACCTGCACCACGCCGGGAGAGATCACGGACAGGATCAGGTAGAGCCAGATGTAGGCGAAGATACTCCAGGTGGCCGTGACGAAGAACACGCGGAGGTGCTTGACCTTCCTCGTCTCGCCGTCGGGAACAACGTACACACAAAGCCCGATGATGACGAACATGTTGAATGCCGCAGAACCCACAATGGTGGCGGGGCCCAGTGTGCCAGCTTCAAACCCGTGACCTATGACCTCTATGACGGACAGCAGGATCTCAGGAGCCGACGAGCCCAGAGCCATAAGGGTGAGATTGGAGACGGTCTCGTTCCAGATCCGAACGGTGGTGGTGGTGGTTTCTCCATTGGGCTTCTTTATAGTGATCTCCTTTTCTTGAGACGTGATGACCTCTATCGATGCCATGAAACGGTCTGCAATGATCGATACGCCAAGGAACATGTAGACTAAGGCCACAAAATAAACTGTTGCCCGGGCCACTTTGTCACCAAATGATGGGTTCTGAGGCTCCCAAATAGGAAGGACCACCCCTTTTGCGCATGGCTCAGCCATGCTGCATTCCGTTTTGTTGGTGGACACCGCTAAAACGGAGCCATCGAAACTCTGCTCAGGCAGAGTGCCGGCCAAAGAGGGATCGAGCTTTAGGAGGATGATCACCGTGAACACTGCTACCCTCAGGGCAGGGGACAGGAGGGATGAGTGATCCCAGCGACCCATGATGACGTCCGAACCAGCACCGTCAGGTGACGATTTATGAGGATATCAAACCTTTAGAGGGAAGAGAGGAGAAAGATTCAGATTAGAACATCATATTAATACATGTTATAATGTGACATGTTTAGATGTAGTGTTTAGGTTGGATTTTCTTCTTTCTAATTTAGAATGTTCAAAACATATTTAAGCAGTTACCAACTCTTATCCCATTTTTATCTCAAAAATGTAGATGGAACAGACGACAAGAAACTGTGTTGGATCAGACGATGAAACATCTTGGTTTAAACTGAGGAGTCACGACCTCGGCTTAAATATTTTCTAACTCCTAGTAAATGCTCAAGCAGTGCAAGGTAAAATCATCTTCTGTGTGTAAGACAGTCACTCTCACGTAACTTTTGCAGACTTGAAAACAAGGTGGCTTCTCATTTTTAGGCATTAAAAACCTTAAAAACACAGCACCACCAAAACAAAAACATATGTTTCACGTTCAATGTTTGCCAAGCTGTTAAGGGTCAGCAAGTTCATACAACCACGCCAAAGATAAACTCCAGCTCCTGAGTTCGGCACTCTATATTTCCAAGGAGCAGCTTCTGAAATATAATTGCCACATTCCTCCAACAATAATACCCTGCTGTTCCTCATGCAACCCTGATAACAGACGGGTTGACTTCTGTCAACAACACTGGCATTTCAATTACCGTACAGCTTTGAAGCCAGACAGACATTTCGAACAGGTAATGTAATCCAAACTCATTGTTTTTAAACTGGCTTGCAAGATAACTAATCAATTAATCAACCAATCCCTCACAAAAAATGCATTTGAAGTATTTTCAATCCAAGGGGTTATCTAGTTCTTATATAGTGGTTAGTGGTTTAATGGTGGTTAAATACTGTGGGTATAGGGTATTGGTCTCTTTCTCTCCAACAATGTAAACTAAAAAAATATTTGATTGGGTATCACTTGTCTTGGTTTGCCTAGCTATGTACACAAATAACCCACTCTTTTAACAGTATTTCGAGTGCAATGAGATATTTGCCTAAACTAGGTCACTATCTAAGAGACCACAACATCCCAACACTGATCCTTCAAATCAGTCGCTCGTTTGCTTCCACTCAAACACAAAAATATGCTAAATTGAATACAGAGGAAACATAATTAGCTAAGAATTAATTTTAATTAAATAAAAGCATCCCTGAAGCCCAACACATACACAGTGCAGTTACCATTTACAACAAGCAAATTGCACATTATTGGGTCATTTTCCATGGAGACATGAATCCATCTGTTCTTAACTTCTATGGTAATCAGGTTAGACCATGCACTACTCACATGTTGTGGAATTAGATGTACAAGTGTATGCAGGACTGATAATCATAACAAAAAAACGTTATTATCGCGCAATTAGTATGTACGTTACAGAAAAGGAAAAAGTATGTTCATTGTGTTGACAAAAAATGTAACCTGTAGGTAATTATGTTTCTTATAAAAAGTATTTAAATTAGTAGTTTATGAATGTCTTTTGTCAGATTCAGAGATGACCGGTGATATGGACTGTTATGACTCATACTATGGGATCAACATACAGTAACTGGGAGTCTGACCATGCAACACCTTCCTAATAGGAAGTCAAAAACGTATTCCCAAATGCACAGGCAGCCAATGTGCATAGGTAGTGTTTGTTAGGAGAAAGGAAGCAGATGAAGGGAAAGGGATGTGGGTGATCCCATGGTAAAGCACAACTTTTTAAAACACACACATACATCCTCTCCTGAGGTTTTAGGGGATAAGAAGGAAAATAAAAATATTCCTTTCAGTGCTGCCAAATGTACTGAATAACAAAGTTCCCAGACAGATTGTGTGCCCATGAATTCTCTATGGAGCTGAGACGCCTACAAGCAGTGGACACAATGGAAGACAGCTTGTCCTTATTTGTGTTTTGTGCTGTGGTTCAGTATTCATGTATCTGTCAGGTGACATGCCATTCTACCAGGTACAAATAGTTGAGAGATGTTTAAAACATATTTGATGTGATCGTGAAATCACCCTCATATGGGCAGTGGAAAATAATCATCAATGATCTCTTTCAATCCTTCATTTGCGATCTGATTGTGTATCGGAACAAGGCTAGATATACTCTAAGTATGATTGTTTGGCATATTACATGTATGCTGTATGTTGGTTATGTCCATTTGTAGAGAATACAGCATAGGTTGATTGACATATTTGAGTTTTGTACCTTTAATCCATAATTGAAATCTGTATTAGGCACATCTGTGAGCACACATGTGTTGATGGTCCTTTACTCACCATCTCATCTGATTTACAAACTTGTACCACTCTGTACACCTTGTAGTTTAAGCACTGCTGCACACACAAGAGTAGTCATCCTTTTAATCAGGGATCAATAACAAGAACCAAGACCCGAAACAAGGATCAGCTTAGAAATCCCCTCAAACAAGCTTCTTCCACATCCCTGCATGCCAACAACCATTTCCCAATAATTAATTGTTCACACTCTTACATGCAGAAGCAGCACAATTCACCCGACATCAATAGTTACATTAGTAATTTCCTGCGTTTCCTCTTACCACAATCGTCATTACAGATGAGGCTGTAAAGGCCCTAACAATATGAATCACATTTTCTCTTGCATAACATGAAGCGAGGCGTAGGAGCCGTAGGGCCCTGGCACTATTAGAAGCTAAATGAACAACACATAATCCATTTCCACAGGGAACGTAGTCAATGTGTGGATGTTTCATTTCATTTCATTTTTATTTGTCCCGCTCATGGTACGCAAAACCAAATGTACAATAATTGCCAACAAAACATGACTCTACCAAAACACCATTGAGCGAAAAGGAGCAGGGAGAAGAATAAAATCTTTTGTGACCTGCCCCTTTCTAAAAGAAAAAAAAAAAATACAAATAGATGGTCTGCCCTTCATAATAATTTTTTTTCACAGCCAAACATAACAGTAAGAAACAATGTTCATTCAGTATATAATAAATAATATGTGTGCTGTGCCTAATGGTTTCTTGCTAGATAAATAAGTTACTGTGATCAGACCATAATGGTGAATTTACAGTATTGGGTTGCATCCAGTGTGCGAAATACCCGTCAATAATCGGGGGGGTCCCCATCTCCCGTTTATTGCGCAACATACCGGTCGAAGATTTCTCAATATGCAGTAGGCCTATACAATACTTCATGGATGCAAGCCAAGACAATCAGTAGTCCATAGCAGCGTTTCTCAACCGGGGCGCTGTCTGTCTGCCGTCAAATAATTCTGACGTTCATATGAATGAATTAATACGCGACCGTTAAAGAGCCGTCTGTTTTCGATTCTATGCGAGGAAATGCTTTTGCCAAAATAAAAGATATTTGTGAATAAATGTTTTGAATTATGAATACTGGACATAGTAAGCTTAAAAACATTTTAGTGACCATTGCAAGTGACAAATACATATTATAATTTGAGACCCCCCCTCAAATGTAGCTGTTGAGGCTTTCAGGGGGGCTCAGGTGTTAATCAGGGGGGTCGAGCTCCCCCGGACCCCCCTGTATTTCGCACACTGGTTGCATCAGTGTGAATAGTAGTTGGTTTGAATGTTGATGTGTATCTAGCTGGGGTTCAGCTGGGTTGTGAGAACCTTTTGTTAAGAAAATCAATTGCAAACAAAATTACATGTCTACTTAATTAAACTACTGTTCATCACTACCACAATACACATTTCCCTCCTAATGCGTTTCAGAAGCTCTTTGCCTTTAATGGCCTTCTTGTGGGGCCACACAAGGCTTACGATGGCATTTCCAAGCGATCAATAATTCAGTGTGCTCAGGGATTTGGTAGTTTTCACTTAAGGATGTCATTTATACAACAGGCTGACGGCTAAAGAGCAATCTCTATATTCTAGCCGTTTTCTAAACAGTAGAGTGCATTTTAAGTTGCTTCTGTGCACAAGTGAATGCACTAGGTAAGATAGGCAAGTTGAGCAGAAATGTATGAATGAAAATGTAAGAAATAGTTAGAATTGTATCATTATCAGGGTGTGTAAAGTATACCATGATAATAAAATGTAATGATGACTATATCCCAACCTTGCTGTGACCCCATGACGTCAACACTTGAATCGCTTTATGTCAAAGAGAAAACCACATTCAAAGGAGGCAGCCATTAAAAACAGTCAAGGCTCATACAAACCAGTTGGAGTCTAATAGATTCACCACAGGTAGGAAAACAATTTAAACCTCACCCTTACAGAGGCACTTTAATCTTTTTGGGATTTCCCCTTTCCTTTAGTGTGTTGTATACTCTAGGTTTCTGTGCATGTAAATGGTCTGCAGAGGCTAAAATCCCAAAGTTCAATTACAAGCTAATTAGCTTAGCTTAGCCTAATCACCGGAAACGGGTGGCCTGGCTCTGTCAATAAGTGAAAAAGATCAATCAGTTTAGCAGTGCCATCAAATCTCACTAAACAACACTTTGTATCCATTTGTGTAATCAGTATAAATTGTATATTACTATCTCATGTGTAATAAATGAATGTCTGAGCACTGTGGAGGTATACAATCTCCCTCTCATGAGGTGCAATGATGCTTAGAAGCTCAGGTTTTTATATTGCATTACATGGAAGCACAGTCTTGTATTGCTCATATTGTTTCCTCTTAAACTATCCAATCAAACAATGATCGAAGTGGATTCATGTTCTATGCTTTGATCGGCATGATCCCACTGAATAGGGAAACTGAAATAAATGGGCGAATGGTTAATTGTATACAATAGTGTTATGGCAGCTGCTTCAGTCCTCACACAAAAGTGGTTGGCAGTGCCTAACAAAAGGTTTCTGAGTATTTTGGATATTTTTCAGTGACTCTGGGAGGTAAAATAAGATTTAAAAAAACACATACAAGACTTTCTCATTGGCTGAAAGGGATGACTTTCTACCTTGCTCTTGAAAGGATACGTTGTTTCCTTAAAAACAAACTGGAGGTTTTGGGAGATCTGGAAAACCTTTTACGACTTCCTGGAGCTTAATGGTCTCTACAGCATGATTGGGAGAATGAAGACACTTGAATATTATTTGGGCTGTGTTTCCATTTTCTTTTCTTCTTTCTTTCTTTTTCTGTTTTGCTGATAGTATGTAAAGTATATCTATCTATATAATAATATATGTATTAAGTGTAACTTCTATGTATAAAAACGAATAAAGAGATGTTTGAAAAAAAATGAAAAAAATAAAAACACCTATAAGATCTTTCTTTCTTTCTGTAGCTGCTGACATTTGCATTTCCTAGTTGTTTCACCAATGCAATGGATGGTTAATAATACATGTTATATACCACACTAAGCACTGTGTTGTATGTTACCTAACAAAATGCATATATGTTAACCCAGAGTCAGTTCTCTGCTTGCTCTGTTTATTCTCACCCACTTGCTTAAAATTCACCCTCACGGCCGGTCCTCAGTAAACTTTGCTTACACACTCTTGATTACTTTACACTTTATCAGGAGATTTCCCTGCAGATCATTACCTGTTCTGCTTATAGTCCCGTTTTTGCTGTACGGCCACAAAACACATCCTGTGGGAATGACTGACTGCATAAGAATCATTACCTGCTATTAGATTAAGGGAAAATGGATGCCCTGGCTGGTATCAGCACCCAGCTGAAGGGTGTATGTTTACACGGCTGCTGTTAACACGAGAGAGGCTTAGCTGCTTAACAGTGGCTGCTATTTTGGATTTGGTAATTTAACTATTATGTTTCAGAATATCCCGCTATGATTTCCCCTAGTGTAATGACCGTAAAACGTGGCTCCATTTCAGGACGAATACATGAGATA
>CALSBZ010040961.1:18648-48076 GCA_943591055.1 Gobionotothen gibberifrons
AAACTGGAACTCCTAAAATAAACCTCAATAAGAGGAACCAGTTTTTCAACACTGTAAAATGTGGAACAATCAGTTTGACGATCTGAATGAAACTTAAACCGAAGTCACTTCAACAAAATACTTCTACTACTACACAGCATTTCCTTTTCCTTTTGGTAAGCAGCCATGGTATAAGCGCTATAAAACATGCAAGGCTGAACCAATATAAACAAATAATTGACTTGATAGCGCAAACAGTTTTTGCCTTCACCTCATCCATTACTTTATATAGCAGCATCTACATCAGCATTACCTCTAATTTCAAATGATTGTATAAAGACTTTCTGAAGTGATGCATGGGGAGAGACCTACACATTAAGGGGAAGAGAGATCGAGAGAAAGAGACACGAAAACAGATTAAAGGAGACACATTAAGAGTCCTTTAAAACTCAGCATAGATTGATTGTTTTGCATGTGCGAAAGCCACAGAAACAATCCTCATCTGATAACTCAATCGTTAAACATATTAGGCTGTGGATCCAATAACAAATGCAGACACTAAACAATACCACGAATATGTTGCTTAGTGCTGATGGTCGAATAGTTAGAAACAGGAAGGCTTGAGACCATTAATAAGTCAGAAAAAGTAGTTAGTAGTAGTAGCAAAAAAGGGAAATACAACAGGAGATCTAGATGGTTGACATTATACGCCACAAACAGGCTGGCAGGAATGCCTCAACTACAATAAATAAATAAATAAACAATAGGCAAAACATGACCTCTGTGTATTCACTGGGGTAAATTGTGCATGAGGAGCAGCTGGGTAGGCAACCAACAAGGTCAGGTGACCCATACAGGAGGGAAACTCAGTGAGGGCAACTGGACTGGCGGGGCAGAACAGGATCCTGGAAAATCCTACACACTGGGAATAACGTGAGAAATAGTCTGAGGCTATGTGTGAAATAATTCACTCATTCACTATCTAGGGAGCTCTATATAAAGGACTTTAAAGTGAGCTCATCGGAAAAATGAAAAAAACACTTCAAACTACTCGAGTCATTTTCTCTGCACCGTTGGTTACATCATTGCTGTTTTACAATTAAAAAAGCCAGATTAACTTCGGCTTGTGGAACATCCATTATAAATACAGACATGCATTTTTGTGATAAATAATACAGCAGTTTGTTCAGTTGCTTCTTGAAGCACTTAAGTGAATTTAATTTATCCTTGGTAAGCAGTGATGCAGTGAATATGTGTAGGGTTTTTATTGTGAAAGGAAAGAACTAGCAAAGTTTGGCTGCATGTGTCGGCAAATTGAACACTTGCAATGTCCCCCACAAGTTGATCAAGATGCCAGACACAGGCAAGCCATCATTCAGCAGAAAAATAGAACATTTCAGGGAACAGATTGACCCGAGAGAGAGGATGTGCAAGGTTGACCGCGCCACGATTTCCATAAACTTCATGCCAGCTTGTGTGAGTTAATTTGACGGGTCCTGGTGCAGGTGGATAACATATTTCATTGCCTCAGGTTGTAAAAAGCACAGGTGCAGTAACTTTGGTAGTGACAGCTTTGTTGTGTGGGTAGAAAAGGAACTGCTCTTGAGTTGGTCCTGTGGTCTGGAGAAGCTGCTTTTTAGTTCACCGACATGTCAAAGATTATTGGATGAGAAACTGGATCACAAGAGAACCGGCTGACCTGAGAACAAGGGGTTAGATACTGAGGGACAATGTTTGTAGGAGAGACCAAAGGGTGCAGGATGATAATAGAAACAGACTGGGCAGAGCTTTGAGGGAGACCTGATGGACATACTGACTGGGCTGCATATAAATGGAGACAACCCGGAGCTAAAGCCTAGAAAAAGGATGGATGGATGCAGGGAATAGAATCAGAAAAACAGGCTTTGTCGGCTCTGTCATAATACTGGAACAAACTTTAAGCGACACATAGAGCAAAGCTTGATGGACAGATAAATACTGGGCCAGTGAAACAAAAAAGGACAAGCTATAGTGAAAAGACACAGGCTAAGAGGCAGCTCTGAGCTCCCGCTGAGAAACAGATTCAGGCTCAGACCAAGAGACAAGTTTGGGCAGAAAAGCAGAGAAGGGGAACTGGAAGGGATTCATGTGGGGGCAGCAGAGGGACAGGTTATCATCGTTGAAAAATAAAATGCCGTAGAAAGAGGCAGCAGAGATTCAGATAGGTGGCCTACTGAATTAGTGACCATCTGTTCAATGAAGTTAGAGACCTTAATGAATCGAACCGGGAGACATTTGAAAACGACAGACTGAATGACTGATCATGTCATTGACCTGATGAAGGCCCTAGAATCTACAATAACCCACATTAGGTAATATTACTAAAAGATAAGTTTAAATCCCACAAATCTGTCTGATAGTATAGAGATTTGCAGAAGGCGGCAGGCTGGTGCAGTGGGAAAGGGAACACTTTGGGAATCTGGCACACAAGGGTTTTAGAGAACAGGATAGTAATGTCTGTGAAGATGTAGGTTTATTAAAGCTAGCAGATGGAGATGCAACACATGCCTTGATTTCTTCAGGCTTGTGTGTATTATGCCAGGTGTTCACGGCAACTGCACAATTGTAACATCTCTTTTTCAAAGCCTCCCTTGATGTTAAAAATCAATAACAAATTACTGTAGATGAATAGATAAAAACGTGATACGTACAGTATGTAAAATTAGTTTAAAAAAGAAGTTCGCCTATATCATATGCCAAGGCTGCCAACTTCAAGTTTCTGGTATTTAGAAAAAGAAGAATCAGTCTCTGCTTTAAGTTTATGAAAAAATATCAGCATTGCGCTCCTGATTGTGCCAACAGGAGACTAATATACAGTCTTATAACATTATGGTGGATAATGGCTGATCACAGCAAAAATGAAATCGGTGAATCCTCAAATAGACCGTTTATTAATCCACTTAATTATTTTGTTAATAATATTCCTGCAGATCACCTATATAAATGCAAAACTATATACTATTTCTCATTTCATTTCATGATTTTTTTATGCTTTCACTGAATGGTAATATTGTACTTGAACTGGCTTTCATTCTGTCATGAGAATAAAGCATATTTCAATACAACTGAAGTGCAATAGAAAGAGGAAAGGACAGAGCCCTCTGCAGATGTGAGGTTCATTCAGAGAGGTGAAAGCTTCATCCCCGTTCATTCATAATTCAGAGGAGCTGCACCCCGGGGTGTCGTCTTAGAGCACAGTCATTCTCACACCTGTCAATCAAACAGGCATGCTAACACTGTGGGAGCGCAGCAGGAGGGAGCTGTGCAGATGACATATAAGAAATACATATACAGTATATGTTGATTCAACGTTTTATTTGGGTGTATTGGTACAATTCAAGAAGTCAACCCAAGTCAAAATAATTTAGATTTAAATTTCGAAAAACCGAAATCCTTATTAATCCGATCTTTCTTGTTGTGCCATAATAATACAAACATTTTTTATACACTACTTAAAACAAAAATGTTTATTTTAAACGTCTTGTTTTCAGCTTTATTTGAAAAAAATATTCTTATTGAAGAAAACATCAGTAAGTCAATGTGTTATTTAAAAAAAACACTTTTGTAATAATACATATTATTACATGAATGAAATATATATTTTTGAGGTGTTTAAGGGTATTTTCCTCTGGGTACGGTCCTAGTGTTGGTACATTTGTCTCAGTCTACAGGCAGAGCAAGAGGGATTCATTGTATTACACTGTCACCATTATTATGATAATGGTACACTGCGGTTTTCAATTGGGATAATTTACACCCACAGTGTAAAATATGGTAACGACCTTCTTCTAAAGAGAGCAATTCATCATGCAGTAACAAAAAGTAGCACACACACAATAACAGAAAAAAAGGAAACGTACGTGCACTTTATCCAGGAGCCCAAAATATTCTATACTTTTTCTCTCACTAAATAACACACACTCGCTCACACCTGAGTGCATACAAGTGCACGCACATTTTGACATCACAATGGTGCACGATGATGCATAAAGAGCCAGAGGGAAACTTTTCTGCAGTGTTGAAAAAATTGTCCTCCGGGAGCAGCTTGCAGTTCAGATTCAACCTCAGCGCTGTGATCTGTTTGGACACCTGCAGCTGAGGGAGAAAGCCACTAATGCACTTCTTACTCAAACTTAAAAAGTAGGCAACTTCTACTTCACGTGTTACCTGAAGAGTCTAAAGGGGACAGTTACATCAGCAAAAGTAGAGAACTTTAATAAATCATGAATAAAAGGTGACAACAACTACCGAAAAAAAAACACAAGCAATTACCAGACCAGCCGATCCATTGGAGATTTCTTCTATCAGCACTGGGAACATCTGAAATGACTTTTCCCGGCCATGGTGACTTGATCTAAAGTATTTTCGAATCAGCAGTTGGTGCTGCAGTTGCACAGCGAAATTAGAGAATAATGGAAGTAGGACGGTGATAAATAAAAGACAATTTGCTAAGCACTCTGAGTTCAAGCCGTTTCAACACCGAAGCAACCTTGCCGATCACTGTGGAAAGTCAGCATGACTTTGTAAAGTAACAAAAATTGAGGCCATGTGCCCCCTCTCTATTAAATGTAACCATAGAAAGTAGCTTCAACACTTCACTCTGCAAACCACAGCTTCCCTATACTTTGACAATTCACTGTCTCTCTGTATTACTGCTGTTTCAAAGTTTCTACTTTCTAGAGGAAAGTCTTTTATATAAAATGTGTCTGCAGACCAGTTCGACATGCAAATGTACATACTATACTGTACACTTATCCTGTTTACACCTGGAATAAACAAGCATCTATTCTAGATTTTTTAAGAATTTGTTCTATAAATACGGTTATTCCGTTTATTTTGGTATTTGTATGTATTTTTATGGTCTCTTCAACATATGAATGATTCTGGACTTGCTGAAGAGTTGTCTTTACGACATTTCATATTTGCATGGAGACATATTTGCTCACACACACATTCACTCAAATGTACACAGGTTGGCCGGAGCAGGCTGGCCGGAGCAGGCTGGAGTTGAGTAATCTCGCCAAGAGGGACATCTAGAAACGCAACGATGAGTCATTCAGCAAATATGTCTCTAACACACTCTTCCTCTCCCTTCCTCTCTCTCTCAGTCCAGACAGTGTCAGACTAGATGGTTTTCGAGCGTGACATGTTTGACATGTTCATCCAACATTAACCATCTCTACACCTCTCTTCTCCTGGCACAGTTTGTCATTTCAAGTGTTCGAGGCTTTACTACACATTCAATAATGAGGATATGAACTCGTTACAGAAGCGGTGTGCAGGTTAAAATGGCATCAACGACTTGCAGTACACCAGTTAATGATGATATCTATGGGCTGTGACTGAGGCATTTTTGGCTGCGCCTCGAGTAATATCACAGACTCCAGTTTCATAATCAACTTAATCAAATGGTGGTGATTAATAAGGTCTAAAGCTGGAAGGAAGCTGCGCTCAAGATGATTTAGCCAACAGTACCTTTAGGTAACCAACCTCTTAAGGACAAATGTTGACAGCTCTGCGATTGCTTCCCATGCCCAAAATATGCAGATGGTAATGGGAACACCAAATTGATTCAATTTAAGCATCACTGTCAAGCAAGTCAAAAAATACCAATAATGTTTGTTTTTTTAGACAAATGTTTTTCTTACGAGGACAGCCTGTCCCCATAAGAAAAACATTTGTGGTTCGAATTTGTAAAAGGACCTATATATTTTGATTTTACCAGACAAGGACTGCATGCACTGTCTATGTCTAGAAAAGAGTAGGTAGTGTGATGACGCTCTGCAGCTAAAAAACGTATAGGGAGGGGACCGAAAGGAATAGATGAGTCGAACATAAGTACATTTAAGACACATTTATGAATCCACACACATACATAGAAAAAAGGCAGAGAAGAAAATGTTCCTTTAAATATTTTTGGACATTTGTCACGGCTTTGAAAGGCCGTGACCAACAATGTCTTCCAGGCGTTGAATCAGAGACCATTTAATTAAGTCAACAACAATAATGTTACACATGGGACCGTTCTGCAGTTAAGAAACTCTCAGGTAGTTAATTGGAATTAATTAAACAGTGTTGGTCTATGGGGATATGAAAAAAAAGAAAGCCCCCCGGGGGGCATTTTTCTAGTTGTTGACATAAAAATGCATGATTGTGGATACCTCCTGCTGAGCCGTTTACAGCACCTGTTGTGAGGGCTGTTTATTGGTTTGGGACAGTTGCAAAACGTGCCCACTCACTAACGCTGTGACAATGGTGCCCTGCTGTCTGGGCTTAGCAATAGTAAGAAAAATACCCCGACTAAGAGACAGCCAAACACCTAAAAGTAGAATAGAATTTTGAGTCATCAAAAGAAAGAACTTTAAGTAAACCAAAGGAATTGGTAATGCAGCTTTACTGAAAGGTTGTCCTTGCTGAGTGGTGAGGTTTCTGTAGGGCAGCGATGATCAGTGTGCCGAACCGGATTAGCCTGAAATGTCAGGAGAGGAAAACCATAACAGAGGTGAAATGAAAGAGGGGAGAGTATCTGACATCAGCTGTGAAGAGAGACCAGCCTGAAGTCTGCTTTGCCCTTACATACTGACACACACATGTACATGTTGTGCACATGTTACACTTTTTTTCTCTCAGGCAGAAGATTAAAGAAACCGGGTAAGACAGAGGTTAGCAAACTATCCATCAATACATGCTTACCAAACCAAATGTAACAAGCAACACTTCCCATTGAAGATTATAGGTTTTTTTCAATTTGAAGAGGCCCTATTATGCTTGTCGTGGTTTTCCCTTGCCTGAGGTGTGTTATATTGGTTTTAGTGCACGTAAATGGTCTGCAAAGGCTCAAATCTCCCACACACTCCCCCCCCACCTGACACGCCTCCATTGGACTCCTTTGAACATCCATAACATAGTGACATCACTTTGTAACACTTGTGATTCCATTGGAGCGCTCCAACACATGATACGCTAAGAGGCCGGACATCTCTAAGTGGTTGACCAATCACAACAGAGCCGGCCAGCTGACCAATCAGAGCAGACTGGGCTCTGGTTTCAGACAGAGGGTGAAAAGAGGTGCTGCAGCACAGGCAGTATGAGAGGAATAAAGAGCTTTTTGAACATTAAAGCATGGAGACATGTCACAGTAGAGACACAACATACTAATATTTAAATTCAAATCAATTTAAATGATAATAAATAAATGTTATGTTGTGATATTTGTTTGTAATAAATACCTTTTGTCTATGAATATCTAGCTTTTTATTGTATTTTAACCAAACAACTTAAGTGCAATTGTGAGGTCTTATCATGGCGTCGTATGTGCACCACTAGTGGTCATTTAAAACAGATTAGGAATGTGACAAGAGATGTGATTGGTCAGCAGACATCCAACCTTATGAACAACGACCACCATATCTGAAAGCATTAGTGATATATGACTTTACAGGCCAAGGACTTCTCTCTGTGGTCGGAGACTTGGTGGACTGATGCTGCAGTAAACAGGTCATTTAGCTCATTTAAACGCAGTGTGTGTTGCCTCAGACAAGATGAACCTCGACCTTTTGATGATTAAACGGTGATGGGTATAGCAGACCTCAGAGAGAAGGCACACATCGACTGGAGCTGTCATTACAGGCCTGACCAGCAAAGTGTCAAGGTTTATTCCCTGTGAAACAACACATAGGTCACCATCCAACTCAGGTGTGTGCATCTGTGTGTATCTGTGTGTGTGTGTGTGTGTGTGTGTGTGTGTGTGTGTGTGTGTGTGTGTGTGTGTGTGTGTGTGTGTGTGTGTGTGTGTGTGACAGAATTGAATACCAACAAACCACACCAAATGACAAGGCAAAATGGATTTGTCTCACAGTCTTGTGTGTGTTGTCAAATATTGTATGTTTGTCTGCAATCTTACATTTTCTGCACAACTTCAAAGATAACAGAGCATCCTGGGAGGCAACTGCGTCAAACCTCATTTATGATATGCAATGAAAATGTCATTGGCTGACCCAATAATGTGAATGCAAACACATTAAAAAGTGGCAAATATTGACAATCTGCAAGACCAACAGACCAAGCAAACAGAGCTAAGACTACATTACATGTTTAAATATGTACATTCAAGATATAGAAATATTGCATATGTCGTTTGAGTGTGCGTTTATGAATTCACAGAGCCAGCTTGAACATCGTACACACACAAAAAAAGCCAAAATACATCTAGTTTTTTTATATTTGTAAGAAGAACATGTGGGCTGTGTTGATGTCAAGAAAGAACAATCATGTCTGAATCTCCTCCTCTCTCTCACACCTGCAGCAAATCCTCCGCTATTGGGGACAGACTAAAATAAAAGGAACTATTTTGGGGGGGCTGAGCTAAAAAAAATAGCCCCAAGCTCCTCTCTTTTTCCTCTCCTCATCCCTCCCTTCTCCTCTCCTCTCTTTTTCCTTTCCAGTAGCCCTGGGCTCCTGTGAAAACAGAGCAGTGCAAAATAAAATTGTACTCAGTGGTGCAAGATGACAGAGAACACCATGTACTGCTTAAGCTAAGGTCAAGCAGTATTTTAATTAAAACAATACTGCATAAATGATATTGTGGATGAGTTGGTCAGAATAACTGGGGAGGCGTGTGGTGCAGTGGGTTGTGCGTTGGTGTTGGGATCAGGGGGTCACAGGTTCAAACCCCACTGCAGTCAGCATGTCATTGTGTCCCTGGGCAAGACACTTCACCCCAAATTGCTCCTGTGGGGATTGCCCACAGTATTGAGTATGTAAGTCGCTTTGGATAAAAGCGTCTAACAAGTGACATGTAATGTAACTAATTGGAAAAGACACACAGAGAGCATAGAGAGCAAAGCAGCAGCAAATAAAATAACAAAGGCCACAAGGACAGCTTTGAAAACAGAATTACACAATAGTATTATTTAAAATCGTATTCTATGTATGTATTACAAATCTGTGTCCGAGCCTGTCCCCATAAGAAAAACATTTGTGGTTCGAATTTGTAAAACAACCTATACTGTATATTTTGATTTTACCAGACAAGGACTGCATGCAAACTACAGTATGACCTGTCAAGAACAAGTTGGTAGTGTGATGATGCTCTGCGGTTAAAAAACGTATACAGTAGGGAGGGGACCGAAAGGAATAGATGAGTCGAACATAAGTACATTTAAGACACATTTATGAATCCACACATACATACTGTTGACAGTTCTGCTGTGAAAGTGGCCGTGTCATACCTGACCTTTACCTCACCTACCTCTATTAAGCTTACCATTGATACAAATATGCTAAATTGGCTGTGAATGGAAAGGATGTATGTTTCCTTCTTTGGTGTTTCAGGCATATGAAACCAGGCATGTGAAACTAGATAGAACATTTGACCTATACACACACACATTCTAGATGGGGCAATAAAAGCGTAAAAGTTCCAGCTACCATTCTGAAAAGGCCCTTGTGGTTTTTGACACCTTGAGAGCGCTTACAGCGGGTATGAAGACAATGAGGCACAGGATGCAGGCGACCTACGCACAGATTCAAATCAACTTCCTGGGCCAGCGAATCGTACAGACAAGCTGCCCATATGGGACGACTGTGGCTGCGAGGGAGTGCGGTCGTCTTTCAACCAGAAGGTTGCGGGTTCGATCCCAGCCCATGCAGTCAACATGTCGTTGTATCCTTGGGCAAGATACTTAACCCTGAGTTGCTCCCGATGGCATGGCCAATGGTGTGTGTGTGAGTGTGTGTGAATATTAGTTCCTAGAGCAAGTGGTACTGCTCTGTATGAATGGGTGTGAATGGGTGAACAACATGTAGTATGTAAAGCGCTTTGAGGGGTCTTAAAGACTGGATAAAGCGCTATATAAGTACAGTCTATTTACCATTTACCATATTTGTCTCTGTTAATAAATGAAGTCTCTGTTAATGAATTAAAGTATAAAGTTTGCATATATGATATTGAAATGTTTAAAGAAAATAACTTGATTCTAAAGTCATGACATTGTCAATGTGTTCTGCTTTCATGAAAAATGTTCATATTCCCTCTCTTTCAAATTACATATCAGTACTATAAGTTTGTATTTGTTTACTTTTTAAACCTTGCATTTTTTTAATGTTCAATAATTAGAAGTTGAACAGTTGTGACCTCCTTCTGACTCAAAGAGAGAAAGGGGGATGACCTGATGAAGAGAGGGAGGAGGAAGAAGACTATAAAGAAGAGTGGAGAAGAAGAAACGAGAGGGCTGGAGGTCTTGGGGGCTTCTTGGAGGCTTCTTGGGGGAAGTTTTCGGAGGCCCAAGCCCTGGACCCTGGGCCCTGTGCTTGGGCTCTTTTAGACGGCTGGAGGACTTGACTTGACTGTTGCTATTGTATTTTGACTTGGTGTCTTTATTATTTTTAAGGATTCTTTTTAATCCTCAATTTTTGTTAAAACCTTAATAAATCCGGTTTGTACTTTGTACACTTCGACCCAAAACTCCTGGTCTCTCTCTCGTGGTATCTGAAGGTATCTGCTTGGTCTTAGAGTGAGGTAAGAATACCCTTCCTTGGAAAAGGCTGACATTAGTTGATGATTTGGATTTAAATGGTTTAAGGGGGAATAGAAACTCTGCTAAGGTTAAACTATAGTTTCACATTGGTTACTGTGGTTGAGGTGGTTGGCATATGCTCTGCTGATGTGGTAATATCACTGCTGTGATATTGATGTTTGACTCTGGCTGTGTTTGATATCATTTGATATACATTTGCATTGTTTTGATTGATATATTTGGGGATCAAGAGAGGGTGGGGTTAGGGACTGTGGGTTCTGAAGCTGCCCTAATTACCAGGGAGTCTCCCATTAACAGAGGGATTCTCCACCAGGGGCAGTTTTGATGCTGCTCTGGGGTTCTACCAGCCCACCAACACCTACTACACCAAACACACCGTTTTGCTATCCTAAAGCGGTCGGACATCCGGGGGCCAGAGTGCCTAAAATAGGGATACGACGGGCAGCGTGGTGTTCGAGGCCACGTTGTAAACTCCCCCCTAAACAGATTACGTTGATCTTGCGTGTAGATTCTGGGCGGTTTTGAAGTCCTAAAAAGATTGGACGGCCGTTCAGCGGAGCCTTATCAGCCCCGGAGTTCGGTATCGGAGACGGCCTAGGTATTAACAATGTTGTTGTATTGAAGTTAGATTCCTTTTCAATACAAAAAAGGCAGAGCAGAAAATGGTCCTATAAATATGTTTGGACATTTGTCCCGGCTTTGAAAGGCCCTGACCAACAATGTCTTCCAGGCGTTGAATCAGAGACCATTTAATTAAGTCAACAACAATAATGCAATAATGTTCTGCAATTAAGAAACTCTCAGGTAGTTAATTGGAATAAATTAAACAGTGTTGGTCTATGGTGATGAAGCTTTTAAAATAGGACTTACTGTAAATTCAGGACCCAATTATCAAAACATTATAATTTGTCACCTCACAAACATGCACACTGCACTAGTTCCTCTCTGAAGTGAAACCAAATTAGAAAAGAACAGTGCAGCAATTCAGAAAGGAAGTAAGTATTTCCAATTTTCAAAAACCAATACCATGACAACCAGCTTCACAAAAATCGACATGAAAGGGACTCATAGAGAGAGTTTAGAAAGAGAACACAGATTTAAATATCAGGGACAGACATTGTGTCAAAAGGAACATCGAGTTTATCAATAACAGAGTGGTGCAGTGATGGTGTATTTTTGTAGGTTGTAAGTTAGCCTTGAAAGGGCTCCCTTAAGGGCTTAATACAAAATTAATAGGATTTTTCCATTCGTTTTTGGAATATTGCATTGATCATAATTCCTTTGTTGAGGTCTACTAGAATAAATGTATATTGTGCAATTTTACAAACTCACATTGGTTTCTCATACAGCATCTCTGTATAGTATGTGTATTCACTCTCTCTCCTAAACGGCTTGTTGGAGCTCCTGCCCCCCCCCCCCCTGTGAGCCCAGTGTGCTCTGATTGGTCGGGACGTTGCGAGGCTCGTTGCGAGGCTCGTTGCTGCGAGGAGTGGACAGGTTTCCGGGTCGAGAACAAGCTAAACTCATCCTGAGCACACACAAACACTCACAGCCAAAGTAAAAACAATAAGTGTGGCTTGGTATTGAGTAAGAAAAAGGTTTATAACGCTGTGAGAATGGGTCTGCGGAGAGCATTTCTCCGCGATCCCAACTCGTCTATTACCAGCGTTCAGGGAGCTCTATGCAAGTCAATGGGGACTCCCTGTTAGTTAGCCAAGGGATCCTGGTGTGTGAGGTGCTCCGCGGATTGGTCCATTTGGGCCAATCCGGTGTTGATCTGGGTGTTCACACGTCACAGAACCCAGGAAGCAAACAATGGAAAAAGAGAAATGTCCAACGAGGCGTTCTGGGGCAGCATAGACAGGTATTTTATGTGTTAGAGTTGTACTCGCTACAGGGTGTACTTTGAGGGTTTGTGACTCTGCAGACCGTTCACATGCATAAAAACCTTCATAACACACAAGGGGACGGGTAATAACCGGAAAAGCATGACATAGGCCCTTTAAGGTCACCACCGCTAAGCTAAAGGTGGCTAATGTTCGGCGTGACTACATTAAGTCGTCCTGTTAGTCACTTGTTAGCAGACGCCGTTTTTAAGACACATTACACCTTCGGACATCCACCAGTGGGGTACTTACTGATGTATTTGATGTCGTACAACAACATGTATATTCCCATGAGCTCAAGTTAACCTCAGATCTTATTTCAGGCATCATTTCTAACCAAATATGTTTGCATTGGACGGCTGAAAACTTTGATAAATCCCAATTATTTTAAAGTTTCAAAGAGAACAAGAACAAGGCTCACAGTGCATGTCGTGGACAATTGAATAAGTGGTGCAGTGACAAAGGACACCTGCAGAGTTCCCAAAATGATTTTTCCTATAAATCATTACCAAAATATGATTTCTTATAAAACCAATCACAAAATGAGGCAGCAGGTAAAAGGCACACAACAGGGTGATGTTGTGAAATGAACAGAGCCGGGCTGTGCCGAGTAGAAAAGAAAGGATCAAAAGGAAGGAGAGGAGAGAGTGATGCAGTGCAGCTGCAGTGCAGCCCAGTTAACAGCAGAGTTCACACAGGATGAAGGCAGTAATGAAACAGGTTTTAGGTACAAGGAAAGCTTGTTAGGAATCAAATCATGTGGTGTATTCAGAAAGAAAGAAAGAAAGAAAGACAGACAGAAAGAAAGGCATGAGAGGTAAAATGTATGAAGGCGCAAGCACATCAATAATTCTGCTAACACACAAAGTTCTCAATAACCAGCCCCCCCCCCCCTACCTCACCGACCTGATCCACCACTACACCCCTTCCCACAGCCGTCGTTCATCAGAAGCGAACCTCCTCTCTATCCCCACACGAACCAAGCTCCGGACCTGGGGGGACAGAGCCTTCTCCATCCCTGCCCCCACCCTCTGGAACCCCCTTCCACAACACATCAGAGACTGCACCGACCCCCCCCCACTTTCAAAACACTGACCAAAACACACTTCTTCAGACTGGCTTTTAATTTGTGAATTATGTTGTGTTGCTGTTTTAATATTTCTTATTCTATTTGATCTCGTTTTATTACCCCTGTAAAGCGTCTTTGAGCACCTGAAAAAGCGCTTTGAAATTAAATGTATAATTATTATTATTAACCCTCCGGTATCACTGTGGACGTTTTTGTCCATATGGGTCATTTTTCACTTTTCATTTTGCAATAACTTTGGTTGTGTTGGTGCAAATGGCCTGATTTTTTGTAACAAGCTATTTTTCTCAGATATGTATTTTTTGGATCATGAAAAACAACAGCGGTTTCATGTATTCAAAATGGCATTAAAAGGGTTAAAATCCTGAAAATGATTACATTTCTGGTATTTTCTATTAGGGCAGAAGTTGCTTTAAAGATTGAACCCAAAAAACTTGTGAAAAAAAACTTTTAATATAATGTTTTTATCAAAGTCTTTTGCAGTGGACATTTTTGTCTCGAATGACTAATTTGCGTAGTCCAATCGAATGATACCGGAGGGTTAATAATAATGACTGAAATAAAGACGCAGTTATGGAAGAAATGTACTGTAGAGAGAGGGAAGAAATAAAGGATGAGAGAAAGTAAGAGCATCAAAGAATTACAAGAAAATAATGTATGACGTAGTAGACTGGAATGAAGGAAGAGAAGAATAAGCAGATAAGCAATAGGAAGGAACAGCTTCATAATGGGACATACTCACATAATGAAAACAAAATATATGTTCATTGATGACAAATGTTTGCCAGAACACTTTTTGAAAGAAAACATTTTTGTTGTTGTTTGCGCATGTTTAAAGAACATTAATCTCCTGTTGTACATTTCTTATCCCGCCGATACATAATTATATTTATCTTCTCTTCGCATCTTTTTCGTTTTACAGTATCTCCTCAAACTGTTTATTATGTCCTATCTTTCCTCTTCTCTCTGTCCTGCCTCCAGACTTTCCCCTTTCTGTCCTCTCTCCTCCTTCCTTTCTCCTGCACCTTTTCCTCCTCTCTTCCCCCTGCCCTCCAACATTTTCCTCTGCTCTTATCTGACCAAACATTCACTCTCCCCCTCTCCTTCCCTCTCCCACCTACTCACTATATTGTCCCCCCTCACGTCTACTTGCCATTTCCACCTTTTCCTCTCCTCTTTTTTATTTCTCTCATCCCGTCATTCTTTCCCTGTAAGATCCGGGGCTTTGTTCATTACCTGCTCTACAAACAAGGTTGACATTTACACAAGTGCTAATCACAGTGGACATGTCTGTGTGATGTTTCCGGTCTGAAAACACACACACAGACACACACACACATGCTCACTCATTCACAAGGCTTTCTTATAGGATACCTTTTGTAGAATTGAACTGTTTTATGTAAAATACTTAAGCTGTGCATCATATCGTAAATCTTTCGGTGGGGTAGTATCACTAAGTACATTTATAAATCAAGGGCTTTATTAGCATGGTACTTAGGAGATGTATTGGTTAAGCTGATCCATAGGAACATACACTCTCATTAGCACTGAAAGATACACTGTATAAGAGTGTGTATTTCCCTTGTGTGTG
This sequence comes from Gobionotothen gibberifrons, assembly GCA_943591055.1. Lineage (NCBI taxonomy): Eukaryota > Metazoa > Chordata > Actinopteri > Perciformes > Nototheniidae > Gobionotothen > Gobionotothen gibberifrons. The sequence goes on from CALSBZ010040961.1 coordinate 33,769, forward strand.
TGGCTAATGTAATTGCGTTGGTGTTGTTAATCCCAACCTGTTTGTTACATCGTACAACCCGCATGACTGAGCTGTAGCAGATTGTGGATCATTGGCTTTAGTTGGCATGAGATCGTGTTGTTCTTAAAGGGGCCCTTTTATGCTTTTTGGAGATTTCCCTTTCCTGTGTGTTATTTAGTTTTGTGTGCATGTAAATGGTCTGCAAAGGCTACAATCCGAAAGTCCATTTCAGAGGGAGCTTCTCTCTCCACACAAAGTCCTTTGTTTACTTCTGAAACATAGTGACATCATTATGTAGCACTTGCGCTTCTATCGGCTAGCGCTCCTCCAACACATTATGCATGATAGGCTAAGGGGCGGGACATCTCTAAGCGGTTGACCAATCACAACAGAGCCGGCCAGCTAACCAATCAGAGCAGACTGGGCTCTGGTTTCAGACAGAGGGTGAAAAGAGGTGCTGCAGCACAGGCAGTATGAGAACAATAAAGAGCTTTTTGAACTTTAAGGCATGGAGACATGTCACAGGAGAGGCAACACATAATTATCAACCTGAAAATGAGCACAATATGTCCTCGTTAAAAGTGGCACGAATGCTGAAAAACCTGTCCTCTCCAGAATGTACTAAATTGACAAAAGGTTCATTCCAAGTGAAATAACATTTGTAGGTTATTTTCATCAAGTCAGAAACACCTGGCTGGCTCCTTCTTTAAAATATATGACTTGGATGGTTTGGGACAAAGTGCCTAAAGCATACATTTTCTTCTAAATCCTTCTTACAATACAATACAGCTTTATTTAGGGCACTTTAAACCTCCGGACCAAAGTGCTGTACAGTCAAATAAACAAAACAGAACATACAACAAATAACACAGCACAGCTCACACACCATAAAACAAGTACAAGTAAAAACAATAGAGAATTTAAAAGCAATAAAAGCAACGCTCTAAAAGGTGTTGATACGGAGAAGATTTAAAAGCAGGTTGTGTGGAGGCCTGTCTGATGTGCAGGGGCAGATCGTTCCACAGAGCCGCTACAGAGAAGCAACGGCCCCCTCTGAGCTTTGACTTGGTTCTGGGCACATTCAGGAGCAGTTGATCCGCTGACCTGAGATGGCGGTTGTGCGTGTAAGGGTGTAGCAGCTCAGAAAGATATGGTGGGGTCATGCCATTTAGGGATTTAAAAGTAAACAAAAGGATTTTGAAATGAATCCTAAAATGTATTGGCAGCCAGTGGAGCGAAGCCAAAATGGGGGAAATGTGGTCATATTTCCGTGTGCCAGTTAAAAGCCTTGCTGCGGCATTTTGCACCAGCTGCAGACGAGCGAGGGAGGACCCACTGACCCCCATGTAGACAGAGTTACAGTAATCCAGCCGAGTGGTGACAAAGGCGTGGATTACTGTCTCAAACTGCTGTCTGGAGAGAAAAGGTCCAGTGAAGGATCTCTATGATCTTTTGTCTTTCCAGATATTGATCATGCCCGGCACTAATGCTTCAGCAACTGCTGTGTTGTCAGATTAAAAAGGATCCACATCTCTCAAGGTGATGTACATGAATTGATTTCTGACCATACTCTTTCTTTGTGTGCGCATTCATTGTAGAGTCTCTATGATGGTAAGTGCAGTGAGGCTTTACTTGCTCTCTATAGCCTCATCTAAAGGGGTTTCAGTCTCTAACACGTGCATCCATCTCCTGGCAACTAATTAATCAGCTATTTGTCCAGAGGGATTGCGAAAAGGTATTATTTATGACTCTGAAAAACTATTGTCAGAGCGTTTCATAAAGTGTGCAATTTATCACTGAATCACTGCTCAAGACATGAACGGTTTGAGAAATACATTTTTCAATTGTTAATGGATAAGAGGAAGAGAGGTTTGACATTTTGAAAAGCAGAGGTCGGGGGTTTTCTTTCAGAGCTGAAGTATATTCAACTCAAAATCACATTTTCAGCGTCAGACAGCTGCTGAATATTGTGTTGTTGGTGATGCTGTTCACACTCACTTCATCTGCAGGTGTTCAATAACATCGTCTCCTGATCAATAAGCCTCCAGGTCATGGTGACAGCAGTTCCAGTTCCTAAAACATATAAAGTCAATTATGATTAGTATATAATATGTGGAAATATACAAAAAATATGCCCCTAAAACAGATGATACTGCATTCTGACAAGACATGATGGACTGGTAGCTTCAGCTTTAATAACACTTTCCTTATGTGGGTTTAAACAACAATATGTTACGCTTAGAAGAATATGAGAACATAAAAGTATCCCACTTGAAATTAAATACCAAAAACAACACTTTACACATTTCAAATAGTGTCAACGCTAGCTCATGGTGGCTAATGAAAAGGTTTAGCAAAATGTACTTTGTTTTTATTTAAAATGTTCTTAGCTCATTTAAAAAAGAAAAAACTGGTGGACCACGCTTTAAATGATGATGAAGTTGGCTTACTAATGGTGTATTCAGCATAGTGTAAATTTCGTTGACTAAAACTATGACGAAATATGTTCGTCAACAACCTTTTTCTCCATGACTAAAACGAGACGATGACGAGACGGCACCGACGGCAGTAAACAATAACTGTAACGAAATCAACATGCAATATCGTTGATGAAAAGTGACGAGGCGAAAATGTTGTTTACTAAATAAAAACTATGCCAAAATCTCTCTTTACTTTCGTTGACGAAAAATGAGGAGACGAAATATTATCAAAGATAACGTCACATCTCTGATAGTCAGTTTTTCTCCCAGCAGCTCCATTTCCGGTGCTGCGACTAAATAAAAACAGGATGAAGGTGACTAAATATGACTAAATCTAAAAAGGAAATTTAACACAGGACTAAGACTAAAACTAGCTGACGAAATTAACACTAATTCAGCAGAACATGGATCTTATCAAAAGTGTATCATTACCATTGCCCAATGTGTAACAGCTAAGACCGTTTTTCCATTCAAAAAGGGTGCATTTGTGGGTTTGGTAACAACCTGAAAGAAAGGCAAGAAACTACTTTTCCTTTTGCAGGAGACGACTATGCCTTTCCGTTCAGTTTTTTTTCTTATGTGGCACAGGGTTAGTAAACAGTGAACATGTTTTGGTGGTTACTTATTTTTTTATATCTGTTTCTTATTTTAGTCGCTGTTTAAAACTGTCAACCCAAGTTGGTAATTGTTGGAACAGTAAAAGGACTAACAACGACCCTTTGAAGAGTTTTATTTTGCGTCTGAGCGTCAACGCAATGTGTTTTACGATAAACACAGAGTGGAAAAAAAATCATTTTACTGTGTGACTGGAGCCTGGTGACTTTGACATTACATTACATGTTACTTGTTATGAGTTTATTAGTTAGATATGTTGTACTTTAAGGAATTATAGTAATTGTTCAAATCCTTATTGATTTTTTCAATTGTATTCACTTGAACATTTGATTTTATCTGATGTAACCTTACCCACTCGACACAGATGTTAGTGTTTTTATTGTTCAGTGGGAAATGAGCTTAAACCAGTAGCAAGTAAATAACTTCCAATGTTTCTCTGTTGTTTAATCTCATATTCCCAAAACATAAAAGGTCTGTTGCGTCCAAAAATCAACACTCAGCCTAAGTTTTTTTGTATTAACTCATCAAGTTTTAAGTTTTTAAATTAGCTTCCATTCATATTCTCTTCACCTGTGTGATTGAGGAAGAGGTCCCCGTTGTTCAATCCATTACCGCTCACAATGGAAAGGTTGTCTGGGAGCCAAGGCTCTGACTTAAGTATTCAAGTGTCTCGGAGCAGAAGAAAGTATTTAAGATTAGTTTCGCTTGAGGAGTCAGCAATTCAATGGTATTTTTGAACTACTTTAGCTCAACACAATTCAATATATGACATGTTCCAGTTCTGTCTGAAAAAAAAGGAAATTAAAATGAATCCATGGATGGTTAACAGAGTACGCCAAGAGGCTTTCCCCCACTTAATCACATTTACCAAAGTCACACTGGTGAGGACAGACTCAACTGTTTGCCAGTGAGCAGGTCCATCGAACTACTGGGAATAAACTGCTTTGCTTAAAGGAGCAGTAGGTACATTTGAGAAACAGCCTCGAGTGCACAAAAATTCCAAAGTACACAACCGAAAATAATCCGCCCCTTCCTTCAGACTTCATACAGCGCACCTCCTCCAACACACATGAACGCGCACAAGATCATGATAATGAATGTAAAACAAATGTATAACACAGTTATTGTCAGTGCTTATATTTTTTAAGCTAGCATGTTTGTTTTGTGAAAATGTATTACAAATGTTACGTCTAGCTGAGGAGAGCAGGCTGCGCCGGTAACGTTACATATCAGCTCAGTGTGCTCCGTAAATAGTCGCCATAGTTGAAAAGCAACTCCGATATTGACTCTGGTTTGACTTCTCCTAGTTTCCACTTTCTTTTTCTTCATAATTTGCTCCATTACAGTTTTTCTTTTGCGACCGGTGGACGATGTTGAAGCAAACTCTGCCATGGTGAACGTGTCCTCCTGCAGCGGAGCTGAGCTCAGTGAGCAGGAGGATACGTTCATCATGGGGAAACACGCCCAATGACGGTACGCGCAATGACTGCACGAGTGTGTGTGTGTGTGTGTGTGTGTGTGTGTGTGTGTGTGTGTGTGTGTGTGTGTGTGCACGAGATTGAAGGCTGACAGACAGGTCGGACAACCAGTTATTTTAGCCGGCCCGGCTAAAATAACTGGTCGTAGTTTTTACAGTATTACGGCTTCCACAGATGACATTTTTTTATGGATTTTTTTTCAAAGCACTTAGAATATTCATTGCTATCAGGACATTAAGAGCATTCCATGGAATATAACAAAAAGTGTATCTCAAGCCGGTTTCTCAAACGTACCTACCCCTCCTTTAAATAAACATGAGTTTCTGAGAGAGAACAGAGCTTCACACACTCGCTTCTCTTGCCAGGCTTTCACAGCCGATTGGGGATCTAAATGAGTCATCCTCAATGAAACATTTTATGGTCTTGATATCAAATATTATGTGCGGATTTGAATGGAATACTTTAGAAAACAAGGTGTTGAATGCTGACTAAAAGTAAGAAAAATGGAGCTGATCATGTCCCTAAAAGCTCTAACATGTAATGTGTCAGAGCTTGGTAGTTTTGTATTGAAAAAGGTAACAATTATACAAATGAATAAAGAATTGTTTCCTTTTCAAAACAACATAGGACTTCTTGTATCATCTCCAGAGTAAAAACTGCACTGATGAATAATGGTTTGCTGATTAAAATGGCTTCAAACGCTTCACCTTTAGAGAAACAGGTGCTGATGTACAAAGTAGTTTTCAAAGTCTCTTAGCAACAGTAAGTCATGACCGGCACTTTCCCATCTGCTGATGAGCCCCATTACATAATAACGCTGCTCTGTGTTTGGGTCCTTACCTCTCAAGTATGTACTTATATGTTTCTACAAATGGATTTATTCCTGGGTTATTGGCTGAGAAGCTAATGGTACATATAATCAATCTATCATCAATCAATGTTTATTTATATAGCCCAATATCACAAATGTTACATTTGTCTCAGTGGACTTCACAGTTTGTACAGAATATCAGGATGACAATACGACACCCTCTGTCCTTAGACCCTCTGTCCTTAGACCCTCTGTCCTTAGACCCTCACATCGTACAAGGAAAAACTTCCAGAGAAAACCCACAGTTTAAAGGGGAACATGGGAGAAAGCTCAGGGAGAGCAACAGAGGAGGGATCCCTCTCCCAGGACGGACAGACGTGCAATAGATGCCGTGTGTAAATCGAAGAGATCATACATTTTACAGCGTAGGTCGACCAAATGTTTGGAAATGCATGTGTCTATAAGAGGAGGAACATGAATCTACTCATAAGGAAAGGGTGGTATAAAGACCATTGACATTTCTTTCTAACATAATCAGGGCTTCTGAGGGGCATTTTTAAGTAACTGCAATAATGGGATTGATTATGTTAGAAAAATATCACTCGTCACCGGCTTGATCTTCAATATCAGGATACATGTATTTATTATCCTTGCAAGAATGGAAGTAGTCATCACACAGGGCTGCATGGGAAAAATAGTTCCCCGAATAGAGTCCTTGACATGCTTATATACAAGAGAGGGAGTTACACAGTCACAAGATGGAGGAATACTGGTTCAAAGCAGTATTCTGGCAATAGTTAAGATTAGCTATAAGGCATGCTTAAGCAATAAACATGACAGTCATATGCCTATCTGTCTAGGGGCTGTGTTATGTTAATCATACTGTAGGAACATAGCTATCATAACTTCAACACAGTGTCTCATGAGCGTCATCCATGTAATCATTCATCCGGCTACGTACACAGCTACGTAGGGCCTTTGTTATCATGTGCTACTCTGATATAGAAGGAACATTCAGTATTTTCCCAACAGTTTCTTACCTAACTGGGTTTAAAAATCAACTTCATGGCTGGGTATAAAAGGCACAGATATTAGACAACATGAGATGACTGCTATCACATCCTCTTCGCTGGAAAAGAAGTTCAACATTGAAGGATTATGCATAACATTTAACTTTTGACAAAAAAACTAAGATTTGTCTTTCAATTTAATTAAAAACATTCTCAATATCCATAATGTGCATTCACAGCTACTACTGTTGTTAAGATTTGAGTCCATACATTCATGTTTTAATGATGTATTAAATGTATTGTGTATAATACTAATCTTATTAACAGACCTCAGCTGGCTATTGTTTTGTTTTACTTTTATAATTGCTTAATCTCATTAAAAGTGTATGTCTATAATCTGCTTCATTTGGTTCTTAGTGGTTGAGAATTGTTGTTCCTATTTCTGTTTAAAAAACATGTGTTTGCAAAGATAAGAAATGTACAAACGTGCATCTTGTGTGATGTAAGATACATTGAGTTATAGGAAGTTATAAAAGTATAGAAGCTGCATTCAGTTGTAATAAAGAATCATCACCGTCATGCACACATTATCGTTGAAACCCCAGAGGAAGCAAATTGAATGCAATTTAGTTTGATCATTTTCTTTACATAATGTCTCCTTTTATTTCACTGGCCTTTTACAATGTCTCAATCCACACATTTTGTGCATTGAAACATGACGCAATGAGCCATAACACACAGTCATTTACAGCAATAGAAGCACTCAGAGGTGCAGTTAGGCACACTGTGGAAGGCTGTTGTTCAGTCCCATTCGAGTGTTTCCTGGGATTGTACATAAACGCTACTCTGTCAATCAGAACTAAGGAGCAGAAGTTAATGTTTTATAATCCCCACCAGCTGACACCTTTCTTTGGCCCGATAACGAGAGTCTGGATGAAAACAGAAGCTCACAGAAGGCTTTTTGTGCCGCACTGCCCTTTATCTCCTGGTCCTTAACCTTTTTAGCACTGCGTCACATCTGAGCACAACAGCAGAGTTGCAAAGCACACTCAATTATATTTAGTTTATTTATTTTTTTCGAGCGTGTAAAACCAAAGAAAATATAAATGAAACAAAAGGTGATACAGACATGATACAGTACTATGCAAATGAATGCAATAACAAAACGAAATATTTAATTAATAATTGAATAATCTGTAGTATCATTGTCTGATAACAATAAACAATAAACAACAAAGCTTTGAATTACACGTCCGAAAAGGGGTCGGAAGAAGTTTACACTTATTTAATCCGACCCCTTCTCCCTTTTTATTTTTTACATCTTAATATAAGTTAACATACAATATAAATGTATACTTATAATCTTGAATCATTTATATAATCATTCATATAATATATACAGGCAAGTTAGGAGAATGGTCTCAATAGATTTATATATATATATGTACATACACAAATTCATACAAACACAAATTCATAAATAGAATACAAAATATATAATATATGCTTGAAAATGTTGAATAAAAGTGTGAAAAATACAAGATAAACTGCACTCATACTGAGCAGCTGGTCACATTCTGCATTACATTCATATCTCTTCTCCCAGTATGCACTTTGGGATAAACCTGAACATGAGATATACTTAATTGTATTGTCCTTTTAAGGAGAACTGAGCTTTAGGAAGTACTCAACTTACCTGACGTTTTGTTTAACATTTATTAAAGCGCCATTGAGAAAGTGACTGTGGACATGTTTGAAATGAAGATATTGGAAACTCTCTGCTCCCATTTTACCTCTGACTTGGACGCATGTCAGACTTCTTCCCACACACAGTCTAGTGCACAACTTACTGCTCAGAGAGTCGTACAGTAATGCAGTCAGAGCTGTCGGGGTAACCTTGAGCCAGCACTTAAAGCTGCACAGTACCCTAACAAGGAAAAAGGAGGCTCCTCAAACTAATTGACAAGTTGTTGAATACAAACTTGGCTTTTTGGATCTATATTTCCATCAGCTCTCTCTCTTCCCAGTCTCTTTATGGTTCATTGCTACTTTTTTGAGAGCATTACTGTCAATCATGAATGTGCTACGCATTTTCAGAGAGTCTAGGAGGAAGAGTTCATTTTTGTCTTTCAGGGACCTGCAATTGAAATTAGGATCATTTTGTGCACAAACAAGTTATCTGACAGGAAGTTTGTGCACTAGACTAAACACATGCTCATCCACTGGTTGAAACATCAACAGCGAAGTCGATAGGGACTTGGCTTGGCAACTGGAAGGTCACCAGTTCAAGTCCCAGCAAGACCAAGCGTTACCTACCAGGGTTTCCGCTAGGATTTTTTCTTGCCGGTCAAATGTCCAGAAATAATTAATTTTACCAGACAAATTCGAAACTTACCGGTCATGTTTCAATAATAATAATAAGAAGAAGAACAATTGTGTAGCAGAGTTTCCGTTAGCAGGTAATTACCGGACTATGACCGGATATGCTGAAACTCAGTTAAGTTAATGGGGCTCATTTTTATATTGCTTCAGTTTATAATCGTAAAAGATCGAAAAGTTCAGATTCATTTTTCAATAAATGATGCGCTTCCACAAACAACAAACAACAAAATGATTACATTCAAACAAACTACTTCTAGTAGATGAAGTACATTATTCAAAAGTTTACATTAACTTTGGATAATAACACAGGAGAAACGGATCCTCTCTTTTCCTCTCTCCCTCTCTCTCCTGACAGCCCGTCAGTTTGTCATGCAGCTCGCTAAACAGTGGGCGGGGCTTCAGGTGATCATGCAGAGCTGCGTGTCTCAGTCAGACTCAGCAGCTGATCTGATCTCTGATCTCTCTCTCGCGTCCGGTTATACTTCACTCGCGTTTATGTCCATATCGATCAGATCCAGCTCCCCTGATCGGCCTTCATAGAGAGCCCCGATCAAACTATTAAGAGTGAATATCGGCCGATATAGATCGGCGGCAATCGATCGGAGCATCCCTAATTATTACCGGACATGTTGACCGGCAGGTTTTGAATTTACCGGTTTTGAATACATTTTAACAGCTAGAAACCGGTAATTACCGGCTAACGGAAACCCTGCTACCTTGGTGTCCCTGAGCAAGGCACCGTTCCCTACACTGCTCCCCGGGCGCCGTTCAAAATGGCAGCACACTGCTCCTAACACTAGGATGGGTCAAATGCAGAGAAACAATTTCCCCATGGGGATTAATAAAGTATATCAAAATCAAACAAATGAACTTATACAAAAAAGTGATTCTTTCACAAAAGAAACATATGGAGAATACAATCTCAAAGCTTAACGAGGCCCTATATGCATTTTGCCCTCGCCTGTATTGTGTTATATAGGATTTTGTGGATGTAAATGGTCTGCAAAGGCTAAAATCCCAAAGTTCCCTTCATAATCTTTTGTAAAATAAAGACCTTTTTGAACATTAAAGCATGTAAACATGTCACAGTAGAAGCATACAATACAAACAACTGAAACTTAGCATAATAGAGCACTTTTAGAATGTGTTATCGTGCTCAACCGACAATAAGAGGAAGATTCCACAGAACAATTATTACACAATCTGTACCTCAGAATGACTTCTCTATAACAAAGGCGGAAGAGTCTCATTAGTATCGCAGTAGGCCCATTTCAAAGCACATTTATAATGAAAATGAATTCACTCTCTCAATATTTACATAATTTAAACTGACGGCTATAATATAAACATCATTTGTACATGATTGGGCATCAAACTCGTTCTCTGTTAGAGATCAGCGCACAGCAGCCACTTCCACATGTACAGTAACAGCTTATTCCCAACATAATTTCCATCCTAACAGTGTGTCTGCGGCTCAGCAGGTAGAGCCGGTTGTTTATTCTCGGCCAAATTGCTTCTGATGGTTTGGCCGGCACCCTGCATAGCAGCATGACAGAGTGTCTGTGTGCAAAACGAAAATGAATTTATAAGCACTTTGGATAAAAGCAATGTATAAATGCAAACTTCATTGGTGTGTATCATATGCATATAGAGCCTGTTGCTGAGCCACCAGAGCCGTTTCCTGCTTGTTGTGCCCTCCACAGATTCAGAAGAGTTCTCTGAATGTGCTGTGACTGTCAAGATGTCTCCCCGCAGGAAATAATTAAAAAGGCTGTACAACTGTGGGGTTAACAAGCATGCTAATTCGAAATGATCCCATTTGATGAGGCTGACTTATCTAACAGTTTGTCTCACTGTGTCTCTTCTTTATTTCATGTTCATCTGTTCCTCTCTCATTCACTTTTTTCTACCGCCTCTACCCTCCCCCCTCTCTGTTTTGCAGTTTGTCTGCCCCACTTTTTCAGGCTAAAGACGATAAGAAAAAATAGAAAGCGTAGCATTAAAAAAAAAGTTTACTTGATTTTAAACATTCTCTGTACCTATCCGGTGGGAAGGAGAAAGAGAGCAACTCAAGAAGATGAATTAAATAGCATCTGTTCATGTTTTTTTAATCCTCACCTTTGATTCTACTACTTTCTGTTATCAGAATTTAAAACTCTCCACTCTTCTTCTCTGCTGAAAATCTGCCGGTTGCAGGTGTGCTAGCAAGATAAAGACCAGGCAGTAAAGAATAAGTGTGGGTGTGTTATTGTGTGTGTGTTGGGGGGGGGGGGGGGTTGTATATCTACAGCAAAGCAGCAAGAGGACTAGTTAGCAGGAGATAAACTGGCTCGGACATTCAGTACTTCACTTCTGACTTAATTTGTTTGACTTATTTTATCATAGGCAGGCAGCGTACCATTTCCCAACACACACACATCTAATCCTTTCCCAATGTGTGTGTCTTTTTCTGAAATCACACATACACAAGATGCACAAATCCCAACACACTCTTCAGTCAGCGCACTGCTCCTCAGTGTGTAGCCCCTGCGATGTTGCTGAGGATGCAGAAAGCAGTCAACCGCTGCATCAATACCATGTTGTTACCGCCACAGGCTACAGAAAACACTTCACAGCAGCAAGATGGAAAGAGTGGGACGCCTTACAAGCAAACTTCTTTCCGCAAGTGTACGAGCAACAATACCAAATCTAGGGAAATAAATGAAGGGGTTGGGGACACACAAGAAAAAGAGCAGAGAGATAATTAGGAAAGGGAACAGAGAATATTAAAAAGCACTGGAGGTACAATAGAAGAGGAGAAACAGACTGAAAAGGAAGGGAAGTTGAAGTCTTGTTCAGTCAGAGAATCCTACATCACGATTGTTTGTAAGAAAACCTCCAGACAATGAAAGATGTGCGTGTTTGCAAGAAGATTTCTATGTTAGCCTTTGCGTGGGTGGGAAGTGTCACTGCAATATCTTAGAGAGAAAAACACATGTGACTCAGCAGTTGTGCCTGAATGTGTGAACATGCGTCACGGAGGCTGGTGACTTGTGACTAGAGGTCAAAGACTTGAAGGGTTTGCTTTTAATGCCCACACTACACACACATTAATTGAAATTGCCAGTGTTAAAGTAGCATGCAAATGAACAATGCCAGAAGTGTATCCATGGTATAATGCATGTATATTGTCTGGCTATATAAGCTATACTGCTATTTTCCATTCTGGGACAGGGTCAGGGACAATGGTTAAGAGCTGCGAAATGACGTGTTATGTGTACACTGTGTCTCATCACAACAAACTGTAGCGGGAACTTCCACAGAAGCTGTTCTCAATAATTTGACAGTTATTTTTCTGTCTGTTTTATGTCTTCTTGTAATGTCTTAATGCATCTACTGTGATTTCTTTGAATTGGGTCTGGTAGGCTCAGTAATCAGTTTTGAAATGTCCAAAGAAGGATTATCATTCCTGACTGAAGATATTTAGAGAGGCAGTCGTCCAATTTAGCTATGGGGGGGAAAATAGAGTTGGCTGAAGGAGGACTATTGATCCCTCCGACCACATTGGAATGGTTGGATCCACATTACATTTTTCAGGGTAAAAAATGTAAAAACTGTAGGTATACAGATGAAGCACTTAATTTCGGACAGTTTGAAACGCAAGGGCAGTGATTGGTAAGTGGTCTGCCCTCACTCAAGGGAAAGCCTCCAGCTTGACTTGAGAACGCCCCCGTTATAAATAAATGTAATTATAATGAATCCAGCTGCAATGGATCATTGAAAACCTGAAATTGAAAATCTGGCAACGCCCTCTTGGAAAATAGTGGGAGGGCTTGACCTTCCTCGAAACTGGTCGTAGGCAGGAACAGGTAAGCTGGAGTCCGAAATTAAGTGCTTCATCTGTAGTATTAGGGTGGACGGATCAATACTAATCATGTCTATTCTATGTACTGTATAACAATTTTTTGACACATCTGAATTATTCATGCTTTGTTTTTGCCATTTCTCTGTTTGAAAAACGGGTTTAAATCTGCTGACACAATCTTCAAATAGATGCATCCAAAACCTTTTCTAGATTTAGACGAATGAGGGTGACGTGTTGCAGAGGGAACAATAGGCTGAAGGGAAACTGGCATTAGGTTCAGTGTCATGACAGGAATGGTAAGCTACAATCTCTCCGGCCCTCTGGTTGGTCTGATTGACATTATTCGGGGTAGGATGAAAAAAAGATGGCTGGTGGGGGAGAGCTATAGTGAGAAACAGGACTCTGGGTGCCTCTGATACCGGAGATGGAAATGGAGGTTTTGCAGGAATAGGCTGTGACATGTACAAAATGGAGAGGATTGAACAGTGCAATGCTAGTGGCTAGCATGCGGCTATCCTGCCTGTTTGACTTCATCAAGGGTGTAATGATGCCAAAACAGATTAGTGTCACGTCATGGAGACTTAGTCCATATTTTAAACAGTCTATGGACTTCACACACATACTATAGCATTATTTATTAATTTAGCTATCGGGGACAGCCCACATTAATCAATACTACAGTTTCCACATTAATATACTAGAGTTAGTTAATGAGCACATTTTCGTCTGCAGTCTTATGAATGTCTTTACCAGCTTTTCTGTTGCAACTTTTGCTTTTTATTAGAATTAAATATAACCAGCTTAAGAAAGTGTTCACATGGGAGACACGTTTTTGACATAGAACCTCCTTGCTATAAGAAATGTCTTCATGACCAAAATGTCCACTTGTAATATGAACATTTTTGTGTTGCGCCTCCCATGTGCTGTGGTTTTTGAGAGCAGAATTTTAAAGACAGAGCTTTGAGTTATAAAACAGCTTAAGGAGCCGAGAATTATAGATTGATGCAATGCCTGTCTCATCTAGTTAGAAAAGACCAGCCAGTTTTTTAAGATGAATCACAGCATTGAATGTGAAGTGGAATTTGTCTGCTGTAATAAAATGTAGAGCTCTGGTTTAAATTGCATCCTGGGGCTTTTTCAAGAAGACCGTACGGGAAGAGGTTTAACTCTTAGCAGTCATACCCAGCCAAATAGTATGAACATGTGCAAAAGAAGCAGCATTGGTTAGGATTTACATTTTATAAGCTCATCCAAATGCAATTGGTTATCCTGTTTGAGCTTTTCTGTCACGTATCCAATAACTGCAATGGATATTTATCCTACTGTTCCACCTCTCTAGGAGGAGCCAGGCTTATAATCATATTGGCTCAGGCTTGACCATGGCTTCAGGCACAAAAGGACCGCTTACACTACATTAAACCCCCATGAATATGATTTTCTACTGTAAAAGCACACAGCACACACACAGGCTGCACATGTGAGCACACACACACACACTGATTTTCACTGTCAATAGAGATTCACATCAGGCAGCGAGTTGCAAAGCAAAAGTTGTTCATCTGCCTGGAAACCCTCTTTGCATGGTTTTAGAAAGACACAATTACACATTGTTCCAAATGAGCATCATTACCTTTGTCATAAGTGTGTGTGTGTGTGTGTGTGTGTGTGTGTGTGTGTGTGTGTGTGTG
>CALSBZ010040963.1:2438-12920 GCA_943591055.1 Gobionotothen gibberifrons
GAACGAGAGAGCGCTAAGGTACATAAGGAGTTGTTTCTACAACCAGGAGGAGGAGTTATCTCATGAGTTATCTCATGTAAACAAGTATTTCCAAGGCACACCTTTTATATGATCATTATAAAAAACAAGAGAATAACAGGTATGAAATAATTCCAACTCATAATATAGGACAGTAAAACTAAAATACAGTTTAAAAGGGGAGTGATTTGTAAAATATGCATAAAGAAAAAGCAAGTCTGTTTTAAGTTCTGTCTCACATGGGTGTTGAGAGATGTATCCATAGATTTAGTCCCTAACTTTGCTCTCAAAGTGCACCAGATTGATCCATTTAACTTCAACATTTAAAAAAAATCCCCCAGTCAAATTGTCCCCCCCACATTGAGGCTGCTTCCTACGCCCATGGATTAACATGATGATTCAGCCTCTATGGAGAGAGACATATGACAAGCATGATCATTTCTGACGTGGAGCTAATCTGAAGTAAACATTGAATACTGCTTTCTATTCCTCCATCTTGTGACTAGAGATGTCCCGATCCCCGGATCGGATCGGCCCCCGATACTGGGTTTTAAAGTGGATCGGGAGATCCAATTAAATGTCATGGCCGATCCATATTTAATATTTCCCATGATTCCATTGTTACGTTGTTACGTTGTTTGTCGTTGTTGTTCTATTGCATCAGCCGCCATTATGGAGTTGGAAAAGTGGAACGGACACATATCGTTAGCTCGTTAAAATGTCTGCAGTTTGGCATCATTTTAAAATAACTAGAAGTGAGTCGCCGACTGCGACATGCAAAGTCTGTGGTGTGGAAGTCTCACGAGGTGGTGCTAACAGGTGGTGCTAACAGGTGGTGCTAACAGGGTCTCCTACAACACCACAAACCTAATAAAGCATCTTAAAAAGCACCACCCCGACGAACACGCCGCCTACTGTAAAGCGGCAGCGTCTGCGACTGATGGACTCCATCAACAAACACTGCGGGACAGCTTGAAACGAAAGGATTTACTTCCTCGAGAGTCCGAGAGATTATATTCACAGCCTCCTCAGCCCTGTCATCGATTGTTTAATGCGGGGTTGTGTGTCTTTGGTTACCGTTAACTGTTGACCTCACTATCAGATCGCTGGATTTATCGCTAACGGCTACAGCAGTCAATGCAGGGAAGCTAAGCTAAAGCTAACAGGCTAGCTGTCACTTCTGCCTGTTCTGCTGAAGACACCAGTGGTGGAATGTAAGTACATTTACTAAAAATGTTCTACTTATATTTTGGAACATTTGAGGTTTTTGTACTGTACTGTACTGTACTACCAGATCACAAGTAAATGTCCTGCATTCAAAAAGTAAAAGTATTAACATTCAAAATATTATATTTTGAATGTTAATACTTTTGAGTTGTAAAGGGTACTTTATGTTGGATAGTAAAGTTTACCTGCAGAATATTCATACTATAGTTTCTAACTACTGGCAACTTGAACAACCAAAGTCCTATTTAACAGAATAAAGGGAACTGAAAGATCAGATTTTTTGTATTATTATTGCAAAAAAAATGCTCTTATTTGTGAAAGTGAGAGAATAAAAGCTATTGAGCACAGCTTGGGTGCCTGTCTATTTCTTAATGTATACGAAATTAAATGCTGTTTGCCAACACAAAAAGTGATATCGGAAATCGGTATCGGAAAACCGGTATCGGGAAATATCGGGATCGGATCGGAAGCTAAAAAATGAGATCGGGACATCCCTACTTGTGACTGTGTAACTCCCTCTCTTGGATATCAGCATGTGAAGGACACTGTTCAGGAACTAGCTGATGCTCTGTATGTGATGACTGCTTCCAGTTTCTCTAACAGAGCCGGTATATAAAGGAGATGTCTCACGGTCTTCAGTGTCCACAGAGATGCGGTCCTCGCAGGTCTCCGTGTGGGACATCAGCTGGTTCTGAGGCACCAGGTGGCGAGCGTTGTACGGACACGTCTTCAGCTCGCTCGCCAGCTTCGGGTGGTTCTACGTCAGAGACAAAAGGAGATGCTGCTGTGATGAGGCGTTTACACACAGAGCTTTAAATGTGGTTACATCTTAGAACCAAGGAGCTCAATGTCGGGGTTGGGCTTCGGTGCTCTTATCGGTTCTTTTGGAGAAAAACACAAGGTAAACTAACATTGCTTTCTATTTAAATTAAATAAATAATATTTCACATCAAAAGAAACAACAATGTTTTAACAAATGGTATTAAATAATCTGGTGACAGAATAGCTGAAACTTTAACAAACTAAATAACTCGGTTCCCTCTAACCATTAACCCATGTTTGTATCATTGAGTTAACTCCGTGTGTTGCTGCTAGCATACGTAACACCTGACGTGGAAACGTTACTCGTGGACGGGGCTACAGAGCTGCTAGAAAGACAGTCGGTGCATTCCTCCGTCTGAACATGGTGCACTTTTGATAAATGTTTAGACAAACTGCTCGTGTTACCGCCCTTACATGCTAAACTCTTATTGCACTTGGTAACGAGCATCGAGACGGGTAAAGTTTAACCACAGCTCGGAGCGCGTTCTCTCCGCCATCTCCTCCGTGTGTGTGTGTGTGTTGCTGCATGTAGCAGCTGCGTGTGTGTGTTGCCCCGCCCCCCTCGGAGAGAGATCGAAAATACAAAAAATAATGATAAACGCATTTTGCAGTCTTTGTGCGTATTAGAAACGGACATGGTGACACTAAGACTGTGATATAATGTTTATGTAGCAATAATACATACGACATATTTTTTACATGTCTCCAGTACTGACCGATAACGTTGGAGCTTAACGGTACCACAGTCTTTCTTAATTCAGCCCCGGGGCTCGGTACCCATCCCGCGGTAAACCTCTCACTGGTTTCTTCCCATTATATGTGTCCACTTCTGCACATGTTCAACAGAAGGGAGCGCGTGCTGCGGCTCTCCTGCTCTTTCTGTACGTGAAGAAATGTGGTTTTTACTTGACTTCCCTCTCATGTCATGCATGTAAGAGGTGATCTAACAGAACGATGCTATATGGGGATCTAGATTGTTAAGAGATATGAAATAACTTATATCAGGGTTCATACACTTTTTCCACCAATGATTTTCCATGACTTCTCCAGGACCTTTACCTAATTTTCCATGACCAAAAAAACGACTCTTTCTCAGAGGTTCCACTGAAAATGGTTTATTTTAACATGGAACAGGAAAATAAGGTCTGAAACATGTTGTCTAAAACAAATCCAATAGGCTTACTAGCTTCACGCTAAAGCAACTCAAATCTCTCACCAGCAAAACACCTCGTCAGTTAAAAGCCACTTTACGTTTCATTACGATACAGTATTTATTATCATTATAGTATGACTATTTCGGTGATTAGCTAAAATATAAATTACATTTGATGCAACTTTAGTTACATCTCCATGACTTTTCCAAAGCTTTGGGAAAAATATTGTTTTCCAGGTCCTGGAATAAGCTTTTTGAATTTCCATGACTTGTCCAGGTTTTTAATGACCGTAAGAACCCTGTTATATATCGTGATAGAAATGTTACGGTAAAAACCAATCCATAGTTTCATGTTCCTAGTTTAAGCTACCTTACATGTTATCAAATGTTTAGATTAGGTTTTAAAAAGCAGCTTAAGTTCAGAGCTAAATGCTAAATGCACCCGTTACACATCAAAATACCAGAGACGGTGCTTTCTGTTCATTTCTCTTATATGAAAATAAAGGATTTCAACCATCTTTACTTTAGATATGAAGTCCCTACATCCCACTTTAATGTACATATATAGCGTGCTGCTGTCACTCACCTTCCTGCACTTTATCAGGTGGTACGGGAAGCGGCAGACCCGGATCAGGTGGTTCTTATCGTAGGGGCACTGCAGGAGGGAGTCCGGATCCAGGTTTGCTTCTTTGCCAACTTTAAAATAAGATTAGATTAGACCTTTGTTAATCCCTGTGGGGGAACTCAGTAGTTTCAACAGTTTGAAAGCAACAGGGTGAGGATGAAGAACAGGACGATTCACACAAGATTAATAGTGAGTAACTTTTTAAATAAGAAATGGATTAAATAATAATACATTTATATTGGGGGGCGCCTTTCATAACACCCAAGGACACCTTACAGGGCATAGGGGCAATATAGGGAACAATTAAAACAGTGGATTTAGTGAAATATCAGCCGGGGTAAGACAAGACAAACAACAGGACATGGACTACAGAAGGACACAGGTATAACATGTATACATATTATTTACATGTATGTGTGTGGCGGTAAGAAGTTATTGAAAGTGTTGCTTTGTCTTAAACTTGATTCCATAAATTAGGATGATGAAATGTGTAGAAAAGAGTTTTTTTAGTTTTACTTATTTCCTCATCCTCCAGCAGCACTGCCCTCTCAGCAGCAGCCGTCCTGCACGGGTCGATCGTGGATCCGAATCTGAAGGAGGTCGCCATCTTCAGCTGAGATTCACCGGACGGACAGCAGCTGGTCAAACTGGGTGGAAGGAAACACTCTGAGAAGAAAGCACGGACAGGTTTCTTCTTCTTCTTCTATTGTTTTATGGCAGTTGGCAAACAACTGACAGGTTTCTTCTTCTCCTGGTTTTAATGGCGGTTGGCAAACAGCTATAAAGGTGCACAAGCAGCTTTTAAAAGATGCAGGACACATGACAACCAATCAGATCAGGGCTCTGCTCCACAGGTGTTCCTAATCATCCATCACCTGTTTGCCTGCAGGTGGTGGTGTACTTGATTACTACACCCACACTTGATAGCAAGACTACAGAGGTTTCTGTGTAATTTATTGGATGCATTTGTGTGTAGAAATTGAGTAACTGAGAGTCGTTTGGCATGAGTATAATGTTTACTTTTCGACCCCTAACCCACGGGTTTAATGATAGATTCTGACTAAGTTAAGTAACATATTTTATATCGTATTGACAAAAAAAAACACGGTAAAACCTTTTATATATGCGGTCTATGGGTAAAACCGTTCAGAGGTACACGATACTAGGGGCTTTGAAGCTAGCCGCTAACTTCACATACATGTTATTAAGAGTATTCATCTGGTGGCTATATTTTCAGACAGTTTAATCGTAGCAAAAGGCACATTTCTTAAAAATAAACATGAATAAAAAAGCAATAATCAAACTTTCCTGCTAAATTGCCCATGCGTTATCATTAGCTATTAGCTCCGCCTGCTAGCCAAAACTCGAAAAGCAGATAATTAAAAGTTTAAAACTGCGACATCAACTCAATATCAGTTAAAATGTGTTTTGAATACAGTCTGTTTAAAAATTAAGAGTTGCCAAGTAAGAAATGAACATTTATGAACCTTTTTGTTGAGAGATGTTCCGAGCAGCGCCGATCAGATACCGGAAGTGAATAAATACCGGGGCCGGTGTCATATTACACCGATTACGTCACCCAGGTAAAAGATAAGAAATATATATTTAAAGAGCAACTTGCAGGTTAGAGACACCAGTGAATAAATGTGTAGGAAAATGTGAACAAATATACACAACAGGCGTCGTTTTTGTAAGACATTTTTACTTCCGCATAAAAAAAGCCTCCGCGTGTGACGTCACATGGGGGAGAGCGGCCGGTGTTGTGCCGTAGGTTGAAGCTTTGCCGTTGTATTGAGCGTTCGTCTAGTAGTTTAATAAGCTTTTTTCTCTCTTTTGAATGATATATTTCCCATCAGATTAAACAGTAAACGGCTGAATAAATAATGTGCATACAATTGCGAGGAGGCTCGTTTTAAGGACACTTGTCTTTTCAGATCTGTCACAATCTTCGTATTGGAACAAACTTCCGTTTTTAAGTGTAGTCCCACTCTGTTATGTTCCTCCTTCCTACAGAACAGACAATGACAGGATAATATGTCATTTGTCAGTATCGCCCTATTTCTTAAAACCGTCTCTGTTGTTTAAGTGTCTAATACTTGATAACCACGAATAGTAAGCAATGATATAACAGTAATGATATAACACATATGATAATGTAAGACACTGTGTTATTTTCAATCAAGCCTAAAAGATAATTTGTTCAAACTGGCTTCACTTGCTTTAATTGATCCTTTGAATATAATTTTCCTCTGTGGTTTCCTACTCAACACATGTTTGTATTGTAATGCCACTCATATTTTATTTATTATTTTAATTTTAAGGTGACATTGAATGTTTTGAAAGGTGCCCTAAAATAAAGTGTATTATTGATCATATCTGTGTCTATCACACTATTAATGTTCCTTATTTTAGACTAGGTTAATCATGGTGTCTGTTCTCTACTACATAACATGTTCAGCAGAGCAGGTATTTCCCCTGCCAGATATGGCACCCCCCCTACAACTTTGTCCAGGACAGTCACACCGTCACCAAAATCACACTGGTGTTGCCTGTTCCCGTCTAGTGTGTGCTCACAAAAGCATTTTTCTCTGGGCCCAGCAGGATAGTCATTTAATTGTGTAATTAATGGATATTAAGCGTCATTACCATAGACATATAAAGAGATGATGACCGGTCTAAGATGGCGGCCGTATTTCTTGCGCCCCAGCAGCCAATGCGACGTCTACTCTTTATATGTCTATGGTCATTACGGTAACTAGACGTCGTTTGTCCCTGCCCTTTTCACACGTCACTACGGTAAAGGAACGCCATTGGTCCTTGCCCTTTTCACACGTCACTACGGTAAAGGAACGCCATTGGTCCCTGCCCCTCTCTGCCCCTCTCTGCCCGTCACTACGGTGATCCAACATGGCGCTGCTGAGCTCCTCTTTGACCCGGTTCTGTTGTCTCAGGACAAACAGGATCAATAATGGACTTTATTCCCCTTACCTGCCCTGTCAGTACAGGTATGTTCTGAGCTATTCAAGCCTCTTTCGTCCACTACCCGTCCCGTTATTCTGCTAGCATTTCCCTTGAATCCTTGCTAAGTTTAGCTAGCTTCACTTCAGGAAACCATATACCGGCTTGTCACAAAAACGGTTAATACAAAATATGTAAAATGAGATTAAAACTATATTTTAATTACGGTGATCCACCTTGAACTGCCCTTTTAATTATTGATCTGTTATATATCAGCAGATCAATAGGGTGAGATATGATATCCGGTTGTTTTTCTCATATATAATATTTACCAGAAACAAATACTGGTTTCATCCTGTTTGGATTATGACATGAATTTCACATGATTTTTAACAATTAATAATTTTGTAATTGCAAGAACTTAAAATATTGAAATAATAGTTAATACAAATCGAATTTCTTATGTAAAAAAATATTCAAAATTCCTCATTTTGTTCATATTAATAATTTAAACTCATATTTCTGAAATGTTTATTATCAATATTATTAGTAAATATTATATTGAAGCAAGTGAAGGATAAGTAGGTTTATATATGATTAAAAAAAAAATCAATAATAAAAGGTACATAGCAAAGATGTATTGGGACATATATTATTGATAAAGGCCTATATAATTACTATTCATTTTTGTTGTGCTCAAATGTTTTATGCATTAAACAAATGGTACAATCAATAACATCAAATGCAATACAGTACAAAACAACACAACAACCCCCCCCCCCCCCAATCCAGATCACCACATCCCCATTAGATAGTTATCCTAATATGCTTTTGAGGTTCACAATGAGCGAAGTCCACATCTCTGGTGTTGACTCCTTCGCCCCATGTACCCGGGCTGTCGGTACTTCTAGATACGTTATGTCTAGATATGTTAGAACCCAGACCTTACGTGAGAGGGAATGGGGAGGCTTCCAGCGAGTCGCAACCAATTGTTTTGCTGCTGTAAGCCCGGCTAATAGTACTCGCCTTTTGGTCAGGGTTAAACCCAGGTTGGACAGGTCATTTGGGTTAAGCGTAACTCTTAGGTTAGAAAGGTTTGAGGCAACCATCTCCCAGAATCTGGCCACTGGTGGACATTCCCAATAATTACTATTCATTAAAGATAATTATGATAAACTTTATTTATAGAGCTTGTTTCTAGGCAATGTTAAAAAGGAGTAGACAAAATAATAGAAACCAAAGCAAGGCGGATGACCTGAAAAGGGTATGAGAAATTAAAGACAATATGAAATCTGAAAAATGTGAAAAAAAATGTAAGCTTAAGAAAAACCTGCTTTAAGACAAGATTCAATAATGATATTAATAATAATGCATTTTATTTATAGAGCGATTTTCTGGAAACTCAAAGACACTTTACAAAATCAAAATTAATTAGTTAAAACAACACGCTTAAAATATATAAAACAACATTAATTACAGATTTAAAAGCAAAATAAAAAATGTAACCTCTGTCTGCATGAGCTATGTTCGTTATTGACAGTCGGTCAGCAGGGGGTCCGCGGGGTCTTACAAAGTATTAAACGGCATTTTCCAAGGTATTCCATTTTGTAGCTTGTTTTCAATAAGTATATAAATGGTCCAAAGAGGTTGGACCATATTCTACAGTCTGCCTGAATGTAATCATTGCGTAGGTGTGTAGTGTGATTCTGTGGAGTTTAGTTATGGCATCCCGTTGGGTTTGACGTCATCTGAACAGGACATCGCACGCTCACTGCTCGATAGTAGGGCGGCTCGATTATGGCAAAAATCATAATCTCGGTTATTTGGGTCAATAATTGATATCACGATTATTAAAAACGATTATCCGCTTAGTTTGAAAACATCCATTTATTGGATAAAAAATGTTGAACAGTATGTTTTTAACAGCTGATTACCCTGAACTTTAAGTATAACTCAACTGAAAAACCAATAAAAAAAAAATAATAATAAAAGAAAAATAATCATTTTATTTCGATAACGTTGTTTTCATAATCGTTGCAAGCCAAAATCGTAATTGCGATTAAAATACGATTAATTGAGCAGCCCTACTTGATAGCGCGCGAAGCTCCGTTTATGCCGGTTGCTAAGCAACATCGTTATGGGGAAATGCAAGTCTGCGTCCAAATGGTTGGAAGATAAGGAGGAAGGACAATCAATACTGGATATAGTCAATGTGAGGTGAAGTGTGTCGCCAAGGTAACGGTTAGAACTCCAAGTGGAGATGAGGTCTTAAAATGTATGGAAAGGGTCTTAAAAGGTCTTACATGTGACTTCAGGATTCCTGCATACACCCTGGATAAAAAAAAGAGACAATTTCCTGCATTTTAATCCACTTTCCTTCCTGATGTTTTATAATAAATACACTTCTTCCCCCTCTCTGCAGACTCTACTCCACGTCTCAAGTCAGACGAGGTTTGGGGCGATACGTCCAGATAGTCAACTCCAAATATGAAAGTTTCCTCAAAACAAGATTTCCTCGCTTCTTCCAGCTCTATCACACTTTTGTGGAAGGTACGATCACCTTTGAACTCCTACATCATTTAAAGGTCCCCGATCAAACTTCTTTCCACATGTTTCTTATCATCAGCTTTCACATTACCGTAATTGATTTTTTAATTGAATGGTTCCAGGGATCAAGCTGCTGTTCAGAGACGGTAAAGAGGTGAAGAGGATCAAAGTGAACATGCACTCTGACAAACTGCAGTTCAAGGATCTGCCCTACAGGGACATGGAGAAGCTCCGACAGGTCAGTCCACTATCAAATATTATATATATCAGTATGTAGTGTCTCTACTTTAAAGAGTCCTCTCCTGCTGATGTTCAGGTGTATATCAGTATGTAGTGTCTCTACTTTAAAGAGTGCTCTCCTGTTGATGTTCAGGTGTATATCAGTATGTAGTGTCTCTACTTTAAAGAGTCCTCTCCTGCTGATGTTTATTTAGCTGGCCGGCTCTGTTGTGATTGGTCAACTGCTTAGAGATGTCCCGCCCCAAAGCCTATCACGTACAATGTGTTGGAGCGCTAGCCAATAGGAGCGCCAGTGTTCTATAGTGATGTCACCATGTTCCGGAAGTAAACAAAGGAGTCCATCTTTAACGTATCTCTGTAACTTATTTGAAATGTTTGATCTAACGGCCGCTCTTCTTCTGGCCCTCAGTTCCGCAGAGACGTGGGGAAGGCCATTCCTCTGCTGGTGATCTCCATCCCTCCCTTTGCTAACTACCTGGTGTTCCTCCTGATGTGAGTCACTGTCCCCCTGCTCTTCATCACCCTGCTCTTCATCACCATGAATGTTTACTTTCCTCCCTGTTGAGTCTTAAAACAGGTTTAAATATCCTAATTCTGGATATTAAAAAGAAAAGTGGGTTTAAAGATCAAACATGGTAACAGTAAAACGGGAACATGTGATGTCCGGGGATTCAAAATGGATGAAAGGGAAGGATGAAAGGAATGTAAGAAGGTTAGTGTAGTGACCACGATATCCATTAGTTTGTTGTCCGTTGTTTGTGATTCACTCGTGGGGCTGACCGACGAATAGACGCTTGTAGTTTGAGAGAAAAAATATAAATGTCCAGATGCGATTGAAAAGTAAGATACCGTACTTTCCGGACTATAAGCCGCTACTTTTTCCCCACGCTTT
>CALSBZ010040964.1:0-11247 GCA_943591055.1 Gobionotothen gibberifrons
GTGTGTGTGTGTGTGTGTGTGTGTGTGTGTGTGTGTGTGTGGCCCACAGGCGGCGTTTATCCAGCGGCCAGAACATCCATCTGTGCCGGCCCCCAGGTCAAGATCTACTGTGGCTCAAGGGCCTTCACCAGAGCCATCACCACCAAGGACCAGCAGACCAGCATCACTACAGCTGCCTCCACCTCCATCTGCGGCTGCCACCAGGTCAAGATACACCTCAGCACAAAGGCTCCACCACAGCCATCAACCCAGCCAGCAAGAAGGTCTCGTGGAGGTCTCGTAGAGCACTTGTACCCCCCACCTACACAGCACCATGCACCATCACCCCCACCTACACAGCAGCCAGACCCACTGTCTTGGAAGACAGACAAAGACCTTGACACTGTCTTGACATTTATAATGAATAGTTGGTTGAAAGTTCTGATGTTCAATATTGTAAATAGTGAGATTTTCCAGTTTCTTATATTTATATAAATAGTTGGTTGAAAAAACATATTTATAATAAATTGTTGGTTGAAAAAAAAAGTTGGAATGCTCAATTTGTATGTGTACACATCACATGAACCTTGGTATGTAATATTAAGTCATTATTCAGTCCTAATGTATCTCAGTCCCTGCTGTGGTGAGAGTAGAGTGATAAACACCTATTTTCCTCAAAATTCGAATTGAATTTTTTTCATTTTAGACATGAATAACACATTTATATACAGTGTAATTCAAATATTTCACTGCTTCTGTGATCCTAAGACTTTGGTAAACAAATCTAAAACACCAAAACAATTCGATCACATGAGTACATTTGTGGGACAAATTGAGGCTTAAAAATATGAGAAGACTGATCAATACCTCCATAATCTTCAGTGTGGTTAGCTATGAATCTTCCAAAACTTCCAAACACCTTGTCCTGGACATAGTTTCTACAGTATAAACTGTGCAACAGTACAGTAGGCCCACACAAACTGCAGAACACCGGGGCTTTGGGAACACTCAAAATTACTTTAAACGATTTAATACCCATTTAACCTGTTAAGGGGATTTTTCCCCCAGTTTTTTTTCTCACGAAACTGTGTCTCAGGGCTTCTTTAAATGTAATAAACTATTCATGTGTCCTGCTCATTTAACAGGAAGAAACTCAGCTAACTGATGATATGAACCATGTTTGCCGAAACAAAACACAAGTATCACAAGAAGCGTCTAAATGAGCCCTGAGCGAAAAAATGCTAGCGCACTCTAGGTATAAATCAATCTGTATACTTATTGTATATGCACAAACAAGCTTAGCTAACAAGCTGAGATTCCACAGATTCTAGAAATATAAGTATCATCACTGAGCGATCAGAACTCGCGACAGGGGAAGCAAATACAGACATCACACAACGTAGCTTTAGGTGGCAAAACACGGAGATATGCTCACCTTTTGCTGTTATTCTGATCAAAAACGAGAAAAACGCGGCTGAAGGTTAATCCATAGGTTAATCCAATGTGTCTGTCACTTTGAAAAAAGTATTGATAATCCATAATTCCATTTTTATGTAAAAAACTGAGTTTTCATTAGCTGCTAATGATAGCTTCCAGATTGTATGACAGCTTCCTGTTTTGTCTCCTTGGATACGAGTCCAAACAACTCACAGACTGCACCGGGCGCTGACGTAGGCGCCCTGTGACCATCAGATTTGACTACGCTGATTGGCTGAAATTATGTTTTGGCGGCATAGTTTAAAGATAGCAACAGTTGGCTTCTGCTGCACTTGCTGCACTCTCGTCTGGGCGCTGTGCACAACGCCCAGACGAGAGAGGGTAATGATACACGGGCAAGGCCAGGCAGGAAACATGTGACTTATCAGTAACTTTAGATATCGTAACACAATTTTAAACGAGATATTATTGTAGATTATACATTTTACTGATACCAATTATATAATATTGACCTTATTTATAAAAAATATATATATATAAAAATGTTTTAAATATATACAGTATATATATATATATATTTTAACCTGTTAGACCCCAAGCCTGTTTTTCATGTTTCAGGCTTGAAAATGACATTCCCAGAACACATGACCATATCTTCCCTTCTAAAAGGGTTAAATTAATAATCTTTTTTCTCAAAGTAATGATAAACCTGTGAGTTGGATGTAGAAAAGTCAGAATCAATATAGATGTTTTTTATTTTAAAGAAAATTCAGATTGAACATGGTAAAAAACTGTAAATTATAGTGTCCGTCCAAAACATATTGTGTACTTATAGTAAAAACTAACCTTGGATGATGGGTTAGTAGACTAAAAGCTTTAGGAATCCAAAGTACAACATATAATAAGTACCCTGTATCAAGATTGATGCAAAACAAGTGATATTTGACCTTTTTAGAGACATTTAGAAAAAAAAACCCTCTTTTGGGGTCATTTGGGTGGATTTTACCTATCTCTGGCCCCCCTTGCTTGATTTTGACATGTGACATCTCTTTCTGACCGTCAGAGCCAATAGAATCGAGGGAAGTCCCACATAGTCCTTATTTGGTCATGTGTGTGTGTTATACCGGCGCGTCTGCCAATAGATGGGAACAGCAGCAGCAGGTGGCTACCATTAGCAGCTAACTTTTGGTCTCCGATTTTTACATAAATATGGAATTATGGACTATAAATGAAAAAAAAGATTTTGCACATACTTTCTCAACCTATGGATTAACCGATGCAGCATCGTTTTTTCTCGTTTGAATGCCATTGAACACGTCTATTGATCAGATTGACAGCTACGGTGAGACGATCTCCCGTAAAAGCTCCGTAAGGTACGTGTGGTGATGTCTGTGTTTGCTTCCCCTGTTGCGAGTTTGTATCTTTCAGTGTTGAGGCTGGCACCGTTAGATTCTGTGTCTTTACGATCATAAACGATGTGCTGGATGTGCAGAGCTAGGATAAGTAATAAGGGAGCTAGGAGTGATTTTCGGTGCGGTAATAGGTTAGCATGTTTCGCTCGGGGCTTATTCATTGGGTCAGGTTTTTTTTTTGTTTGTCCCCGTTATATGGATATAAAATATTCATAGTTTATGAAATACTAAGGTTCCTTAGACGTTGTTTCATGCAAATGACGCGATTTCGGGCCCGGGCACGGGTCCGTGGGGCTTAAGAGGTTAATGTGGGAAGAGGGAGGGCGGCGCCCCTAGCGCCCCTATGGGCCGGCCGCCACTGGATCTATATCTTTCTTGACTCTGACATCCAAACCTTCTTCAGCTCTGAACAGATTATTAAACCTTGAAATGTACATCATGTTTTCTTTATTCAGACTGAGGGGCTGCTGGTTGGCAGAGATCAGCTGTGCTGCTCTGGTCTCAGCTCTGAAGTCCAACCCCTCCCACCTGAGAGATCTGGACCTGAGTGACAACAATCTGCAAGATTCAGGAGTGAAGCTGCTGAGAGATCTTCTGGAGAGTCCAGACTGCAGACTGCAGACTCTCAGGTCAGTTCTCCTTCTTTTACTTCTGTGCTGAGATTAAGAGAGTTGTGTTGACTCTGAGCTGCAGACATCAGGCTGATATCACACTGATCCTCACTGAGTATCTTAATGCTAAAGTATACTTTCTTCTTCTGTGGTTTAGTTCACTGACTGTGGCAGAGCCATGTTGATCTATACATTTAAATATAACAAGAACAATCCTTCACTGCATAATTCACTCTGAACCTCTTAAACACCTGAACTTCATCCTACATTCTCCATCATGTTCTTAATAATTTATATAAAAGACAAACGTGTGAATGTTTCTATTAAAACTATCAAATAATAAAGGTTATATTCAGTATTGGCCTTTTCCAACATTTTCATGAAGCTCCATGATGCTGACACTGACTGAATCAACAAGTCCTCCATCTCATACGACCAAATAGGCCGATTGTTCAGGCCCAATTATTACGACCAAATACATCCTATAATTACGTTTTAAAGTTTTTGCCCTCTAGTGCTCCCGTTGAATGCAAACGTTTCAGATGGTTGTTTATTCACAAATAACCCTCTCTGTAAAATCCAGTGGCGAACCGTGTCTATCACAACTGTACCTTCTGAAGACACACACACCCCCGCCGCCGCCGCGGCATTATAATGTCCGTCTTTTCACTGAATTGTCGTCTTGAAAAGGGTACTCACAACAATTCCGCAACATCTTCACCTGTTGCACTACACGGCATGAATTGCTTCGTCGCATTCATCATTCTCAACCCTGATCCCCTCAATAACTCTACTCAATAACTCTACTCTGGACTGCAATAACCTTCATGAACCTTTTCAATCTGGTTTCCGTACTCGCCACAGCACAGAATCTGCCCTACTCAAGGTGACCAATGACATTCTCCTCTCTGCTGACTCTGGTTCCCTCTCTATTCTCATTCTCCTTGACCTAACAGCCGCATTTGACACGATCAACCATTCCATCCTCATCAACCGCCTCCAGTCTTCCATTGGCATTAGCGGTACTGCCCTCTCCTGGTTTAAATCCTATCTCTCTGACAGACATCAATTCATCTCCATTAACAACTCCAAATCCCCCACTGCCCCCGTCAATCATGGCGTCCCTCAGGGTTCTGTACTTGGTCCCCTTCTTTTCATCATCTACATCCTCCCAATTGGACAAATCCTCCGTCAACACCAACTCCAGTTCCACTGTTATGCTGATGACACACAGCTCTACCTCTCAACAAAATCAATTTCTCCAACCACACACTCCCAGCTCAGCACCTGCCTCACTGACATAAACATTTGGATGCAAAACAATTTTCTAAAACTTAACTGTGACAAATCGAAACTTATAATCATTGGCCCAAACTCACTTACCCGCTCAACCCAAGATTTTTCTCTTACCATCGATGGCTCCATTGTCAACCCCTCCACTCACATCCGTAACCTTGGCATCATCCTTGACCCCACCCTCACTTTCCTCCCTCATGTCAACCAGGTCACAAAAAACGCATTCTTCCATTTAAAGAACATCGCCCGCATTAGACCCTCCCTCTCATCGACCGCTGCTGAAACTCTGATCCATGCCTTTATAACATCCCGACTGGATTACTGCAACAGCATACTTTTTGGATCACCTGCATTCACACTAAAAAAAACTTCAGTATGTCCAAAACTCAGCTGCCCGCTTGCTCACCTCCACCCGACGCTCCGACCACATCACCCCTATCCTCCATGACCTCCACTGGCTCCCCATCAAACACCGCATTGACTTTAAAATATTACTTTTCACTTTCAAAGCCCTCAACAACCTTGCCCCCCCCTACCTCTGTGACCTCATCCAACGACACTCCCCCACCCGTCGCCTCAGGTCTGCTGAAGCTAACCTACTGCAGCCCATCAGGACAAAGCTCCGGACCTGGGGTGACAGGGCCTTCGCAGCAGCCTCCCCCACACTCTGGAACTCCCTCCCCAGCCACGTCAGATCCGCCAACACTTTCACGTCGTTCAAACAATCCCTCAAAACTCACCTTTTCATTCTTGCCTTCAACTCCTAATCAACTAACCCCTTGCCCTTATTCCTCCTAGCTTAGCACTTTCTACTTTTGTTGTTATTTTGTTTTACTTGCTTGTATGCGCTTTGAGCACCAGGAAAAGCGCTTTATAAATGTAATGTATTATTATTATTATCTAACCTCTGTCTCGAGCCAGTTAACTAGCGGCCCTTCTAGAGTACCCTGGAACCGAGGGAAACTCTGAAAGAATACGCCCCCATTGGCTACAAATCAATATATGATTGGTTGATCAAACTGTCAGTCCAAACGTACGCTCTCATTCAGTGCAACGGCCAGGGCATTCGATCAAGGATGTAGAATACCTTGGTTGAAGGACAAGATCTGATTGGTTGCTTTCTTTTCTCACACAAAACCACTGAAATGCGTAGTGCATGGTCCGAGAAGGACACACAAATCAACGTAACACTGTAATATTATAGATCAACAACACAGATACCATTCTCATTTATTCATTTTATATACATTTTTTTTATATAATTAAATCGATTTTTTTGGTTTGTTTTATCTGAGTGTTCCAGGGTATTCTCTGAATACCTTGAAGGCCCTGACGGTTCGCCACTGGTAAAATCCTAAATTGTAGGATAGTTTGGCCATTAAAACGCTTTTTGATTAGATTTCTAGCGAGAAGTGTATATTGTACTTTTAGAATCCACGTCCAGTCGATATGTAGGATCTATAGTTTGATAGATATTACGAAGATGATTTGAGGTATGCGGCAGCCTCCATGTAAAGTTACGGGTTGAAAACAGTATTTCCAGTCTCGACGTTTTCATAATAAAACCAATGATCACTTATTTAACAGTGATATCTGCAGTACTCATCAACTTAAAAACATCAGTTTATCCGAGTGTTCTTGCTTTTCTCTTTGGAAGTCATCACATAACGGCATTGTAATACACGGTTCGGCTGCATTAAATATTACATATCTGCCGTGGATATTTATTTATACAGCCCTGATCAGAAGACCTTTTGACAAACTGTAAGAAATGCCGCCAAAACTGAATATGTGACATGGATCATAAATATATTAGCAATTAAACAACATCTTCCATTTCTTTTCACACAATGCGTCTCCTTGCAGTATCAACACTAATTCGGCTGACTTTTATATTTGATCCAATTGGTATATAGGTTATATTTACACCATAATAGTGCACAGCTGATTTTTTTGTAGACTGAAACTGTATTTTCCTTTACCGTTCTGTTTTAATTTCACAATAAAGTTAATAGTCATATTATATTTGATATTATTATGTTTTATGAACTACACCACTGGTTCTTTAACCCGCGCCGCCTAGTGGTAAAAGCACGTTATTGAATGTTGTTGTTGAATACGTTTTATTTGATGAAAACATTTCAATATTAAGAGTAGCCTACATACAAAATTGAAAATATCAAGAAGATACTGTAGTGATCTCTACAATAAAACAGTTTAGTGCAGGAGGTCCAAAGATATTAACAGGAGGATGTGCAAAACAAACAAACTAATAAGGCTTTATTTAAACATTAAAGATTACTTTAAAGGAGGGGTAGGTAAGTTTGAGAAACCGGCTCGAGATACACTTTTTGTTATATTCCATGGAATGCTCTTAATATCCTGATAGCAATGCATATTCTAAGTGCTTTGAAAAAAAATCCATACAAAAATGTCATCTGTGGAAGCCGTAATACTGTAAAAACTACGACCAGTTATTTTAGCCAGGCCGGCTAAAATAACTGGTTGGCCGACCTGTCTGTCAGCCTTCAATGTCGTGCACACACACACACACACACTCGTGCAGTCATTGAGTGTGCCGTCATTGCCTTGGGCGTGTTTCCCGTCTCCTGCCCAGTCGCCAGCAGCAGCCGCTCCAGTGTTGCCAACTTGGCGACTTTGTCGTTAAATTCGGCGGCTTTCCAAACCCTCCGGCTACTTATTTTTGTCAAAAGCGACTAACCACTAATCTAACGACTTGTAATGGTGTTATTAGGGACTTTTCTGGTGTTTGGAGACTCATGTATTGTTCTGCAGTTAACGAGCTGCCGTGAGCCCCTCAGCCCTCCCATAGTACTCACAGGCACGCAGACTCACAGTTGCCTCCCGCAGCAGCTCTGCAGTCAGAGCAGAGAGGAGACAGCCACACTCTCCCGAGCCGAGTTATACATTTATTTTATGTTATACATTTGTTTTACATTCATTATCATGATCTTAGGTGTTGTTTTCTTACATCTGATTGAGCAATGTAAGTCTTCACTGAGTTCATGTGCGCGTTCATGTGTGTTGGAGGAGGTGCTCTGTCGGAAGTCTGAAGGAAGGGGCGGATTCTTTTCGGTTGTGTACTTTGGAATTTTTGTTGTAGTCCCAAACGATAGCTGGGGATTCTGGGTAGTGTAGTGTCTTGGGAAACTGTAGTGTCTAAACTCCTAAAAAACTATTTGTTTCTCTGAATCGAAGGTTAAAAACACAAAAGCATTGTACACAATTTAAACCAATCAATATTGTGTAATTAACAAGGATACACTGATGTTTTCTAGTGGATGAGTAATGCAGATATCACTGAGTAATCATTTGACAGTGAGGGGAATATATCCGGTTTTATTATGAAAACTTCGAGACCGGAAAAACTGTTTTCACCCACACTAACTTTACATGGAAGCTGCATACACGTTATCCTTATCTTCGTAAATATCTATCAATCAATCAATCAATCAATCAATCAATCAATCAATCAATCAATCAATCAATGTTTATTTATATAGCCCAATATCACAAATGTTACATTTGTCTCAGTGGTCTTCACAGTTTGTACAGAATATCAGTATGACAATACGACACCCTCTGTCCTTAGACCCTCACATCGTACAAGGAAAAACTTCCAGAGAAAACCCACAGTTTAAAGGGGAAAAATGGGAGAAACCTCAGGGAGAGCAACAGAGGAGGGATCCCTCTCCCAGGACGGACAGACGTGCAATAGATGCCGTGTGTAAAAGAAAGTTAATACATTTGCAACATAGGTAGTCCAAATGTTTGGAAATGCATGTGTGTATAATAGGAAGATGAATCCACGAGGACATCCATCTAGGACTTATGATCCAGGACCACAGCAACAGCCATGACTCAAGATCCGGGCTCGCGACCCAGGACACAGGACCGCAGCAACAGGATCATCCATGGCTCCGGATCCCGGCGTATATAGACCCCAAAAAGAAAGAAATTTGGGGAAGCTGGGTTAATCGGAACATGAGAGTACACAGGTACTATCAAACTAGATCCTACACATCCACTGGACGTGGATTCTAAGAGTACAATTTACACTTCTCGCTAGAAATCTAATCAAAAAGCATTTTAATGGCCAAACTATTCTACAATTTAGGATTTTCCAGAGAAGGTTATTTGTGAATAAACGAATAAACGGGAGCATGTTGTTTCTTACACGACCACTAGAGGTGCTACACTTTAAAACGTGGCTATGGGTCGTAATCTAAGCTGCTTTAAGCAATCAACCTATTTGGTTGATTTTTGTAGGAGGACAGGCTGGACTGAATAGTTTAAACTAACATCATGTTCTCTTTATTCAGTCTGAGGGGTTGCAAGTTGTCAGGGATCAGCTGTTCTGCTCTGGCCTCAGCTCTGACGTCCAACCCCTCCCATCTGAGAGATCTGGACCTTAGTCAGAGCTACATGCAGGGTTCAGGAGTGAAGCTGCTGAGAGATCTTCTGGAGAGTCCAGACTGCAGACTGGAGACTCTCAGGTTAGTAAGTGGTCGACTCTCTGCTGCTTCAGCAGTTTTGTGTTGGGAGGTTGATTAATGAGTAATCCCTCCAGTTCTTCCTTCCTAGCTTCGCACAACTCATCATCCTACCAATCACTACAGTTTTTTTATTATTTTATCTCATACATCCACAAACATTATAATGTGAGCATACAAAGCAACACATTTTAGTAGGTAAGCAACTTTTTAACGGATATGCACGATTTTACAGAGGAGTGAATCTGCTTGGTTCTCCTGTCATGTGTTTTGTTTCTAGACTAATGAGCAGTTATTCCCTGTTAGCTGAGAGCTGTGGCAGTCAGTCGTAGTGTTTGTAGAGAAGATATGATGGGATGTAAAGCATGAGATCAGTCAGGACTCTGAAGCTGACTCAAAGAACAAGGGTTGTGTTCATCTCTACAGGATCAATGACCAGACGATCAGAGCCAAGAAACAGAAGAGATGTGAGTATTGAAACCATATCCTCCATTCATCAAGATATTCTACATTCAAGTTTCATCTTAAATGAAAAATACTTTTAAATTCCATCTTGTTTCAGCTCTCTTCAATCGTTTTAGCTGCCAATGTTTCTCTCTGTTCATATTTTATTAATCTTTCTCTGTCCCTTCTTCCCTCTGATGTCAAACAGGAAGTGAAAACAGGATGAAGTGACGGGATATTCGGATTAAAGAATAAACAAACAATTAAGATAGATTTGTTAATCGGAAATCTTCCAACGTTTAATTTACCTTAAAAAATGTACTTATAATATCAGATTCAGGATCCGGTTTACTGCCCGTTTTTACACATGCAAGGAATTTGTTTTGGTGTGTTGTTGCATACCAGTGCTGTGATTGGCTGGTCTCACTGTGCTGTGATTGGCTGGTTCTTTTGAATATTACTTATACAACATGTTTTCTGACATGTAATGTTTAAATATGCTCATGAGGTGTTATGTAATGCTAATCTTTAGTAGATTCAGGAGAAATCTACTAGACAGAATTATTCAAATGTTTCTTGAGGAGACTACAGATATCTTTCCTTTTTTTTAACTGTTTTTTAATCTGTTTCGTTCATATAGAAAATTATTTTGATTATGTTTTTAGGTTTCTCTCCATCTTGTCATTGTAATAAACAGTGATTGTCTGCTTGGGAACTGTATTAGCTGTATGGGTGTATTTGACCTTGAACGACCCTGTGACCCTAAAATAACTTCCTAACCCCTGCCTCTTCGTCCGTTACATCGTACATCATCAGTTTGAGTTCATGGGGAAACCACCAGCACACATCAGACTCTTCCAGAGGCGCCAGTGATCACAGTTTGATTAATAGATGGATGTGGACTTGAACTTTAAAACAATATTTTAGTGATTAGGATTCTGTGTAAAACCTACTGTGTAGCAAGGCCGGATTAACCATATGGGCAACCTGGGCAAGTGCCCAGGGGCCCTTGAGCAAAGAGGGCCCTTGGTGACAAGATAAAACAAAAAAAAATCTTTATTTTTAATTTTTTTCGGGCACAACCTCAGTCATCATACATTGTTTTAAATGACACTCACTCTTCGCCATAAATAACACAGCTTTTCCATAGGGTCAAATGACTGTAGGTCTCTGTGCTGTAGGTCTCACTATGTATGCGCTCAACGTTTATTACTACGCGGTGGCGGTGTATAGCCGAATCACAGCCTACATATTTTACTTTTGTAACTCTCGATGTTTGACAAATAGAACTCCTCGTGTACTTGTACAGCTAGCCAGTCATATTTTGGCATTAAGTGGGGTGCTGTTCTGAGGTCTTCTTGAGCCATACATGTCTTGAGATCTTATCCATTGTATCTTTGTCTTGTGATTTTTGACTGAAAGGGCAAAAGGCTAGACCTACTTTGGTTAAACTATGTGGCTGCGTCCCTGCTTTTGACAAATAGGTGTGCGACTTGACATGCCAGATTGACTGAAAATTCTAAATATTGGTCATGTTGGTAGGATTGGGTAGGC
>CALSBZ010040965.1:0-11141 GCA_943591055.1 Gobionotothen gibberifrons
CGCTTGTGAGATGTTTGCTCGGCCTACGGCAGAGGAGACGGACCAGAAAACACAACAATTACAAATAATGAAAACATTGTAACGCTGGTTGTTTAGAGGGGGCGTCAAACCACTATGACAAGCCGCGGAGAAACCAATGTATTTAGGCTTTCCCTTAAGCACTTGTTTCTTAAAATCAAGTTGCAGGTAAGCCGATCCTATTGACCCCAGGGGAGGGCTACATTATATCAAGCAGACATGTGTATTTCAATCATTGAAAAGGCCCTTTGCTGCTGAGCTGAAAGAATGTTTATTATCATTTAAAAAGTGCTTAAGATGCTGTAATTAGTGCAAAGTATTTTTTTGAGATGACTATTAACCTACAATGTATTGTCTAAAGACACAAGCAAACAAAAAAATGGTCTATATGCGCAAACTAGCACGGTAAGAAAATAGAAAATCTTGAGATGAATAAATACGGTATTATATTTGAAATACCCAGTGCTATCAAAAGGTAAATTAAACAGGCTCAAAGTCATATGAATTTGGCTTCAAAATAAAAACAAATTACATAAATTCACCTGATAGATAGACAGCTTATAGCATACATAATAATAATAATAATAATAATCATATATCTGCACATTTTTTAAGTACAAATGTAATGACTTTTAAGACCTTTTTAAGACCTGAAAAAGGAAAAAATAATACCAATACAAGAAAATCGATGAACGAGACAACAGTGTAAACCGTTACTGAGTTTTATGGCATTTGAATAACGGGAGATATTCAGTGCACATTACCCAACATGACTGCCTTCACAAAAAAGAAATCGTATGGCAGTAGACCAATGGAACCCCCCCCCCCCGCACACTCATTCTGCCCCAGATAACATTCAATAACTCCCCTCCTAGAATTCCAGACCTTTGAAGACTTGTCAAGGATCCGCGGGGACCCTGTATATCAGAGTCCACATACCATGATGAGCTCGGCCATGCTCTCAGTCAGGATGCTGTCCGCCTGTAGGAGCTGAATGAGCAGCTCGTCCACCACCAGCTGTTTGCAGAGGACAGCAGTGTTTCTCTGCAGAGCCCGTCTGTCCTGCTCCTGCATGCCGCACTCCAACATACTGCCCAGTAGACTAGAGACAGGGCAGGCAACAAAACACATGAGCCTCCGTGTACTGTAGCGCTCTGTATAACCACCACAGCCCCTGGTAGACCCCGACACAATACAGACAATCTTGTGCAATGAACCTGCAATGTGCATATAGACAATTCTCCTTGCAATACTGTGCAACAATCACCGTTACATTGTTATAAATGTCCCCCTTTTTTTTTTTAGAATGTCTCAAAACATAGTATCTATGTCACTAAGTTCTATAAGTGACATAGGTCAAGCTCCTAGGTGGAAAAAGAACTCAGATCTTGTACTTGAGTAAAAGTAGAAGTACCACAGTGTAGTAATACTTTGTTACAAGTAACAGTCCTGCATTAAAAATGTTCCTCAAGTAAAAGTAGAAAAGTGTGGGCATCATAATATACTTAAAGTAGCAAAAGTAAAAGTATTCGTATGCAGATTGTTCAATTTCAGAATAATATATATGATATGTTTTTATAATGATTGATCATGAAAGTCTGATTTAACACTTGATTATATTTCACATCATTAATCCAGATATGTAAAGTAACTAAAAGTATTAAATACATTTAATGGAGTAAAAGTACAACATTAAACTCTGAATTGTAGTGGAGTCGAAGTACAAAGTGGCAGAACATTTAAATACTCAAGTAAGTACCTCAAAATTGTACTTAAGGACAGTAATTGAGCAGATGTACTTAGTGTTTAGTTTGTTTTTGCCCTGTTCTTCCTTGTAAAGCGACCTCGTGAAAGGCGCTATATAAATCCAAGCTATTATTATTATTAGTGTCTTTACACCACTGATTTTTAGCCATGGATTTGTACTTAATTGCCTTTATTTATATTCTATATATGTATGTGTATTTTGACTTCTCCACATTCAATACGCTTATTCTTTATTATTGCATTATTATTGTTTTTGCTTTGATACAGTACATTTCCCAGCTGCGGGACTAATAGAGGATTTCTGATTCAGAAAAACGTGACCGGGAATGTAAACAACTCCAACGCCTTACTACAGCACTAGTGTGTGTTCCTCTCTGTATTTATTCAGATAGCGACGAGATACTATCGGTGCACATTTCACTGTCACTTGGCTTTCTTAATCGGACATTTCGCTAAATAATTATACATAAAACTTCGGTGATCGTGCCAACACAACATACTTATCAATCACTTATAATTTACTATACAATACAATAAAGCCAAAGATGCTAGCTAGACGATGCTACGATATAAAAAGGTACAGGTAACTTAATAGTTGACAACAATAATTAGCAAAACTGACATCTTAATAAAATAAGCTTAACACAATGTCACGATGTATTGTAAGAGACTGTAATGTTGTTGTTTTGTATTGATAGTTAAAACGTGATGGCTAATAATTACAAATGCTAACTAGCTAGCTAGCTAACTTCGGACCTCCCATTTTTTCTTGCATTAAAGTGAGCAATATGTAATTCCTTTCAAACCCACGACTTACCGTTCTTCTGTGTCTGCAACAGAATATAAAAAATGTCCAAAGAAATGTCGAAGAGTTTAAAAACTACCTCAACATCCCGTTTTTAACTCCACTTCACACACCAACTTCCGACGGGTGCTATGCTGCATGAAAGGGGCGTGGCTTCTAGTGTGCATGTTTTGGCTTAGGACCAATGAGAGCAGACTATACTTTGAGTGACGTGTCCAGTATCCAATCACCAGGCTTCTTACAGATTGGTGCCACCCAGATTGGTGCCACCCACAAGGAGTTCACAAGTGGGGCTACAAGGGGCATTTTGAATTTGAATCTCTTATCTGTAAATAAGTAGCCAATTGATAA
The DNA here is from genome assembly GCA_943591055.1 of Gobionotothen gibberifrons. Taxonomy (NCBI): domain Eukaryota; kingdom Metazoa; phylum Chordata; class Actinopteri; order Perciformes; family Nototheniidae; genus Gobionotothen; species Gobionotothen gibberifrons. The sequence continues at coordinate 2,942 of CALSBZ010040965.1, forward strand.
GGAGCTCGTTGAAGATAGACACAAACATTTGACTAATGGGAAGTCATTTATCTCCAAGATGATGGACTGTTATTGGCTGTAAACAAAGGGAATGGGATCCCAAGTAAAAATATTTCCACTAATATAGCGTGACAGCAGCTCTGAATATTGAAAAGAAAACGTCAATACTTTGTTTAGATGTACTTTGCTCCAGTATTTATGCTGTTTTATACTTCTAATCCAGATAAACTCTGTATTTTTAACTCCACTATTTCACAAATACATTGTTTGTTCACTGTGACAATATAGATCCAACTCAAAGCATCAGCTATAATAATTCAGCAATATATCATAATACTGTATGACGCGGAGAGAGCAGGGATTTATTCTTTTAAACTATTTTTGATTTGTTTGAATGTAAAATGTACAGTTATACAACCATCCTGTGCTTAATGTGTTATTATCTGCACAACGTTTGTCAGTAAGAACATTTTATACATGATCAATCAAGTTATTCCATTAATTGGCATATTGTTTTTTCTCTTGTCATTGTTTTGGGCTCTCACCAAACAAACCCTGCATTTGTCCAACCTAAATTCTCATATAATCACAGTTTAAAATACAAAAATGGATCCCATGGCGGTGTTTTTTTGTGCCTTGGATTTAAACTAGAAACTTCTCCTGCAGGCTTTGTCAGCATCCACTGATCAATGTAAATGTTTCATCCTCTCAATGTAAAGCACATGCAGACTCAAACTTTTGTCTGAAGGGTGAATTAAGGTCAAATACTTCAGCCCACTTAAGTACTGTGTGCTAAGACACAGAAACACTTCACAAACCAATTGAAATTCATCCCTTTTAGATGAAAGCTATTTACAAATTCCCCTTGTGTCAAAGAGATGTAAGGCTGAAATTGGCCCCATGTTTATGATGTGTAAATACGTTTGTTTTATCAACTGCACGGTATGGGTAGAAAATGCACAGATGCACGCAATGTACAGTAATTAGAAAATGTTTTAAAAAGAATATGGAGCCCTCTTGTGGTTATCTTTTGACCTGTTTTGACCGGCCATTTATTCTCAACTGGTGCAATGTGTGGTGGGAAAACCCGCATTGACACAGGAAAAACCTGCAAGCTCTTACATGAGGAAAGTTCAAGGTGAATCCCAAATACAAAAACCAAACCCCCCCCCCCCCCTCAGAATTCATAGTATTGTAATTACAGATTATAATACTGACATACTTAACATTATTAGGGAACTTGTACTTAAAATTAATATTTATGCTATTTATTACTTCTAATTAAGATACCTGTACTTTTAATTGGAATCAGGGGCGGATCTACCGGGGTGGCAGTTAGTGGCCACCCTAAAAAATTGTCTTGCCACCCCAGCTGCCACCCCAGTTGGCAGCTTTGTTTTTAAATAAAAGTTGTGGCTCGTAGCAAGATAATGCAGCACAAGACCAAAGCCTTGTAACCCGGCCCTGGCGCGAACGTGGAAACATATGATTGACGGCAATTGAATTTGAACTGGACGGCGCAAAACGAGAAGCATTCGGGCCGATTCGGACCCAAGCAGACGGAAGGAATGAGGTATTTGCGGTCGACAATGACAGAGAAGAGACTGTCAAGTTTGGCTGTACTCAGCATTGAATTAAAACGCACTAAAGCTTTGGATCTTAATACGTTTGTGAGGCGTTTTGCTGAACAACATGGTAATCGCCGCATTCAGCTGTTAGGCATGCCAGCTTGATGCTCTGCTCACGGAATGGATGATCATAAACAACTGTTACAATTATGACCAGTATGTGTGGATATATGTATTTTTCTTTGTGGGGGTCTGCCCCCAAAAAACAGTTTTAAGTCCTGAGAAAGTCAAATACGACGGTGTGTTAAACTACACTGCCCAGCCAAACAAAAGTAACCACTTTGATTTAAGATAAGATGGACCTTTATTAATCCCCGTGGGGAAATGCAGTAGTTCAAACAGCAACAGGGTGAGAATGAAAAACAGGACAGCACAGATTCACACAGATTAATAAAATCAAAGATACAAATAAAAATGATGAACAACTATGAAATAAGAAATGAATACAAAATAAAAATAAAAACGAGCATATATAGCTATTGGGTCATATAAACTATGAAGTAAGAAATTAATTAAAATTAAAATGAACATATACATATTGGGTCATATATATATTTGCATGGATGGAAACAGTTTGTATTTATGTCCAGTAACATTGTTGACCCCTTGTTGTGCAGCCTGATGGCTACAGGCACAAAGGATTTAACTAGGCCAGTAGGTAAGGACTCTCCACTGGATAATAACTGCAGCGATGTATATGTTTTAGCTGAATACACGTTTTTTAACCCTAATTGATGCAGTTAGTCACTTCTTTAATGTTTGTTCTTTCTGATGTAAAGTCAAGGTTGTAACTGTTTGCAGCAAAGTCGTGGGGCGCTGAGCTGTTCTTTTGAATTTTGATATATGATAGTCATTCAAATTTGAAGGAGGGTGAGCAAGCATCTTGAGGAACATTCATCACTAAGTCCTCCAACAAATACAGTTTATTGAATAATAAAAGAATATGTGAATTATAAATTGATAGATTGACAGCTGATAGGAATAATATGATTGTTAATATTATCATATTAATTCAGACAAACATTGATGAGACAGTTAATTAATGTAGTTATTGCAGCAGTCTGCATATATATTGGTACCCCTGCTGGTCTTTTATTTGTTATTGTTCATTTAAAATTCATTAAATGATGTCTGCCACCTTATATATTTATATTTAAGGCTTTACTGATGTGCCACAATAATGTATCCTGATGTTATTGAGTTAAACTTTTAATATTGTGGCTTTCCAAGTTAACATTGATTGATATGACTGCGATTAAATCAGCATATACTTCTGCCAGGGGATGCCACCCTCTTGCCACCCCATGCACATTAGTCTAGATCCGCCCCTGATTGGAATACATTTAGAATCAGGTGTCAATTCAATAATGTTGGCTGCCTAGCAACTGCAACTAGGCAACTTGGAATGCAATTATTGTGAACAAAGTCAAGTGATGTCACACGGAATGTGAAGAGGTCACTATCTGAATTCATTTGGTCACATGATGCGATGATGTCATTAATGGCTTTGAAATTGTCTGAACCAAATTCTTATAGGACTAAGTTTGAGTCTTGAGTCCAGCAGTTCTTTGAGACACAACACAGGCTGCAGTACAGACAGTATTTCCCCAACACAACAGGGCAACACAGAACAAACTGAAATGGCCCATCCAATCTACAAAGCCTGCATATTGAAGCGGCGGGAACAAATAATAATGCGGAAACAGGCAGAGGAGGACTATAGGTCTGAGACGGCTGCAAATGAGGTGGATTTCAAGAGGAAGGACTGGCAGCGAGTGCTTGACGCCGCCAATGATAAGAGGTTCTTCCAGAATGAAGGTGTCAGAAAGTTCAATAGCGACCTCTTGAAAGAAAAAATAAGAAAGGACAATGCAGTTATTGCTGCGTCTAATAGAGAGAAAGAGAGGAAGGCTGACCAACAGAGAAGGCAGAAGGAAGACGAGATGCGTCAGATGTGTATTGATGCTCAGAGAAAAGAGGAGGACAAAACTGGTCAGAGACGCCGTGATCAGCTGGCTCTGAAAGACGAGCTTATCAAGCGGATCAAGGAGAAGAAGCTGTCGAGAGAAGAGGAGAGACAGCAGGAGAGGGAAGAAAGAGGCCAACTCTGGGCCCTCGATGAACAGCATCAACAGAAGCTTCGACATCAGCAACGAAAAGAACTGGAGGCAAAGGACAAAAAACTAAAACTTCACATGGAGGAAATCTGTATAAAAAACTGGCTAAGACAAAGGGAAATAGAAAAAGTGAACATGAAGGAGAAGTTAACTAAACGTGTTCAGACTGACAGAGAAGAAGTGCTGCAGCAGAGACAGCAGGAGAAGTCAGAACGATTCAAGAAGAGGCAGATTCTTACGGATATAGTTAAAGGCAAACTGGCAGATGCTAAAAAACAGCAGGCTGCTCAGAGAACCCAGAGAGAGGACGTGAAGCTGTTCAAGGAAGTGGCCGAGGCAGAGGCCAAAGTGATCACACGGCAGAAGGACGCGAAGGAGAAGAGGGCTGCGGCTCTGAAGAGCATTGCCACTCACAGGGTGGAAACACATCGTGGGAATGAACAGAAGGAGAGAGAGGAGAAAGAGGGCAGCCTGGACTTGTTACATCACATGAAACAGTGTGACAGGTTGTCTGAGGAGCAAAATAAACTACAAGTGTATTTAAAAAGACAAAACAATATTAAGCATAAAGAGGTTTTATTATACGATGCTGCTCAAAATAAAGCCCGTCTTCAACAGAAGATAAGAGAGGAAATACATGCTACCAGAGAAAGGGAGAAACAGATTGCCGAGGGAGAGAAACAACTCCAGCAATACATGCAGCAGCAGCAGGGTGAGGGTCTTCCAGCAGCTCGGACAGGACAGGAGGATTACAATTACTTCTGTCGAGAAACTGATGAGCGGTTGCCCAAACGTGGCACTGCCCCGTTAAGCAGGGCGTGCTTAATGAAACGGTATCGGGAACGCGGCAGCTTGCAGCTAGCCACGGTGGATGTGGGGCTTTCCAGAGCTGCTGATGCCCGCCATGGTTCAACAGATGCAGGTGAACCGTTGCCCACGAAGGCAAATCCTGCATGGCAGCGCACCCCTTCCTCGGAGGAGAAGATAAACCTGGAAAAAGACAAGTTTCAGCTCAAAGAGAGCAGTACTGCTGATCTGCGGCCAACCCGCCCCCCACCCTTTAAAACACCGGGAGCACCTGCAGGACGACGCTTTGTGGAGTCATCGAAGAACCGTGGGAAAGAAACAGGAGAGCGGTCTCCCGGATCGGACACTCCTAAAAGCCGGGACACCAGCAAAGGGAATCTGCAGCGTACCCTCCTCCCACCGATCACAACGGCAACCACTCCTGCAGTAAAGATCTGTTCCGCTCGGGTTGTGTTGCGAGCCCACAGGACAGTGACAGGGGAACCATTGCTCAGATTTGCCACTGAGCAAACTAAAATGATCAAGAGGGAGCAGGAGCACCTCATGATAACTGGGATGAATTAAATGGCCATGACCCCTACTCCCCTACTCCCCACCCCCCTACCACACTTTTTCCCCTCTACCTTTAATTTATTGTCCATGTAGTCTTCATGAATGGGTTTTCTCCAGGTGTTCTGGGTTTTTCCAACAGTCTGAATGTTTCAGCATAAAAAAAACACCCGGGGTGGGGGTGGGGGGGGGTGCTAGTGGAGCACGCTTACAGTAGTTGCGCCGCATAAGCGCTTCGGGTGAGGTGAGGCCCCCTCGGCGAGGTGAGGCCCCCTCCGCGAGGTGAGGCCCCCTCCGCGATGTGAGGCCCCACATGATCTGCGTGTAGGGAGGGGCCGGCCTGCTTATTGTCTTAAATGGAATAAGTAAACTGTTTACTGTTTTAAATATTTATTAAGTAATCACAATTTTGATTTGAAACTAGCGATAGTGACCGTACACGTATAAAGAATATGTTTGCTGGAAGTGATACCGAGTTAATGAAGTGATAGGAAGATTATTTTCTCGTTAACTTCTATAAAAACCTGATGTGTTCAACCAGAGGAGACGCCCCCTCTTGGATAGGGAGAATGCACATTCAGGGAAGTTGCAGGAATAGACCAGAAAGTTAATAATTCACTGCATAAACACATATCAAAAATAATAACTGCAACATAAGGATAATGATGTGTTGCTGTATACAAGGGTGTAACTTTGGTTTGAGAAGTGGGGGGGGGGGGGACCAAACAGGGGGTCCTCCGCAATGAAACATTTTCTCAATTTAATTCCATTTCCTGCCTTTCTACAAATATTTTAGGGACTATAGTGCAAATCCAAGAAAAATGTGTATAGTGTATATGATGAGTGTGCGCACTTATCTAGTATCCTATCCATGTGAACCTGTTTTATTTGTGATGACCTCACCTCCTCTTGGGGTTAGTTAAAGTTAAATGCATCAATCTGGTGCACTTTGAGGGCAACATTAAGAGATGTATGGATACAGCTCTCAACACTCATATGAAACAGAACTGTATATATTTCAATAATCAAAAAACATTAGAATATGCTCACAACCAATAACACATCATTGATCAACTCCTCTCCTATCTTTATCTTACCTAGTCTGCATTCTTTCTTTTTATTGATGCACATTTGACTAATCACTGCCCTTTCAAACTGTGTTTTTTATTTTGCACAGACCTAGCTACACATTGGAAGGATTTTGTAACTTATTTTATATACAACTAATATTACATAGATGGAGATATGTTTACAAAGATGACCAAACCGTTTGAGAGCCACTGAGATAACTTAGACTAAAGTTTACAACCTAATCCCTCAGAGTCCTTTCCCTCCCTGACCTCGCTCAGTCCCACAGGAGAGGACTCTCCCTCTCCTTATTGTTGAAACAGCTACTAATCTCCGTTAGCTCCGAGCTAGCACCAGATGCTAACAACAACCCCCGTCTCTCTCTCTCTCTTTCTATCTCTCTCTCACAAGATGCGCTCGTGCCACACACACACAGATGCTCCTCCGTGGCGATGACCGCTTGCATAACAAAAAAATAACACATTTAAAAAGTAGGGGGGATACAAATGGGATTTTGAAAAGTGGGGGGGACATGTCCCCCCTGTCCCGAGTGGAAATTACGCCCATGGCTGTATATCAAGAAAGTCATCACAGGATTATAATACAGACACATTTTAGATTGCACAGAGTCATTGTTAATATTACAATTGTTAGTTTTGCTTTGTAGTTCTTACAAAAGATTTCCACTGTAAGTCCGTAACATTCACACCCTTCTCCTCCAGCTCCTTCTTGATCTGAAATAGAAAATAGAAAATAAAGAAATTAAAAGCAAAGCTCACAATATGTTTTTTATTTCAGGAAAATGTGCAAGAAATTCAGAAAAATAATAATAAAATAAATCTTAAACTTCAATTTGACATGCCTATTGTTGAATTGTCGCATAAACAGATATGAAATATTATGTATGTCGTACAATTTTCGTACTTCAATCTCAATTACATTTTAAAAATAAGGGAATTGGACAAATTGAATTGGACGATCCTTCTTAATGGATAATCAACTTCAAAGCCCTCAACAATCAATCATGTTAATGCTCGCCACAGATGGAGAGCTCTGCTTCTCTCTAGGGTTTCAGTCAATGTGACGTCTTCTCCGTAGCACCGAGGATGGTGGGTCGAACACTATGCACGTTTTCATACGCGACCAAATGCAGTAGGACTTCCTGGTATTTTTGGCAAGTGGCACATTTTTAGCATTTGACTTACTGTGTATTGGGACAAACTACTCCTTAAACGGATAAAGTGCAATAAGTATTCTTCCTCTGGCATGTTTGGCCATCCAACAAAGCTTTAGGTGCATTACTACAAGCCTCTTAACTGGAGTGGAGCTTATGAAAATAATGATTTGCATCAGTTTAAAAAACGGGACAGGTTGTAATTGGATTTGTATCTTGACAAGGAAGATGGCCATATTTGGCTTGAATCCAAAATGTCATCTGTATTTTATTGCAACACTTAAAATGGGACCTTGGACTCACTTGGATCAAGAGGTCACTCTTCATTGCACGAAGGTTTTCTTCCAGCACTGCGTCCTGTGAGCTGATCGTCATTTTCAAATGCATCATAGTGAGACCTGATATAATGAGAGACACAAAAGGTTTAATTATTTCCATCATGATCGGAAAAGACAGAGTAGTTTATAAACTCTGCTGTATTCAGCGATTTGCTATCAAGTCAGAGTATCAACATATACAGATGAAGCACTCAATTTCGGACAGTTTGAAACGCAAGGGCAGTGATTGGTAAGTGGTCTGCCCTCGCTCAAGGGAAAGCCTCCAGCTTGACTTGAGACCGCCCCCGTTATAAATAAATGTAATTATAATGAAGCCAGCTGCAATGGATCATTGAAAACCTGAAATTGAAAATCTGGCAACGCCCTCTTGGAAAATAGTGGGAGGGCTTGACCTTCCTCGAAACTGGGCGTAGGCAGGAACAGGTAAGCTGGAGTCCGAAATTAAGTGCTTCATCTGTAGAACGCTCTCTTGCTTTTGGATTACCTCAAGATCAAATACAAAAGAAAAGAAAAATAATA
>CALSBZ010040975.1:0-11506 GCA_943591055.1 Gobionotothen gibberifrons
AAATATTGATATAAAAATAGTATATGAAGTGCATTAAAAGTAAGTGTATGTGTGAGAATGGTTACAGTTATTGCATTAAGTTTGGTGGTTAAGCCGGCCCAGGGGTAGAAACTGTTTTTTAATCTGTTTGTCCGTGACTTGAAGCTCCTGTATCTTCTCCCAGAAGGCAGGAGAGAGAACAGTCTGTGACCTGGGTGAGAGCTGTCCTTTATTATTTTATTTACTCTGCTGAGGCAGCGGGAGGTGGAGATGTGTTCCAGAGAGGGCAGGGGGCAGCCGATGGTTTTCTCTGCCATCCTGATCACTCTCTGCAGGGCTTTCTTGTCCGCAGCTGAGCATCCTGCATACCACCCCGAGATGGAGTATGACAGCACGCTCTCGATGGTCGCCCGGTAGAAGGACACCAGCAGCTTCTTGTTCAGTCTGTGAAAAAATAATGTCTTGCACAATAAAAAAAAAGCATATTTTTCGCTAAATGGCCGTGAAAGGGTTTGATTCGAGATTTATGTGAAATAATTGTTATACTTCTCTTCACAAGGAACACCCATTCAAAATGACCTCCAGAAGACCATTGAAGGACTGTATCTGAGCATCAAGCAGCGAAAATTTCAACTGTATCGCCAGTCTGGTGAGAATTGATTGACTTATGCCTCCTAAGGCAAACCAGCCCCTCCTCTTCTATAAGGGGTACCTCTATGCTAGTAAAATCCATCATTGGAAGGAGGTCTACAGAGAATAGGATAAATGACTGATCTACAGCAATGGGAATATTGTTTATTTTATTGTCATGTAAAAAAAGAAATGTCCAGTGACTATAGTGAATTTGTATAGTCCCATTGATGTTATAAACAATGCAGTTGCTCCTTAAAAACAACTATAAGGTATAGATTAATTACCACTTCTATGCAAATGCATTGAGGAGCGAATCTCCGGTCATTTCTCAGCCGGCTGGACCATTTGCTGGCAACCCTTGCCCTATTTTTCCCTCCCAAATATCCTTTCTCTTACTGTCAGATAAAGGCATAAAATGCCATCAAAATGAATAAATAAATGATAAATTCTGTCCCTGCCTGTTCTAAGTATACGCATGCCTAGATATGGAAACAAATGTATTCACTAATATTTCATAGATGGTAAACAATGGCTGATCTATTGAAACATGTTGGTGTGTAATTAAGATTATACTAAAACAAAATGTTGGTTCAAATTCTGGCAGGTGGCAATAAGCGGAGACACAAACTCCGAAAAAAGATTGTCGAAGAGAAGAAAGCCTTGGAAGATGCCATCACTGAACACAATGCTGTTGCCGGGGAAGCGGACAAACTCCCTCCTCCTAACGAGCTCTTGGCTCAGGACAACTACTCCTGGAAATGGGAATGTAAGCAAAACCATGTGTATAAACTTATTTTGTGCATTTGAAAACTCTGCAAGATAATTTAAGTAGTTTCATTTTTCAATGTTTTATTTATTGGGAAGTTGTTCTTCAAACTTGCCTTAAGCTGTAGCATAGTGCATAGTGATGATGATAAATTAAAAACGTATGTTGTTTGAACCAGAATCAATCAATTAGTCAAATTATAATATTGGACACTGGTGTGTAGGACGACAACAAAATTGCAAACAGTGGTTATGGTATAATTCATATTATCATTCTAACAACTAAATATTAGAAAATCATGATTAAATGTGGAGACTTCATATATTTTTCAAATGCTTTTGTCTGTGTGTATATATATATATATATATATATATATAATGCCATAAACCTGCCAGGCTAAATCTGGCACATCTGCATGATGTATTCCTGTGCTTATGTTAAATACTGTGCATTGTTCCTCCTCAAATAGAGGAAATACATGGAAAGACACTTAATACACATTAGCTGAAGTACACACCTTGATATAAATGTAAGATAATTGATAACGCTTTGATGCACTTTGCAGGTCATGGTGATATGGTACAGAAAAAAAGGTTTACGACAAGGTAATGCTGCTGACCAGACTGAAAGAAGAAGCTGTTATTCTGGTTCATGAAGTCAAACAGCACTGGGAGTACATGAGGAGCGTGGCAGGAAAGATTGATCACCTGTCCTCCCAGCTTTCTGAAGGCATCACTGGACAAAGTTAGTACAATAAATGATTATTGTTGTTAGTGTTTTGGTCTGGCAATAACATTTAGTTTATTTGATGATTTATTTATTTGATGTCATACATTCTCAGGCAGTACCGAGGCGTTGACGGAGAGAGGACGTGAGGGGCTACTTTGTGTTCTAAAGAAACAACTCCACAAAGTGAAAGCGCAGCAGGCCATGGCACGTATTGCATACCAATGCATTTTGGGACAGCAAACTGTGTCTTTGGATGACTCCTCCGAAGAGCAAACCTCTGACAGTAGCTCCTCTACTGATGAAGAACTTTGACAGCAGTGAATGACTTCAAGCTATAAGGCTGCTTTAACACCTTGGAACAGAGGAAGAGAAATGCATGTTTTAAAGTTCTGGTCCTGTTCACACTGACCTTTCACAAACTAACCAAGATAAATTACACCTCTACAGACTGACTAAATAAACTAATGATTGTCATCCTGCATCATCAGAAGCTCCAATGGGTACATCTAATTCCAGTGACTGACAATTATCAGTTGACGTCCATATGTATTGTCATGGTTATCAAATGATATATGCATTGCCTTAGACCAATCAGGGTATGTGTTTCTGTAATGATTTCACATCAGAAGTTAAGCTTGTGCCATCATTGTAAAATTACATATCTGCTATCATACAAATCTGTCTCACAATGCCTTGGTGAAACTTGAATACAGTTGTCATTGCTGCAAGAATGTGCATACCTGTCATTGATTGCTTTTGTACAGATTTTTATTTTAATAAAAACGGAATAAGAATTGACTTTCTCTTTATACAAAAATGGAATGAAATGGCAGAACTGTTCCTTAAGTGCAATAACACAGATGCAGGCACCCACAGGGAGAGACAATGACAGAGACACACAACATACATACCAGTACATTCATGTCAGTGTAAATATATTGTGTAGTCCATCAGTTAATTGCACAGTATTTGGGAAGAGTTAGTTAGAATCAGTGCATATCAGAGTTCAGAGTGGTGAATTCCCTTGAGTCGTTTTTACCTTGTTTTAGTAAACCTGTAGCGCTAGCCAGAGGAGAGTGAAACCAGAATAGTGAGCTGTCTCTCTAGATGTTCCTTGCTCTGCTGGGACAGCGAGAGCAGTAGATGTCCATCCTATTTTTCTGCTACTCTTGTCAAAACTGACACTAAATGACAGACTGTTTCCTGTCTTCGAAGTAGCTATGAGAAATAAACTAAATGTATTATTACTACATGGTCCTCTCATGTCTTCCTACAGAAACAGTAAATCCAGACAAATATGATACTGACTTAAACCGAGTACAAAAGTGAAGGAAATCTCCAATTTCTTGAGATAGCTGTGGTAATTTGACAACTTAACCCTCCTGTTGTGTTCGGGTCAAATCTGACCGATTTACTACTTTCATCAATCATAACTTTTTTGTTTTACATTCGATTGCATTAAGGCTTCATGATATCCCTCACAGTAGACATTTGAACATATACAATTGCTGATCACTACTTTCATTGCATTTTGGATGATTTAGTCAACTTTGTAACACCCATGGTGTTCCCGCCATAAAGAAAAGGAATTAGTAACCATCCGGATCAGATAAAACACACACACACACACACACACACACACACACACACACACACACACACACACACACACACACACACACATAGATGTGTTCCCCCCGTTATGTGCCCATCCCCCCACATGGATCACACCTGGCACACGCAATACATGTTCAGTGTCTTTGTATATTTACTGCAGTTGTTCATGTATACCAGTAGTCTGATACAATATGTACAGTTTGAAAGGATGTTAAACGAAATTTGGTGATGATTAATGGTTTTTGTGTTGATGTAATAGCAGTTAAAACAGGACCGGTCCAAATTTAAGGGCGGGAAAACAAACACAACAGGAGGGTTAATAGGTCATAACAGGGTCCTGTTAAAATATATATGTACAAAAAATTTGAAACTATATATTATACATTATTGTAAGTCGCTTTGGATAAAAGCGTCAGCTAAATGAAATGTAACGTAATATGTTTCTAGCTTCTTTATGTAATCCTGACAATCAAGGACCATGCTGGGGATTTGGTGAAGGGGCTAAAGTTCTTCTATGAATCAAAGTTAAAAAGTAAAACATGGATATGAAGATCTACTTTATGTCTTTCATATAATTAGTTCTACAATTGAAAGCAAACTTAAAAGTATTTGTAACAGCCAAGCATTACTATCAAGAAGGATGTTGACCACCTTAAGATACAAAACACAATGCAAATGTAAGATAAGATAAGATATAGGTTGCTACAGCAGTAGAATATGTACTGTATATAGAATACAGTGGAAAGAACAATAATACATGATATGTACAAATAACATACAGATTAGTTGGAACTTTTAATAATTTCAAAAAGTATAGGCTTTATAGAGAATGTTGATGTAGGCTACTGACGTGAAGTTAAAGTTTGTAGTAGGAAAAACAAAATACATTGTTGTAAAGATCACATGACCAGGAGCGTAGCATATGTATGCCAAGAGAAGTTAAGTGATTCTGGACTGAGATATTGTCATTTGAACTTCGAGCTGCTGTGGGCCACTTAACACAATAACAATAACGCAGCAACAGAAGGGGCTACAGACATGGGGTCAATTGTTCTGGAATATTTTCACCTCTACTTTCAAAGGTGAATATATCCACATACTCTATTGTGGAGTCTATTTGTCTATTGCACAACACTAAGTAAGACAATGAAATGCAGTTTAGCATCTAACCAGAAGTTTAAAAAAAGGCATAGTAAATGCAGAGTAATGTCCATAATACAGTGGTAGCATAAAGGGTTTTAAAAAAGTGTTATGAAGGTGAATGTTCTATTAATATATAGATATACAGTATGATAACAGTTTGAACATGTTCAAAAGTAGTCCAAAAATATAGTGCATAAAGTGAATTAGCACAGTCCAATACAGTTACTATGGGAAAAGTTGGACTATTTTTAGGTTGTACGAAATTAAATAAGTAGTCAAGGTGTATGTAGGCCATAGACTGTATATATTAAGATGTATGATAAAGTTGCAGGAGAAAAAAAGAGAACAAGTCTGTCAATTGCCCAGGGTCACACAGAGTTCAGCTGCTGGACCTCTGAGGGGGGAGGTGTCAACATCGATGCTGCGCGGGCTCTTAAGAAGTAGCGCGCTTTGACTTCCGAGGCACCAATTAAGCTGGACAGTTTGAACGGTAGGTAATGAGCACACATTTCTATGCATTAAAAAGCTAAATATACACCAACTTTTTAGTTTGCCTATAACGGTTATGTTAAACAACCTATAACGGTTATGTTAAACAACGCAAAAATGTTTATGCAAAACAGCCACTTATCTATTAACATGCATCTTAAACTGTAAGCTATAGGGTGCGGACATGCGATAATAGGCCTACCTTAAACTTGTTTACGGAGCTATTTTGTATTTTATAGCTCAAAATGAAAGTGGCAGCCTCCTTTGTACCTAATTTTGGCAGTTGCAGCTAGCAGTCACACTCAAACATACCCTCAGTTAATCGAACTATTTTTTTATGGGTTTTATTTTATTTTTATTTTTAGTTAGCGGCATTTAACAACTGCATTAAATAAGGGTGACAGGGCCAGAGATTTTTTAGATAGATTGTTGCTTTACTAATGAGAAGGTTAAATCCCCAAAGACAATGATGTCAGTATTGATACTATGTATTGATGTATTGCTGAAATATATTATTACTTGAAAACAGTTGAGTAATAGTTGAAAACCTGTTGATTAGTAGGCCTATATTAACAATAAAAATAGAACAGAGTATAAGCAATGTCTTTAATTTAGTCTGCATCTCATGCACAAGATGTATGTGCTGACACTAATGTGGTACCGATTGATGTCTGTCCAAGAACACTGTCCATACCTAATTCCTCTTTTGTCAGTCATAAGAACATCTACAGTGAACATTTGAAATAGTAAAATACATACTATATATATATGTCATAGGTATTTTAACAAAATAAGTGTAAACTTTCACTACAAAACAAAACAACCACCCCCTGTCTGTATAGTTCAGAATGGATCTTCTAGACCTGCCTGTACAGACTTGGTGCAAGATGGTTCCCTCCAATACTACTACTTTGCATGGTTAACCAGGTTCAGAGTGGTATTGTGTACTATAGAGGTGGGTAACAGAAGGCATGAAAGAGTCACCTGTAATCCACCACCAGTATTCTGGCAGAAATGTCACTGAAACATTGAAGTAGGGTAGGCCTACATGACAAACTGATCATTTGATCATATTAAAGTTATTTGTCAATTGGACATTTGGACATTGGTGTTTATATATTTGCTTGTTTTTATTGCAGGTTCAAGATGCCAAGAGGGTCAACAAACACAACCTGTGTCAGCTGCAAAGCAGTCATTGCTGTGGCCACCAAGACCTGCAAGTTCTGCAAAACACTGCAGCCGAGAAAGCAACGACTGGCCAAGAAACTGCAAAAATTTGAGGCCAAAAAAGATGATTGGTTAAAAAAACTAAAAAAGCCAACAAAACCAACTCACATGTTCTTGATGAGGCATCTGTTTTGGTGTGTGTTTATGTCTGTAATTGTAGTTTACAAAATTAAGTCTGATAATGTTTCTGTATTACATTTAAATCTTTTTTTTTAGGTTGAGAAACTGAACACCCTTGGGTATAGGGCCATGGTGTTTCTCTCAAAACCAGGGAAAAAGCCTTCCACCTGGAAGACAAATGTTGCACATCCGAGATGGCATCTGTCGGACCAGGCTGCAAAATGCCTTGACCGGATGAAGGCTTTATATGAGGTGTTAGTAGATGGTAAGCAATTATATTTGTGGTCATTTCAAATGTTACCATATAGCTCAGTCTATTCTGAAATGCTCATGAACAATTTATGGAAAAAATGCTTAATGATTCAACAATTCATTTAATTTTACACACACAGTATAGGTAAAATAAATGTGTAATTAAGAAGAAGCTGACATCAGAAACAATTGTGTTACTATGTTGTATAAATATATATTCAAAGTAGAAATTGAGCTGCTGAATGCAAAACAAAGTAGTTTTGTCATAGTTTTGTCTTTTTGTGTCATTGAGGTTGGACTGACCCACAACCCTCACCCAGTCTGGACGCTGAACCCTCCACAAGTGCTCCTACCACCATCCCCTCACCCAGTCTGGACGCTGAACCCTCCACAAGTGCTTCTACCAGCATCCCCTCACCCAGTCCTAACGACAAACCCTTAACTAGTGCTCCTACCACCATCCCCTCACCCAGTCCAGAAGACCGACCCTCCAGCAGTACTTATGCAGTCCTGCTCCCTACTAGTCCTGCCATACAACCCTCTACAGGTCCTGCAACTTCAGCAGCACAAACAAAAAGGACTGCAGCAGCAAAAAAGAAACAGGGTAGGTTTTAGTGGCAATTTAAAATAGCTTATACATCCAGAGGACAATACTACAAAGCAAATTCACATACTTTAGGTATTTTTGCGTTACCTTACTTCACTAACCTTAATAGCTGCAATCAAGCTAAATTGTCACATAACCCAGGGTTTTTCCACCATGAGCAGGTTCACATAAAGGGGAAGTGTTTGCCCCATATGACCAATGGTAAACATGGATAGGTTTACTAGGTCAACTGTAAGCAGAGAGGCATATTTTACAACCGAAAATCAGACTGTAATATTATTAATATGAAGAATTTAAACTCATAATCCAGACTAAAAGCAGCACAGTTGCTGCTGACAAAAAAAACCTTACTGTGTGAATGGTTAAATTAATAGGACTGCTCCATGAAGGGCACAAGTAGATATAACCTAATAACATTTGTGTATTTGGATAATTTAATGTGTTGGTAACATGTAAGTTGATATATGATATGTTAATATATTTAAATAAATACATATAAAATAATTTATATATCCCCATTTGAGAAAGCATGGCTTTTTTGGCAGTTCTAGTCTTAGTCTTTCAGCTGCAACCCTGCGGGGTTAAAAATATAACTAGGCCTGTACAGAATAGTGGAAAGCTTTGAAACCCCATTCTTAATGTTGATACTTCAATACTAAATCATATGAATGCTATGCAGCTTTTATATATATTTTTTGTTTATTTTGCATACTATCAGATAATAATGATGCTTCACTAATATTATTAGTATTATACTTTTAAAACAATAACATTCCACTGTTGGCTGCGTAGTATCGTTTTTGACTCGTTTCAACCATTCACTTTTAACTACAGTGTTGTAAAGCCCTGAAGTCAAGATTTATAAAAAAAAAAATGTCACAACATGTTTTATCTAAGCAAATATTCAGCTTCAATCTCTATTATATTATCATTATTATTATTATATTTTGGGCAAAACAAGATTTTCTCTGTGCTCAAAACATGTTGATGTTAGATGATGACCAGTGTTGGTCACTTTTAAAAGGTAACAGGTTACAAATGACTAGTTCCTTTATATATTTATATATATATATATATATATATATATATATATATATCTAGTAACTTCCTAACCCTTATGATAACAGTGAAGCTACTTCTAAGGAGTTGTACAACTAAGTGAACATTACTAAAGGTTAAAAAAAAAAACCTTAAGGGCCATCTACACCAACAACAATAATCATAGGCAAAACAATGAGCGGTAATGACTCTTTAAATCGGGGTGCCAAGCATGCGTAGCACACTAGCTGTTTGGGAGCCAGGTGAAATTAATTATTGATGACTTTTTATTGCTGTTATGATATGAATATTAAAAATAAGAAACACTTCTGGTAAATCTTGACAATTAGCCAAATGAACAGTGCTGTTTTAAACAACTAAATGATATATTTTAAACAGTAACATCAAGTGTACAGTATAATAACAGCTCTTCACAAAAGGTTTTCTTTCATCTCAACAGACGTGTCTCCAAGGAAGAAGCTCAAGAAGAAGAACCCCCAACACTTTGAAGGTTATTTAGCTTCAATTATAATTTGGATTAGACACTAAAGATGTCTAATCCCAATTAGACAAAGCTCTAGTCTAGTATATTTTCTCTGTATAGAGAAGTTTTAAAAATGTCAACTGTTGTCTTTTCTAAACAAATACTTTCAAGGGCATTTTTGTTTTACAACTATTTATCAATAAAGAAACACTTTTTTTTTTGTATTCATAATTTGTTTAACGGTGGTGGAAGAACAACCCACAACAGTCAAATATATATATTTTAAACAATATATGTTATGATTGTCCTTTTGTGTAAAGTTTTTGCAGTTTTATATAAACAGTTGACATGTTAAAATAATTGTGGAAATATAATTTATGAGAATAAAAGCAAACTGAATGTGATTTTATAAATTACAGATCAAATTGTGCAAAAGTAACATTAACCTTAATTAATAAGGTCAAAAAACGAGTGTACATTATTTTGCTCTTTCAGAATGCAGCCATAAGATCATGGGAGGAGAGCAGTATTATCCAGTAAAGACTGTAGTAAAAACCAAAAGGCAAAAGGTTTATTTGTCATAAATACAGGTCACTGTGTCAGTTCACATAATGTACATCTAAAGCATGCTACAGACGCACTTTTTGGATTTGAATGCAACATAACTTAAATCTTTTTGCTTGAAATGGTAAAAATATTTTTGATATTTTTTTAGGGGAAGCAAATGCAATTGGTGGAGTGGGAACCTTGTTCCACATGGTATGTAGTATTTTAAATTGCACTGCAAATGTACCAATAACTAATTAGTCTAAGCATTTGATTACCATTTTTATCTGACAGAGGTGTAACATATATTGCCATATTTTGAATTATGTTCATGGCTGATATCTTTACAATGTATTACAGTGGGAAGAAGTGGCCCCTACAGTGGGTGGAGAAGGACAACACCACAACAGAGGAACAGCAGGACTGATCATTTCACAGCAGGACTGATCATTTCACCTATTTTATCTGTTTTGATTGTTTTGTTTTGGTTATATGCCTCTGCTCCTGTTATTATATACACTTGCTGAATGTTACTTTGTAATAAAAAATAATGTTATTCAACTAAAAAAAACTCAAAGCCTTTTGTTTTTATTGTTGAATTGTTTTTTCCTTTTCATACTTGTATAATTTCTTCTTCAAATAAAAATGAAATAATAATTTAAAACCACTTGATGGACATCAACAATATAAATAAATAAACAACTTCAAATGGGTAAATAGTAATTTTTTTATTAAAGGAACATCATCAAACAGTTGCAGAAAAAAAAGAATCAAAGACCATGTTTAAACTTTTTTTTTTTAAAGCATGGGATGGGCTAACGTGCCCTTAGAAATTAATGGGAGAAAATGTACTTGTACCACATTTTCCGATGCGTTTTTTGTGGAAATACTACGTCCTGCGTTTTGACCCAACATCAGTACAAATAGATGAGTTCAAAGACGTATGCATACCACATTTTTAGAGGCTTATTCGTAAAACTGCTACGTTCGAGCTGTGTGCTAACAGAACTCGATAGCAGCGTCCATGGCAACCACCTTAGCAACCATGAAAACGTTGCACACTATTTCCTGAAGTAATCGTTGTAATAACTAGCAAACTAAATATCATGCACATCTACTGCACAACTAATCGAAAGTACAACTCGTATTTCTCGCAAAAAAATACATCAAAATGCATTTTAATGGCCAAACTAACCTTAAAATAGGCATTTTACACCGAGAATAAAATTAATTCCTGCCATCTTTTTTGTTTTCACTGAGAGAAAGAAACCCTAAAACAGGCTGAAACCGGTATTGTAGCGTGCCACGTCTCTCTGCCAATCACAGAGCTGCACAGTAATGCTGGCCGGTGTGCGCATAGATAGGCTATATATAAATATTAAATATGTAATAATAATAATATAAATATATTGTTTATATATATATATCTATATCTATGGGTGTGCGGGCCTGTGGTTGGGGGGGCAGAGAGGGGAGGGCTGGAGAGTGTGTGACGTTGACCCTGTTGTGTGACGTTAAACCTGCGACCTGTAACCTGTGACCTATGAACCTGTATGCTACCAAAGGAGCTATTAAACCTAGGTTGCAGTCGAATAGTCTATTTTGCTTAGGAACCTTCCTAACGGAGTGAAATGACCCGGAAGTACCTCAGTAGCAGCCATGATAAGTGCCGTTCAAATTCGTCTAAATGAAAGGAAAGGAGGTTTCAAACTTCCTTTATAACCTCCTTTAGCTTAGGAACCACTGGACCTTCCTAACCGAAAGGAGAGGAGAAAATGCTGCACCACAATGCCTTGCAGCCGCAGCATTTGCCGTCACACAACAGTCGGCCGTTCACGGAAACAAACGATTATGACGGAGAAATTATATCATGAAA
>CALSBZ010040977.1:0-20142 GCA_943591055.1 Gobionotothen gibberifrons
CCCCACTCGAGAACAAGACCCCGAGATACTTGAACTCCTTCACTTAGTGATGTCGTCCTGTTCAAAGTCCTGATTTAGATAGTGCTGACAGAAACGATGGACGACTGTACGGGGATAACGTCAATTATGTAATAAGGCAGAATTAGCCTTTAAGAGATTTTCTGAACGTTTTCCGTACCGAGTATTCTGCCATCAAAAGTGTCTTTAGTAGATGAAGCATTACAGACAAGCAAAGAGTTATTACGACGTAAAGTAGAGGTGGTTGGCCGCTCAAGGTACATTATAAAAATGTTTGCATTACAGACCCTAATTTGACCTGTTCTGTATCAGACTAAATTGCAACGTTTCTACAGCGCTCATTTAAAGGGGACCTATTATGCAAAATGCACTTTTGTACGTCTTGTATACATGAATATGTGTCCCCGGTGTGTCAGGGAACTCACCAAGTGTCAGAAAACACAACCGTCTCTCTTTTCCTCCATACCCAAATCTCTAAAAACGGGGCTACAATGGATCTGATACAGATTTGAAAATAGTCTGACGTCAGTGACGAGGAGCTCCGCCTATATGGTCAACTCTCCACCAATCAGGGGAATGAGAGGTTGCCGTGGCATGGTAACTAGCTAAGATCATGATAATGAATGTAAAACAAATGTATAACAAAGTTATTGTCAGTGCTTATATGTTTGAAGCTAGCATGTTTGTTTTGTGAACATGTATTAAAAATGTTACGTCTGGCTGACGAGACCAGGCTGCGCTAACGTTACATATCTGCTCGGTGTGCTCCATAAGTAGCAAATTATCGTTGAAAAGCAACTCCGATATTGACTCTGGTTTGACTTCTCCTAGTTTCCACTTTCTTTTTCTTCATAATTTGCTCCATTACAGTTTTTCTTTTTAGCCGGCCCGGCCCGGCCCGGCTAAAATAATTGGTCGTAGTTTTTACAGTATTACGACTTCCACAGATGAATTTTTTTTATGGATTTTTTTTCAAAGCACTTAGAATATGCCGGTTTCTCAAACTTACCTACCCCTCCTTTAAGGAATGACAGTTGTATAAGTGGTCAAATGTATTTATAAGATCGTCATTCTCACAGTGTACCGGGGATAATTTGAAGTAATGAACACACTGACTCAACTATTGCTCATTTTGCTTTGGACCCCCTGGCTTGTCTCCAAGGACCTTTGGGGATCTCCAGACTCCACTTTGTAATATATCCACAACACAACTGCTTTAACCCCGGGGAACGTGGGCAATCTTAAAGTAATTATGCAAATAACATCAGTCATCGTGGGCGCACTTTGGTGAGTGTTGCTCGAAGCTCGTCCATTAGCAGCAGAGTTGTCCTGCAGCAGAGATAGAGCCGCCGCCGCCTCCCCGTCTACAGCTGTGATTATCAGGAACACTGAGGAGCTTGTGTGTTTGTGTCTCGGTCAGACGGAGGATGTCCGGTGCGCTCTGGCCATCTGATTACCCACAATTCTGATGCCGTGCAGCCACTGCAAATCAAGTTAGCCTCATCTGCTTCCCCTAATTGACAAAAATGAAAGGTACTTTCCAGGGTGGACGTCTGAGTCTTTAGAGCAAACTCAATGAAACCTAAAACCAGGAAACATGATTATACTCTGCTGTATTTGTGTGTGGTAGGAAGCACTGTATTTATTGAAGATCGATGAGTGCTTTCAGATTCAAATCATCTGCTCAAGTCATTTTCAATTACACATTTAGCCTAATAAATGGCAATGTAACTTAAAACACTGTGGTGATTGTCAAGCAGTTATAATACAAAGTCAATTGGCTGTGAGAACTCGTGCTAATGTCAGGAGAGTGGGGATAGACGATGTGCTTACTCCAGGGTACGTGTTTATCTTATCGTAGTGGTGGGCGGCGTTTTGCTGGCCTTGCACTATACACATAGCGGGAGCTGGGCAAACTGTATGCAGACGGGAAGGAAACAGAGGGTCACTTTCCTGCTGTCTGAACACCAGGAATCCAACCCCACCCTGGTAGGAGGATTTCATAAATAACGCAGGGTTACATGGTACAGTCCTGCAGAAGTTATACAATGCTGGTGTTCTCATTAGTACAGCTATGGGCGATCTGTGTATGCCCGGGAAAACAGAATGAGATAGTCCTTTTAGTCAGTGAAACATTACAGCTGCAATGGTCGTTCATCGACTAATCGATTCCTCAACTCAATGTCAACTATTTAGAACATTTATTCATATTTAAAGTCATTTTTTATGCAGAACTGGCTGAAAATGCCTCTCAAACATAGAGATGTCCTGCTCTTTATGTTTCTATCTTAACCAACTGAATATCTTCGAACTTAAAGGTAGGGTAGGTAAGAATGGAGAAACCAGCTCGAGTGCGCTAGAATTTGAAAATACGCAGCCGAAAAAAATCTGCCACTTCCTTACAGAGCCCCTCCTCCAACACACACGAACGCACACATGACCAATGAGGGCACGAGATAAGTTTGTGCACAGATGGAAGGCTGACAGGCAGGTAGGCCATCCAGTTACTTTAGCCGGGCCGGCTCAGATGATTGGTCGTGCTTTTTACAGAGCCACGGCTTCCACAGATGATATTTTTGTATGTATTTATTGTCAAAGCATTTCATGTATTCATTGCTATCGGGATGTTAAGAGCATTCCATGGAATATAACAAAAAGTGTTTCTGAAGTGAATTACATACCCCACCTTTAAGGATTGACAAAACAGAAATGTAAAGACATAGACTTGATGGAAACTGGGATCAAATGTTTCCCTATCTTCTGACATTTTATAGACCAAATGTTAAATCAATTACTGTTGAAAATAGTCAGTGGACAAACCCATCATTTAAATAATTGTTAGTTGCAGTCATATTGAAAGTAAGTGAGGTTCTGGAAAGCAGTCTCCTTCTTTTGCATTTTAAATTCAGCCAATGGGTATTACCTTATCACAAAAGGAAAGGCCTAATCATCTGAACAAGATAGAGAAGCCAATCAGTCCAAGTTCAGCCTATTTCAGTCCAAATTCTAAATCTGTTCAGAGCACATTATGGGCTGCTGTGCGCTGACCCGCTGGTACAGCCCTGACAAACATGTCAGCTCCTCTGTTAGAAAGCAAACTTTAATGAGCATCCTCCTCCAACTTTCTGTAAATAGCCAGGACAGAGGGTTAGTGAGGCCTCAGCATCCAGAGGTTTACCTCCGCTGTTACCTCTGCACCAGCTGGCCTGAGCTGCTTCGTGCGAGAGTGTAAATATCTGGAGTGAGCGGAGCCCCATGCTCCGGCCCACACAGAGAGAAGGGGCTCCACGAAAGGGGGGGGGGAGCGGGTCCTCTGTCTGAAGGCTTAAAATAGAGTGGAGGGTGTGAGATGACTGCAGCCAGACCAACTGAGTGGAGAGCTTTTGTCAGGAGGAGGTTTGGGAGGAGGGGGTGCGTTTAACAACTCTGTGCAATGAGTTCTGCAGAAGTGTAGCCCAAAAATAACTCACTACAATCGCACATGTACTGACACACACTCAGAAAGACAGACGTCCTTTGTGGTGAGAGAAAAACAGTCTGGAAAGTCTTTTGAATACGTGTAAGAAAATCAGACATATGAGTGTTAATAGAGGGAGAATCGTGAAGTTGTCGAGGTGTGTTAGGAGCTTTCACTGCGGGTTTAACAGACCCATACTCCACAAGCTGCTGAGTAAAATAACGCCACAGTTGAGTAATTCGCCCTGTAAGACATTGTTTTTGGATGATTATTATAAAGTATTTTTTACTAGCTGTGGTCACAAAGGAATCATATCAGAGGTGAACAAGGCTGACTGGTTTTCAGCAAACATATTAAAGTCGTCTCTCACGTGATGTTTCTCTCAGCAGCAGCCGAACAGTAGGGCGATGCTCTGAGGAACACACACACATACAAACACACCCACACACACTGTCTGCCACAGGACTTTTATTTGCGAGTTTGAAAAAAACAAAGTCTGGACAGTGACAGCCTTTTCCAATAATCCTCCCAGAGAAAGAGCTGTAAGAAGCAAAGCTCTGGAGAAAGAAAAGCAGGCACACAATCGAAAGTAAATCTTTTTTTCTGGGATAACTGAATATAACCACGGGGCTTTTTTGTCAGCTTTACACTGCTCGAAAAGAAGCAGATCTGCAAGTTTCTCAAAAGGTCCAAGTCAGCTTTTCACACAGGATTGCAGAGGTTACAAAAGCACTGCGTAGGAAGTGACTTGGAGGGCTGGAGCATCAACAGCGTTAACTACAATACAGACTAACATCCTGTGCTGTTGTGGCCGCAGCTCTGTCCTCTTCCTTTATGCCTCGGCAGGAATGTGAAGTTCATACACAAAAGGTTGTCTGAGGCACCGTCTGGAGACAAGAAGGCACACATTGTATTCTTGACGTTAATGTCAATACATGGCGTGGATACAAATGGAGTGAAGTTACAAATATAAATCACTGTCCATTTTATCACGAATCTAGGCGTCGGATTTTCTCTTCACAAACGATAGAGGATGTTAAAATATCTCACTGCTGCGATTTCACGAGAGCTTACATAAGGACATGTTCAGTGTTTGAAAATGATGCAACCTGCTGTAAACCAGTAAATTTGAAGGGGAATTGGTAAGAGGAACTCATTCTCGCATTTCCTAAACCCCTTTGTTTCACATTACACTTTGATTGGCATCTGAAGCCTGCTAGCATCGCACATGAAATTCCTGTGACAAAAAGCAGCTAGCAGTGATAAGGTTAACAAAGAATACAGGAAGTTAGCGTCAGGTGATAAGTGATGTATCGCAGACATTCAAGAAGCAGCATGTGTTGGAAGCCCAGAAGCCCCCTTACACAGGTAGCATTAGCATTAAAGAACATTAGCATGTGTTGAATTGTTGCTAGTTGCCTGTTGCACGTGTTTACAGATCCTCATTCTGGATACCGTTTATTTTATTAATTATAGAAATGTTCACAAACACATGCATTTTCAAACAGTTTCTATACAAATCAATGCACTAATAGTGTGTTAAACTCCTGGGTTCTGACTAGGGCTGCACGATATATCGCGTCGTGACGATAATCGCAAAATGCGCATGCGCGATATTGACATCGCAGGATGTGCAATTTTGTTTTTTGTTTTTTTTAAAAAGGAAATTAATATATATATTTAATTTGTTTAGGACATGCGATATTAAGTAGGCAAATGAATTCAAACACGTCATGTTACAATTATTGTGCTGCTTGCTACAAAAGGAAAAGTCGCGCGGCTCTCATGTCAGGGTGAGTGAGTGACATGCGGGCTCTGCATGCACAGCAAACCACCAATCACAACCATTCTTGATCAGATCACAGCAGGATAACCGAGCTAGCTCAGCTTGTTGCTCTGATAACTTAAGATCCAGAAGTCCGTGACTAAAATCCGTCATCCGGTTAAATATTGTTCGTAAAATACCAATTGTATAGCATTAAAGTTCAAGAAAGGATGGTTTGCGGACAAAAATAACTGTCTTTTCTTCAATTCCTGTATTTTTTCATATCGCAGGGGAAGAAAATATCGCAATGTCAGTTTTTGCCAATATCTTGCAGCCCTAGTTCTGACCAAATCACTAGGCGCTTATACCTAATGATACAGTTTAAGCTACCAGGGAGGCTTTTTTCCAAGTATTTTCCACCCATCACTATTCAAATGTGAGCCGACCATGGCACAACAACTGCTTATTAAATCCTCGTCATTCTGGTTTATTCTCTAACCCCAAAAGCCTCTGATACCATATTGGCTCAAATGGTTTTTACCCCGCTGTGAACAAAACTTTTGAATAATCACAGAGTCTTCAAATGCACATCCTGATATGACACAGAGCTGATTTCATTAAAAGTCCGTTCCCGTCTGAGCCTTCACAGCCAGATGAGTCAGAGGGTCGGCATCAAAGCCAGCAGGCAGTGTTTCTGCTGCCTTATTGTGCACCGGCTCAACACCTGACTTCTCCGGGCTGCTTCAGCTCAGCCATGCATGCAGCAGCTCCTTAAATCAGAACGACTTTGTGTCTGACAGCTGGGTTTGGAGAGGGACTCATCACCTCCCCTACCTGAGACATCCCCAGATTTCACTGCAATTACTCTGAGCATCTGCGCAGTATCCAGGCTTCAACCGGCTGAGCAGTGTGTGGAGCATAACCCTCGCACTCACACTGGCAGCATGGCAATTTCAGCAAATATATAAGACATATAACAATTGTTTCACGTCTAAATCAGGACTCTGGATGCACCCTCATTTCATTAGAATGAAATTCTGACTGAGACAAAGAGAGACAAGTCAGAGTTATAAGCATTGCGTGCCAGAGAGCATTAGATATATAGCAGACAGGCACAATCCAATAAGAAAATGAACATTCAATCTTATTTCAGATCCCTGGAAGCATTGGAGTTATGTTTTAGTCTTCAATCGGAGGAGATGTCTATCTAACTGCTGTGAACACATCGACTGCTCGCTCGAGTGCCCCAGTCATGGTGCATATTTCATATCAGGCCCATTGTCTACCCCACTGGGGCCTCAGCAAACGGTCCGACGTGGGAGAAAACACTGGAGTGGATTCCACAGGCCAAAGCCCATTAGTCCGCTGGCCTCAGGAAGGAACTAGGCAATATCTCAACATGATGAAAACAACTTTTTCAGGCCAGTGATGCGGTGAACAAAGACTAGAGAAGGATGATATCTGAAGACTTCTGCTAAACCTGAGGAATGTATCCAACTGGGAACAGCCTGTTCCAGATTATGATTCAAAGATGCAAAGACAAAGTTAATGCCACACCAGCACCACAAATGATTCTTCACAGTGGGAAAGAAAGTGATGACTCTCACTGTTTACACATAACTTAGTCTGTCGTCGTGTAATGAGACGCTAACAGACCTCCACCCGAAAAGCCTCAAATACTCAATGCTGAGAAATGTTTCTTCAGGAATTGTGCCCGCACGAATACATCTCACAACAAGAGTGAAGCTGTATCATATTAACTGCAGTCATCTGTGTTGACTCTGTGCTTCACCACAAACACAAGTCATATCTATCAGCAACATGACAATGTTTTATTCAAAGAATATGTCAACGACTCGATAATGAAACTATAAATGCTACTGTATCATGCTGACAGATTGCAGGGAACGTTTTAATTTAGCAATATTTGCATGAAATGAAGGTGAAACAGATTGTGCTTGGAGACAGAAAATCCTCTTGGATTAAGGCCTGGTTTACACATAAAGGTCCAGATCCTGACCCTAACCAATGCCAAGATGATTAGATTTCCCAACTGATCCATCTGTGTTCACAAAGGCAAGACTCGAGAAAATCCTGAAGTTCTAAAAAAAAAAAAAGTGGTGGAAACGATGTTTGATTATAGGCCATGAGTAATGCTCGTAAACAAATACTAATTGAGCTTCAAGATATTGGAGGGATTGATCATTTGTTGTCATTAAATAAAAAAATTAATTAAATTTTAAGAGGATCCTTGCCAAACTAAGATGTCTTTAAAGGTGGGGTATCTATCATTTTGGAGAAACCAGCTCGAGTGCGCTAGAATTTGAAAGTAAACAACCGGAAACAATCTGCCCCTTCCTTCAGACTTCCTTACAGAGCCCCTCCTCCAACACACACGGACCCGCACATGACCAATGAGGGCACGAGATAAGTTTGTGCACAGATGGAAGGCTGACAGGCAGGTAGGCCATCCAGTTACTTTAGCCGGGCCGGCTCAGATGATTGGTCGTGGTTTTTACAGCGCCACGGTTTCCACAGATGACATTTTTGCATGTATTTATTGTCAAAGCATTTCATATATTCATTGCTATCGGGATGTTAAGAGCATTCCATGGAATATAACAAAAAGTGTTTCTGAAATAAATTACATACCCCACCTTTAAGTATACGATTTATAGAAAGCAGCTCCACAAACTTTTATTCAAAATGGTATTTCAACAAATATGAAACCTACAGATTTGTGCTTCCTGCGAAACTAAATAGGAGGACATCAGTTGGTCTGGAAAGCAGGCAGACTTGAATCACCAGCATCCATTTAGAAAGGCATTGGAGGATTTCTCTGAACAATAGCAAGTATGGGCAGCAGGGCATCACACCAGAGAAACAGGACAATGATATCTGACACATAACTTTCAGCAGAGGAGACACAGTGTAAACCAAGGCCACCAATCAGAAACACTCCCAACACTGTGCAACAGAATAACCTTTTAGAATATTTGTAATATATGTTTATCTTGCCACATTCGTAACATTCAGCGGCAACACAATGCAGTATGTATCTGATGAAAAAGGGCTAAAAGTAATCGAAAATACTAGCTAAAAGAGGAATAACATCATGTACATGTTAGTTTTTAGTATATGTTTCAAACATCAGGGTGCTATAGGGTTGCAACAGACTCCTCGTACACACTGCACGCCAAAAAGAGAAGCCACGTGCTGAGGGGACTGTTATTTCCTCCTGAAAAACAAGGGCTGCAAATTCCTGACATGTTGTGGAGATTAGAGAGCAATTCTGTGGAATTCAAGAACCCCATATGGTGACGAGGTGCTCACATCTTCCCGTATTAGAGGTTTGTGTTCCCTGCCAGGAGATCCAGTACTTGTTTTAAAGCCAAAATAAAGATTAAGCAACAGAGGGGAGCAAAGACAAGGCCAGCAGTGTGGAGTGGGAGGATGCTCACTTTGGTCTGAATGGTAAAACCTTCTCTTGATAGTTATTTCAAGAGTAGGAAAGGACTGATGGGAATCACCAGGCTCCCCACGATACGATACTATCGCGATACTTAAGCCACGATATGCTAAGTATTGCGATATGCTAAGTATTGCGATATGCTAAGTATTGCGATATGCTAAGTATTGCGATATGCTAAGTATGCGATATGCTAAGTATTGCGATATGCTACATTGCGATATTGCAAATCACATGGCTCATATCCATGTCCGTGTTCCCTTCCTGGTTAAAAAATGTATTTGCAATATGAATAGTTTATGTAAATAACCCAATGTGTGTTATTTGAACCTGGGAAGGAGATGGCATTCTTTTTGTTACTTTCATTGCAATTGTATACATATCGTAACTTCCTGTTTTATATACGACCATTTTTCGGAGGGATATGCTACAGTTTATATAAAAACAAAAATGTTTATATAATAAAATATCGATACTTGGCATCCGTGAATCGATGCAATATCGCCACGCAAGGTATCGTGATACTATGCTGTATCGATTATTTCCCCCAGGCAAAAGGGGGACGGAGAGGGGCCCGCCAAATGGATCATGACTCATTTGAGGTATTAGTCCACTGCTGTTCCAGTTTCCCAAATCTCCTCTTTATAGACTTCCGGGATAACACACAATGAGTCAGCCCCTGGACACTTTGAATGAAAAGATGGTGGCATTCTGATCCAATCCTCAATGAATTCAGGGAATGAGCAATAAGCTCCTATTATGTAAATCTCTGGAGTTTTACGGGAAAAGCCCCATCCTGACTCCAATCTGTAGAGGACCTCTTACCTGTGTGATTACTAAGCGATGTCGAGGAGGATTAGCAGCTACGATTGAGTGTTTACAGCGCCTTCGGTAAAGGCATCACCGATCCCCCCCCTCCCCCTCCTCAGGCATTGCTGAAGTATCATCCAAACAGATTCTCTGCACATCCAGCTCGAATTAGGTTGTCACAGTCTGAGGAATTAGCCTCTGTAACGGTGTGAGTGCATGGCTGTCATATTTCATCACACCCGTTGTTTCATAAGACCAGCCAGGCGACTAACAAAAACAGACCCTGCAGATATTATCAAGAAAATGTCATCTCCGCTGCATCCCAGTTTGACAGCAGGCGGCCTAGAAGAGGCATGAAAGAGATATCGTACCTCCGGGATAAAACCTTGTGAGTTGTGTCACCAAACCAAAGCAGTGTGTTGCATCACCAAGGCTGCCCTGACTGTTCAAGCTGAGATGTTAGAGAGGGGGAAACGCTGCGCTGACTGATTGAGACTCCAACAGCCCCATTAGCGAGGCACGTTCCAGAGGCATGCAACAATTAAGGCAGCTCTGACTGCCAGGGAGGGCTGAAGGATCCACGAATACGCCAAGTGCACATCATTCAAGGCAGCCAAGTTGAAACCCCGAGCCAAATGAAGAAACTTCAAGAGAAAAATATCCATACAAACAGGATATGATAGAGACTACAGTGCGCGTTTATAATTGCTTCATTATGAAACATGCTCATAGGCAATCACAATATTCTAATTCCAAAGAAAAGAAAGTCGCATTTGGACCGACTGTGATGTTTTGCTGATGATATAATGAGTAATTGTTGGCCTTACCGAGGATGTTATCGTTCAACTCAAAGAGGATAACCTTTGTAACAAGACTGTCAGTCTTTCTGCGAGCAGTGTTTCCTGCTAAAGAATGTTAAGTATTCTGTCTGTCTCTTATACTTTTGTACAACAATATTATTAGGGATGCACGATATTGTTTTTTTCTGAAACCGATACCGATACCGATAACTTCCTGCTTCTCAAGACCGATACCCGATAATAATATTATATATATATATATTAAATGTACCTGTAGTTTTTGCACACCTGGTGGTAAAAAAAAGACTAGTAGTGAGCAAATGACATGAGCATTACTACTATGAACAAAACAAAGCCAAGAACAGTTTTGACTCTTCAAAGTGACCATATTTATTTCCCCAAATAAACATAATTGAGTCAATCAGTCAATGTTTGTAGTCTTTGTCCAGCCACTGCGCCGTCAGACCTAGCATGCTAACGGGGCTAACATCACTGGTCCATATGTCCGTGGTGAAACTTATGTCCCGTATCTCGTTATCGATCAGAGTATGAAGGAGTGTGCATTGCATTTGTTAATACAAATAGCAAGCTAACTATCTAACTCTGAAACTTTGAAATAGTCCCATACTACCGACGACATGTTTGTTTACTGTCCTGGTTTCACGGCTGCACACCATTTACGTCACAGCCAGGCATGAGTTAGGGAGCGCTGGATTTGTGAAAAACTCCCCTCTTCCTAAACCACTAATACCACAGTACTGGCAAAACGGGAGGAGCCGAGTGAAAAACAAGCGCCCCTCATCCCAATCCACCAATTATCGTGCACCACTAAATATTATCTTTAACTTCAATCACCAGTAGGGCTGCTCGATTATGGCAAAAATCCTAATCTCGATTATTTGGGTCAATAATTGATATCACGATGATTAAAAACGATTATCCATTTACTAAAAGTTGATTACCCTGAACTTTAAGTATAATTCAACTGAAAAACCAATACATTTTTTTTAAATATATTTAAAATGTAAAATAATCGATGATGTTGTTTTCATAATCGCTGCAAGCCAAACATACGATTAATTGAGCAGCCCTAATCACCAGTCTTTCTAAGTTCCTATTCTGTTATATTTTAACGTCCTGAGTGTTAAGGTACTTGATCTTGATTGAATAGTAACACCAGTGAGAAGTACTGTCGAAAAAACTAGTAAACACTAGGGCTGCTCAATTAATCGTATTTTAATCGCGATTACGATTATGGCTTGCAACGATTATGAAAATAACGTCGAAAATCGAAATAAAACGATTATTTTTTTTTTATAATTTGTTGGAGTTTTTCAATTATACTTAAAGTTCAGGGTAATCAACTGTTAAAAACATACTGTTCAACAATTTTTTCTCCAATAAATGGATGTTTTCAAAGTCAATGAATAATCGCAATTACAATTATTGACCCAAATAATCCAGATTATGATTTTTGCCATAATCGAGCAGCCCTCAGTAAACACACATCTAACTTTTTATTATGCAAGGCAAGGACAGATGGATAACTTCCTGAATGAATCTGGAATGCTGTCGAAAAACGAATACTGTCGAAAAAACTAGTAAACGCACATCTAACTTTTTATTATATATGGCAAGGATAGATGGATAACTTCCTGAATAAATCACAAAGGGAGCATGAATCCAGAAGGCATGTACCTAACATCATTCTTTAGCTTGTCCGTGTTCACAGGGGACAGCAATGTGTCCGGTCACACTGATGGGGATATCAGATCTCTTCTGGCTTTTCATTTTGTCTTTTTTTCACACATTCTCGGAGCTTCTACAGAGAGGCTGACCCACTTCACAAGCCCACTGCACAACACTGCAGTGCTGCCGCCAGCAAAGTGCACTTCCAAATATGCACAGCACACAGGAATTCATATAGGAGCGTCTATTACATTCTCTCAGTATCCACAATGCGCGCAAACTCAGAAACATGCAGCCTGTGTATAGCAAATATAACAACTAAAGAGAGTTTGAAACATCAGCTAGTCCCAGGAGAGGTTCTCCGCAGTATGAAGGCAGGACAAGTGGTTCTCTGCAGCACCTGCTCTATGCACTGCATATCTCTGCACCCGAAAAACTGCAAATCAGGGCAAGGAAAACTCTTTTAAGGGCTTAGAATAGGGCTGTGCAATTAATCGTATTTTAATCGCAATTACGATTTTGGCCTGCCACAATTACAAAAACAACATAATCGAAAAAAACTATTATTTAGCTTTGCTAGGTTGTGACAGTGCACTGCAACGTCTTTGATCTAATTAATTGTATTCTAATTAGCAGTCCTAATGTGATGTTCAGATTCCCAAAGTGTCATTCTAAGCTAGGGTTGCTCGATTATGGCAAAAATCATAATCACGATTATTTTGGTCAATAATTGATATCACGATTATTAAAAACGATTATCCATTTACTTTGAAAACATCCATTTATTGAAAAAAGGGTTAGTAGACAGTATGTTTTTAACAGTTGATCACCCTGAACTTTAAGTATAATTCAACTGAAAAATGTTATGTTGTTTTCATAATCGTTGCACGCCAAAATCGTAATTGCGATTAAAATACGATTAATTGAGCAGCCCTACATCACGTTACATTTTGCTTTTATCCAACCAGAACTTCTAGTACATTTCCCACAGGAGCAATTCAGGGGAGGTCAGTCATTTCCAGATGTCGATTGCAGGGCAAAAGATTGAACCACTGACCCTCTGATTGGTAGTTCACAATTCACCATACCCACAGCAGCCACTCAGGAAAAGAGTCTTCAAAGTAGTGAGGACTTCTCAAACTGCACAGCTGTGGTAGAAGAGAAGGAGGGAGTGTTTGGCCAAGAGGTGAAGTTAATTGGGTTTGTTGGTGTTTGTTGGATAGAGAAGACAAGATGCTTGTTTAGCCACAGAGACTGGAGTGCAGCTCCACAACAGCAGATCGGAGGGCCAGGGACTTCATGCCAGTCCTGCTGCCTGCAAGCCTCAGATTGCAAAGCGTGGATGGAGGCCTGTCATTTTCAAACTGCTCTCTGTGAACATGCCCACTGTGATTTTCACACCACAATGTGGCAGGGGACACAATAGCTTTCCCTTTGAAGGCCGTCCTGCAGAATTAGTATCCCTGCTGCTATGACCATATTTCAGTGTTTGGAATAGGTCTGGACTCTTTTGGAGAACGCAGGCAATTTGTCACCACTAATTTAGCAGAACATGAACATATTTGCATATTCATCATTTGGTAAACTGTAGAACTACAAAAAAATACAGCAGTAATGAATTATTCCGGGCTGAAACCCACAATGTTTTTTAATCAATACATCATGATTAAACCATTGGTTAAACACTTAAAATTGCATGGTTGGGAACACAAAACCCATTATCTGGCCTGTGTGGCACACCCTTAATTCATTGAGAATGCAAATGCTGTTTAACTCACTAATTCACCAACAATCATTTTATACTAAAGTTGGTCTATATGCAGACATACTGTGAAATAACAGAGTTTTCAACTGTGTCTTCAAGATGCTGGCTCATCGATAATATAGGATTTTGCGTCAATGTTATAATGTGCATTCATTTGTCAAGTATTTCAAACACTGGATCAGTATTGTTTCCTCTGACACACACATTTATGAAAGGTTTCTTAGATAAAGAAGCCAAAATACTGTGAAAGGTCCTCGTCTGTAACGGTGATCCACTCGTGGGACCTGGTTGGGTTGGTGTTAAAAGGATCAAATGGGCCTGCTGCTGAGTAAAGGTCTCTGGTTTGTTGTCAGCTAAAGTCAGGGGCCTTTGTGTATTCACACCTGACTACTGAAACGGGGCGTTGGCTTTCAGTCGAGGGCAAAGGACCTAAACGCAACAAGGGGTGTCAAATAACGCAACGCTACGCGACATTGCCGGTGTGTCTTGTGCTCAGGATGTCAGAGTTAAGATACATTTAAATTCCTCCCATAACATTTTTCCCTGACTGTAAAGAAAGTACCATCTGAGTTAATTTCCGCGAGTAATTATAGAAGCTTGTAAAGCCCTCAGTGCACTTCACTTTCATCACCATTAGCAGTACAACACCATAACAGGGCCTTGTTAAAGTCACAACATGAGTGGCGTGAGAACATGAAGGATCAAGGAAAAGGGTGCACTCAGTCTGGTCTCCTGAGACTTATGGCGCGCTGGTAAGTGACGCTTCTGCACGGCACAAGGAGGGCATTGATACACGTTCCCTGTTACACCAGAAGCCTTCATTAGCACCAGGGTTTCAGGGACATTATTATTGAAAGACTGTGGAGATGTGACACAGGCAAAACAGTAGGGCTGTACCCGAATATCCGAATATCCGAATATTCGTTCATTGGATTACTATTCAGGTTTCAATTTCGTTATTCGGATATTCGTTTTGTTAGTTTTTTCCCAGTTTTTTGTTTTTTTTAATTGAAATTATTGAAATCTCCAATATTAACGTAAGAGCTTGTGCCTCTTTGGGGGGTGCTAACACTTAACCATAAACTTTATCGTTGACTTTCTCCGTCTTTATATGTAGATATTACTTTTCTCCGTTAATCTCCGTCACGTTGTTTCCATAGCAACAACAACTTCCTGTCAGGGCGACTGTGGCTGCGAGGGAGTGCGGTCGTCTTTCAACCAGAAGGTTGTGGGTTCGATCCCAGCCCAAGCAGTCAACATGTCGATGTATCCTTGGGCAAGATACTTAACCCTGAGTTGCTCCCGATGGCACGGTGTGTGAGTGTGTGTGAATGTTAGTTCCTAGAGCAAGTGGTACTGCTCTGTGTGAATGAGTGTGAATGGGTGAACGACATGTAGTATGTAAAGTGCTTTGAGGTCTTAAAGACTGGATAAAGTGCTATATAAGTACAGTCCATTTACCATTTACCATAACTGCGCTAACTCTCCTTCAAAATAAAAGCATGTCCATAAATAGGAAGCCAAGCCAAATTACACTTAAGACATATACAACTGCAACGAAAGTAACAAACACAATGCGATATCCTTTTCAATTTCAAAGAACACAAATTGGGTTACATTAACAAATAACTATAAAACAACAATACTGTAGAACAACAAAATGAATACCGTGAATACACTGAAATACACGTGTTGAAGCAGTTCGCTGCTGATTACTACCGAATATCCGGAGCCCGAAAAATGGTATTCGGGACAGCCCTACAAAACAGCGGAGGTGGATTGGGCCTGGAAGAAAAGAGGAATGAGTGCTCCCATCTGAGCATTCAAATCTGGAATGTAGCTGTTCAATGACCCCAAAAAACACTCCCTGAGTTCCCTTGTGGCCCAAACAACAGAGGCTGCAGCTGGCCACTCCTTCACAGGAACCGACTCACCCCCCCTCACACACACACACTCAATGCCGGATTCAAGAGAGACAGAGCACAAAACATGCGGAGAGTGGGTTTTATTGGATTAAGCCTCTCTTAACTGTCCTAGAATATGATGGAAAGAATTCGGGAACTCAAGGAGGTCTGTGTCAACAGGTCTTGTTTGCTTAACTTTGAGAACTTTTGTGGGGTTTAGTGGACTCTTCTCCACACATTCTTAATCTGAGGGAGGTGAAAAGAGAATAGAAAATACAGCTGCTCGACATCCACGGTGTTAAATTAAGACCTCACTTGAAGCTCTAAGGATCCCGGAAGCAAGCAGATTGGAAACCAATGACAACTTAACATAGGGAAATAAATATCAATGTGAGGTTTAATGGCATTGGCAGTCAAAGGTCCAGCTAGGAAAATAGCACAGTATTTGAGAAGCAATTTATCAATCTTCAGAGCTGTATATTTTCTTGCACAAAGTCTACAAGGACAAATAAACCCAGAGACACTGGCAGACGTTCAGAGGTTGGAGCTATTAATGTCACCATGAGTAGAGCCTTCAGATGTTTGGTCCAAAGTGGACTTGAGCCCACGGATTAAAGGCAAAAAACATTATTACGCCAGGTGCAATAAAGTGAGCCTGCAAGTTCTTATAAGGCGGTTGAAGTGTTTTTAACATCTTTCTATATAGAATAGAAGAAGAATTGGGAATGGTCCCACATGCAGAGCACACAGCACACACAGTGAAATGTGTTCTCTGCATGTAACCCATCCTAGTACCAGGAGCAGCTATTGTACAGCGCCCGGGGAGAAATGGGAGTGGGGGGGGAAGGGGGTTGTCCGGTGCCTTGCTCAAGGGCACCACGGCAGGGCAGGAGGTGAACTGGAACCTCTTCATGTAGAAGTCTACACTCCATATTTTAGGTCTGGTCGGGGACTTGAACCGGCGACCCTACGGCTCACAGTCCAAGCCCCTACTGACTGAGCCACTGCCGGATGTCAATGTGCGCTTTTTTATGACCTATAAAAGAACAAATAATGATAGAAAATGGGGCGTTCTCGTGGCTAAGCAGCTATCTGCGTAATCAGGCCATAAGTGTCCCCTCTCTCAGACACTCCGCCATGATATAATTATCTAATAAAGCTTTTAACTAATAGCATTGTAAGCCAATGCACAACAAAATCCTGATAGCTGATTGTAATAGCAGTATAAAACTAAAACTGTTTAGAAATGTGTTTTTTTGGTTTTATTCTCTGCTTCTGCACGAATGATTTCCCTCTAATACGCAGGATTGAGTTAAAACCTGTGCTGTGCGTCATGCCTACTGTGCCCTTTGATTGAATCCTTTTCTGTCCAACTTTCAGCAGCCCCCTCTTCAGATAAAGAACATGAAGCTATTACCAATCTAAAAGCTTGCTTGGCTGGAGCAACAGGATACTGGCAGCTCTAACACCCTGCACCACAGGGCCAGGACTGCACACTCTTCAACCCGCCGCAGAGTGTTAAGTACAGCACCTTCCCTCGGACGGCTGGCACCTGTCCCTCCATATCCGCAGACCTGGTTGGCACAGATCAACACTGCACCACGCTCCACTTCACAGCCTATTACACATTCCAAACAAATTAAATATGAGGGGGTGTGATGGGGTGAGCTGGTACTTTCATGGAGCCCCGGCATCCAGCGCATGCATACGGTAGAGGTTCATTAGACAGCTCAATGGAGCCTTGTGGAATGTGCGAGGAGGCGCATCACTCCATTGTTCACCAGTGGCTCCTCTGGGAATGGGCTGAGCACATATCAGGAGTAGATGGGTAACAATGCTGTGCCATCACATGTAATGGCATGTGAAAGCCAGTCCAGTGCCTCTATTGTAAAACGCATTCAACTGTACGAAGCGTTTGCCTGCGTGGAGAATTGGCAGCGCTGAAGCGTTCCCATTTTAAGAGTTTCTGTGCATGGTTTGGCTGAACTCTTGCCACTGGTTAGCATAATGTTTGTGTGCAGGCTGTGTAACAGGGGCCGCTGTGGACCCATGACCGGTCAGTTTACAGTGGTTTGGACTTTCCCTTTCTTCATTGTCTTTTATTTTTCTCCCTGGATCAAAGCCATGAGCAGTTACAGCCACTATTGTGTGTTGTTGGTTTCAGAGCAGCATATTAATGAAGTGCCGGACCTCATCAGTGCACTTCAACCGCCAACGGTTCACAAACAGTCAGCCTTCAAACTCTTTGTGACTGAGCTCTGAGTAAGCAAAACAACGGTTAGATGTACCGGTTTTACAAGTGGGACAATAGGAGTCTTTTGCCAAATAAATAGTTAACAGATACTTCAAAAACATATTATCTAGCTGATTCAATTCAACTTCATTGATGTTGCAATAACGCGTGCTTAACAAAGCTGCTAAATCTGTAACTGGTAGCTTCTATTACAAAATGTCTGTTTTGGTTTTCAAATCCATTTGATTGTGAAGACTCCTTACAGCCTCAGTTGCACTAAATAAACCAGAGAGTGCTCCCCTCGCACTGCCACATGTCAGCATAATCTGAATGGTCAGCCGGCACTGATAGAGCCCTACTAAAGAGCTGTCAGAGGGAAGCATTAATCCCACAAGGCAGCGTGAGACAGATGGTACGATGATGGAGGAATCGATGCTCTCCGCGACCAGCCTCCCAACTGCTTCTAGAGTCCGGCCCAGAGGCAGGAAGTGGGCTAATCCCTCAAAAGAAAGTTCTAGACTAAACACGCAAGAGAAGCCCTCTCCCTCCCTCCCTCCCCCCCCGAACCCTGCATGTACTGCGTCGTACACTCTGGATGCTACTGGAGGGGGTTAAAAAGAGAAAGGGAAAAGTACAGAGCTGTTTGTTCCTGGGTTTCTGGTTGAGGGAAGCTCTATGAGGAGGACTTTGACCTTCCCCCTCAGGGCCCCTCTAAGAGGTCCCCAGCTGCAGGATGGAGGGGGAGGAGCTTGTATGAACTATACATAGCTGCTAAAGAAACCCCAGATCTTTTGAAAAGGCCCCAGAAGCAGACTGCTCTCAGATTGAAGGTCTGGGTGGTGGTGGTATTCCCAGCGTGGAGGTGGGAAAGCTTTCCCTGTATGGTCTTTAAGGTGCTATGTTCCTGAGCGATATAGCATGTCATGGCGATAACCGCGATATGCGCACAATTTTTTTTTTTTGGACGTCGATATTAAGTAGGTAAATTAACTCAAACACGTCATGTTACAATTATTTTGGATACAAAAGGGTTCTTCTCTTCTTCATTCACAGATGAACCCCCTTATGTGAGGGTAAGCAACCTGCATTATCATGACATGTTAGATCATGACTTAAGGTATGATGAGTCAACCAGATCCAGACGTTCGTGACTAAAATCCTTCATCCGGTTAAATATAGTTTAAAAAAACGCAGGGGAAAAAAATATCGCAATGTCAGTTTTTTTCAATATCGTGCAGCCCTAGTTCCAATCAAGATAAATAACACATTCCATATCAATTAATCATATAGGCTATATTATTGACAACTGTTTATGTTCCAGCCATCCATCCAAAACTTGAATTTGCAGCCCCTGTTGAGATCAATCACTGACTTGTACAGGGTCCTCATTTGTCCATGGTGCTGCCCACAGAGCTGTCACATCTGCAGCTTTAACAACAGTCGCTGCAGGAAAGCCAATTACAGTGAATGACACATGCGAACACACGCTGGAAAATGTGCACATACATATGCTTGCACACAAACTCCCACACCACGCAGGTCAACGTGACAGCACATTGGGTCATTAAAAAGAATAGTCTCCTTATTTCCCAGTGAGCTATAGTCCGCTTCTGTGCAAAACTGTTTTGAATGTATTCAGTAAATCCTATTTTCACCATCATTAGCACCACAAGCGTCTTTTGAAAACATCAAGGATAATCAGACCTGACTCAGCGTGCTTTCACCCTAACAGGAGAGCGGTGTTTACATCTCTTAAATTAGAGCGTTGGGTAATAACCAAAATAGTATTATGCAATCAGACCACTATTAAAATATGAGATTATCATAAGTGTCACTACAGCAAATACAGCCGGGATGTGGCTACAAGTTTACTTAAAGTGATAGTTCTGCTTCGCCAACTTTCAGGTCAGACTGTGTGACTGAGCCTTTTCTGCTTTCTCGGAGGCAAGTGGCTTCCTTATCTGCCCCGATCGAAATTATGGATCTTGATGCTGGCTTCCAGCAGCACGGATAGAAAGGTGTTTATTGGACACAGCCAGGAAAGCTATGAATCCGACTGCCTTATAAACAGGACTACCCTGTGCGTAGCCCGCAGACAAACACTGAGTAAATAAGCCGGGGATCCAATTGATGTTCCTCTGTAGCTTCCAGTGTGTGTGTGTGTGTGTGTGTGTGTGTGTGTGTGTGTGTGTGTGTGTGTGTGTGTGTGTGTGTGTGTGTGTGTGTGTGTGT
>CALSBZ010040977.1:43184-59762 GCA_943591055.1 Gobionotothen gibberifrons
AGGTGTTAGAAAACAGACATCCCCCACTCTTAGAAGAAGGATGAGACAGCAAGAGTAACGCAGAGCTGGGAGAGAGGGGAAAGAAAAACAAAGGGAAGATAAAAGAGATGTTAAAACAAATGAAAAGCAACATGTGCTTCCTCAGACTCGTATTTCACCTTAATGGTAAACATGGGTAATCAAATGAATATGACTGCCTCTGTCCTAAGACCAGGGGTGGTTCTAGGGGGGGAGGGGGCAGTGACACTGACCGTGACACTGACCGTGACACTGACCGTGTGGCCGTCCTCCAAAAAAAAAGTTCTAATATTACGATGTATTGGAACTAAACCCGGATGTACAGTGGAGATCAAACTGTTCATTACCTTATAAAAGCAAATACTGTTTATGTTTTTTGATTAAATTGTCACTTAAAGTTACTAAAACAAATACCTTTACTGTATGTTATGTTTATTTTACACAATTACTTTATACTGTCTTTGTAACCCGCTTTTATTGTGCCCCTCTCATGACATAACTGGCCCGAGCCTGCCCCCCCCCCCAGTAAAATTTGTCTAGAACCGCGACTGCCTAAGACACATGTAATCAAACAGGTGCAAAAAGCATTTTGAGATCATATTCGTTTTTTTAAACATCCAGGGTTTGTGATGCCTGTCTTTTTTTCTTTCGTGATGGTTTTGATCCATATCGTTTTTCTTTTGTCTACTACTTAATGTCAAATGTGCATATTCCCGCTTCCCGCTGCCTCCGCTCATCAAAAGCCAACCTCCTATCCATCCCCACCCACATCAATCACCGGACCTCGGGGGACAGAGCCTTCTCAGTAGCTGCCCCCTCCCTCTGGAACTCACTCCCACAACCCATCAGAGACTGTCCTGACCTCACCACCTTCAAAACACTCACCTCTTCAATCTGGCTTTTAATGTGTGATTGTTTTTTTGTATTATTTGACTTTAACTTTAACTATATATTTATTTGTTTATTTATTATTATTATATGCAGTGCTTTAAAAATAGTACATTTGCATTCAAAGGAAAATACTGCACAGAGAAGAAGGAAACAAAGAGGGTTAATCCAGACCACGTCTATTTCTCAAGACATTTCACTTTACTTTGTTTTACAAGCACATTTGGTAACACTTTATATTAAGGTACACAAATGTACCATCAACTAGTGGTTTAGCTCTTTATTAGTCATTATAAAACACTTATTAATGCCTTATAGAGTGGCGAACTCACGCTCATCTACAAAAGTATGCAATGAAGAGAGAAAGATTATCTTTCGATCCCGTTTGAATTGTGCCACGAATTACACATATGATGTTTGTCAATCTTAACAAATAATTTCCATGTCAAAAAAGTCACTGTTTGTCGTAAAACTGTTGAAATATAAGACTATGAAAAATACGCAACTAGAAAGACTACAAATCCCAGAATCCCGGTCCCGCATGCTGGCTCTTACGAACCGACTCACTCCCATGTACAGCTCTCAACATGCCCAGACTTGGAGTGATTTTCACCTCTTTTAATACTTTCCGCCTCATTCTGAAAGAAAGAAGTGAAATGTGCCAACGTGACGGCCGTCTTGGTGTGTGGTGCGAGATGGGAGATGTAGTTCATTGAGCGGTTCACACAAAATAATGTGTTACTTCACAGTTTTACGACACATTTATATTTTTTTGACTTGCAAAATTATCTTTTAAATTGACAAACATCATATGTGTAATTCGTGGCACAATTCAAACGGGATCGAAAGATAATCTTTCTCTCTCCATTGACTTCAATGCATAATTTTTCGGGAAATAAGGTCCCATGGAGCTCCACCGGAAGGGGAGGGACTTCGCCTCTCTATTCTATATGACCATATTCTACAAGTAATAAGCCATTAGTTGAGAGTTTCTCCTCAATAACCCTCTAATTAGTGCTTATTTATTGCAAGTAAGGAAGTTGTTGTACATTAGTTTTGGTCTTAATATGCTCTGCTCAATATGAGCCTATTACTTTTAGAATATGGTCATGTAGAAGAAGGCATTAATACGTTTTATAATGACTAATAAAGAGTCAATATACTGCTAATATGCACATTTTTGCCAGATACAGAACAAGCGATTGGTCTTTTTGTATGCAGATGTGACACAATGTCCTGCACTTTGACTACACTGCTCAACCAGAGAGAGAGATACTTGTTTCAGGCTAGAAAAGAAAACACAACCAATGGTCAATTCAGGCCAGTCAGCTTAATTTATACGCACATTAACAGTGTCTGTGAGGTGAAACCTTGTGACCAAGATGTGTCAGGTATTGTAGGAATGAGGGCTTTAAAACAACACATGTGCGAGTGCTTCTTCAGGCACCAGAAGGTTAAAAAAGGGACGGTGCATTTGCAAAAACATAGACATGAATAATGATTCAAGAGACACATTTTATCAAAGCATTGTGGGTATCTTCCAGCTGATCTTGCCACCGAAACAGACTAAGATTGAGGAGCATTGGTTTGGCTCGGCAGGGCATGATCAATGCAGATACAACCATTAGAATGTTAAACAGTGTGTGTGTGTGTGTGTGTGTGTGTGTGTGTGTGTGTGTGTGTGTGTACACTGAATTCATTCTTCACTATAGGACCTGTGAGGCCCTTATTCCCTTTGAAGCACACAATCCCTCTTTGATGTTTGTGGCGCACTGATCATTTATTTATCTGGAGCTGAGTCTCGTCTGACACGACTCTTCCTTCACTCTTCCTCACAAAGCATAGATACCGGGGAGCCTATGTTTTAAAGATTCAACTCCACATCCAAATGAATGAAAGAATCGGCTCCTTTGGTAACTTATATAGAAACAGGATCTCTCATTACTTAGCCTGTGTGTTCAAATTCAAATGAAATACATAATGTTTGATTGGCATCAGCTGGTAACTCAAGAATGGAAACAGTTCTGCCTACTTACAAAAATAGCATCCTTGTCTATTTCCAAAGCTATCCACCACTTGAGATAACCCACAGCAAAAGGGTACTATTAGCCATGCTGATTGGACATACTTGATGATGGAGTTGAAATGATTCACACCCCTGAAGGGTTGGGGGGAAATGTTGCCATTGCTTCCTGAGTCGTAAAGGGAATAATATGGCAGGCATGTCAGCTACGCCCCACAACTTATCATTAAACACAAACTTCAGGGCCTACTTAAAATAGCACAGGGAGGGGCATCGGAAGAATTCCCCTCTGCCACCATGACAGCCTTGTTTTTTTGTTTTTTTAAAGCTTTGGTTCAACAGATGTTTGCTAATGGCCTGCGTCAGAGGGCATCAAAAAAATGGCAAAGGTTTGCACGTTTAACCTCAACCTCAATTACATACGCCCCTAACTTTATGTCACGGAAACATATCATAATTCAACTGAAAGGGTTGGAAAGGGCCACTTCCGGATATATACGAGTGGTAAGGATGATCACTAATCGAAAATGAAACCGTTTTCTACACAGGAAAGAAACTTTTTGGGGATTTGACTACTCTTAAGGTGTTAATTGAAGGGAAAAACCAGCTCATATTACATGGTTAGAGGTTATGCAGAACCTTACTACCAGCTTCAGTGTCGCAAGGCTTTTCCTCAAGTATAAATACACTTCAGCACAAATCCTCAGCTCTAAAAATAGCCCAGCAATAAATATATCCACACACACCATCCACAATTTGAACGGGCTCTGCAGATGAGATGCAGCATTTGTTCACTTCAAAGGCTTGCTGGAAAATCTGGAAATAAATCCTTGGTATCTTATTCACAAGGGCCATCAAATTCACATATTCCAATGACAAGACCCTCTGCCATTTTACCCCTCTGTGCAGTAAACTGGCAATCATTTAAGAAGTGTTTTCTGTCTGGCTATATTCCTATATGAAACCGCAACTACATCACAAAATAGGGCTTCAAAGGAGAAGCCTGTCATATCTGCCTGAACTGAAACCTTGGTGATTTCCCCATTGGCAAGATGAGATTATTTTATTTGTGTATACCCAAACATTTGATCTCTTGTTCCTTTGATACAAAGCATCACAAAATGGCTTGGTATCAGTCTGCTGTGTGCAGTCAGAGGACATTATACAACTAGATTTATGGCTCTCCACTCACTGCCTTTTGAAACCACCAATGTTGACAGAAGCCAAGGGCAGATCTTACCAAATCTTCATTCTACACTTGTGAAGAGAACCTGTCATTCACTGAGTTATTGGTGTTAGACCTTTCATGCTGTGCAGCCTACAAGTGTTATGTAATACCTCATTCACACCAATGCAACTCCGGTTCAAGCTCTGTGCTAGAGCTTTTCAGGTTAAGAACCGGTTCTTCGGTTTAGCTCCGGCTCTTTTCACACAGCCCAGAGTCCGACTGGTGCTGCGTCATTGCGTCATCGTTTGCGTTAAGACGTAACCGTTAGCGTGCCTGCTTCATAAAGCCAAACCACGCGGAAACCCCTCACAGCTCACACCGACAACAACAACAATGGCCGATTGTGCTCCTGCTTCCTCTGTACCTCTTCGGAAGACCAGATTCCCAGTAGGTAGCTGGTCTCTTCAGTGGACCACTGCTGCTTGTTA
This sequence comes from Gobionotothen gibberifrons, assembly GCA_943591055.1. Classification (NCBI taxonomy): domain Eukaryota; kingdom Metazoa; phylum Chordata; class Actinopteri; order Perciformes; family Nototheniidae; genus Gobionotothen; species Gobionotothen gibberifrons. The sequence continues at coordinate 47,770 of CALSBZ010040977.1, forward strand.
AGTTTCTCCATCGTTGTGTACAAACTGGATAAAACGTGGGCTTTTTGTTGTTGTTGAGTTGATCCCGCCCCTGCCCCCGCCTCGACGTAAGAGGTGCTTTTGCTCTAGCCGGACAATTTTTTGGTGCTTGAAACGAACTGGATTCCGGAGCTAAAAGGCTGCTCCGCTGCGGTGTGAACAGGAAAACCTGGTGCTTTTCAAGCTCCAGCTCCGAACCGGCCCTGAAACACCGTTGGTGTGAATGAGGTATAAGTGTGAGGAAAGTCAAATGAGGTTTTACTCTTTGAGGAAAGTCAGACTACATATAACAATGGTTAGATCTTCAAGCACATTATAGGAGATAAGATTTTAGTGTGTGTTTTCGTAACAAAGGGGTGATAAATTGCCTTTTGTTATTGGGATACAGAGTTGGGCTTTCGGTCCAATGGGACCGTTTTCAGATTATTGAGTTTTCGGAAAAAATGGCCACTGAAACAATGGCATGGCACCACTAGTTCTTGGGAGGATGAGTCACTACAGATGAAACAGACAAGATATACCATTTTAGAAAGTGGCTAGGTGGATTTAGTTACCTTTTAACCAAGCAAAGTTAGCTGTTTCCAGTCTCAATGCTAAGCTTTGCTAACCTGTTGCAAACTGTAGCTTAATTTTCAAGGCATTTATTGTCATTTGTAAATAGCTACAGTGTAGTTATGACAATGAAAATCTTATGTCACAGGCTCCTCCAACAGTGCAACACAATACAACAGATACAATAGTAAATAAAATAAAATAGAATATAATTCATATTTACAGGAAGGCAGGATGAAGCCAAATTAGCTTAACTACAGTGCTTTGACTTTGGTCTTACAGTATATCAGGATTCAAAGCAGAGTCAATGCAAGACTATTGCAAATGAGTAGGCCGACAAGAACAGAAGCGACATGTGGCGTGTGCCTTGGGACTTTCAGATACGGGTTTATTAGGGGGATGGGGAACAGATTGGGAGGTAAAAGATGAGGATAATTGAGTGTGACCATCAGTGCCCAATATTGAGTTAGCAACATTTACCTGATTAGGGAATAGGTGGGTGGTGGGGTTCTTCCTCCCCCCTCACCGCCAATTTGCCCCTTTCTAGAGGCTGTAATTGCAGCTCAAATTAATTCCTTGTCTAAACCCATCATATGCCCATCTGAGGATGCAGCTCCCAGAGGCACAATTGGGTATTTAAAAACACCTGCTCCCAGCCAGTGGCGGCTCCGGAGTATTTTTGTTGGGTAATCTATGGTAGGGCTAACCCATACAGTGGTGGGGCTCAAGTCAGTATTTGCAATGTAATTACATACACGCTATATCGCTCCCCTTGACAGTGAAACGCCACGCGTGAGGTTTAGATTATTTCCCTGTCTCAATCAAATTTGAACTGTATGAAATAAAACAGCACATTTGTCTTGTAGTAAATAAAAAGAGCTTCCTGGAGCCAATCCTGCAATTTCCCCACAGGTGAAAGAGTTGACATGCTGAAAACCCAAACCCTGCAGGGGTCCCCCAGGAGATTTTTTGAAATACTAACATAAAATACACATTCTGGTACTCTAGAGAAGAAAAATAAATAAATCTATTACTACACGACATATTTAAAAAAATGAATGCCATTTTAGTTTTTTGTTACTTTGTTCTGAAAGCTGAACCTGCTGCCCCTCACAGAGAGAAGAGGGAAGAGGCTGTGTGAATTACTTTACATTGTGGATAAGGGTGGATAGCCCCCATTGTTCTGTGTCAAAATGAAAGACAGCCCACACACCTATCAATCATCAAACCGTCGGGTCTTATTTCATTACATGTTGATTTCTATACAAAACATGTCTCTGAAGTGTTTGGCTGTGGGGTTACAGTACCTTGTTTGGTGATTGGCTAATCACCAAACAATCGTTATGACATCATAAAGTGGCCAAAATCTGATCAGCTCATTTTCAGACAGGTTTTTATAGAAATGGATCAGGACAAAAAGAGAGAGAATCTTTTTTTCTGAAACTTCCAGAATCTATTTACACAGAGGGGACACATGTTGATGTAGAAGAGACATGAAGAAGAGGATTTTGCATAATAGGTGACCTTTAAAAAGTTAAAATGGAAATGTGCAATATGAAGAGCCTAGTAATTTCATAGCCAGTAATTTCAAGCTCTTAAGAGAATACGTCAAAGCTGTTGCAGAGAGTGTCTGATGGTTATGTGATTTGTCATAATGACAATCTGCTGTATTGGAAAGTGCTACTTATGCACACGAAAGTCTGTTTGAATGAGTCCTACAGTACTTATAAAGAAAAACATTATCTCTGGATGACAGTTTTTCAAAAATGTTTTTTAGAGTAGAACTGTAGAAGGGAGAAGACAAGCCTTCAATAAAACACAATGCACATTTAAGTGCAAGTGTAATGAATGGTTACCAGAAGATGATTGTCATTTCCAATATCTAATACTCTTTAGTAACACTGGACTGACACACTTAGTCACTAACGTTTTAAAAAGAGTCTACATATCTTTAAATCCACTGTCACCAGCAATAAACCTCCCTTACATTAAGGATTCTAGTCCTTGTTGCGTTGAGAAACATTAAAGTGAGTGTTAATTCCCAGAGGGGTATGGCTGAGTGATGCCTGGATAAGTAAGGCTCAGTGAGGTTTGTGGAGTCCATAGCTGATCACTTTCACAGCTCGAAGAAAATGAATGTAGCCGTTTACCATCCACATTTTATTTCATCCTTCTTTTCTTTGAACCACTTCGCTGTGTGGAAGATTTGACAGCGGAAAGCAATGACAAACAAAAAATACTTTTAGATGCAAATGGGGCGAAGCCTGCGAGCTAGTTCAGGCAGTCAACTGCTCAACTGACCCACCACCACCCCAGCTCCCACCCCAGCTCCCATGATATCCATGATATGCTGCTTCTAATAAACATATTAAGAACACGTGAGTTGTCTGACTGAAATACATTTATGTTCTAGTCTCTTTGAAGAGATGGATCAGTTCAATTCGACTAATTGATACTGATATACCTAACCATGATAGAGACATGCTACAGTTCGGTGGTTCAAAGCTTCTACAAATAGGAGTAACGTTTTCATTTTTAAAGTGCTTTCTCTTCCATTTAAATGTTGACATTGCATTACATTCTGACCCGAATTCCACTTCGGATATTATATAATAAAAAGCTTTAGTTATTACATTATAAGCAGCTAATAGTCAGCAGGTCAAGGTTCATCAAGTAGCATCTGCATATGTATGAGCTTTAAGTCAGTTCTTGATTGGGAGAATATGATTAAAGTGGAAACAAAAATGTTACTTTGAACATGCCAGAAGCAATGCACAAAGCTTTATAGACATGGAAATCAGCTAATATTTCTGATATACTTTCTACTACTTAAAAAAAGAACATGCACAAAAAGTCAATTCAAGTTTAAAATAAAGCAAAGACATGCAAATTGCAATTAGGTGTCTCAGGTTATATCTCCAACAAGACTTCAAACACAGAATTAGTTGATTCTCTATCCGGTGTAGACCAGAACAAATGCTCTCTCCTGTTCAGCTCTAAAACCCAGCAAAAACTGTGAAGCATTTTCCTGAGTTCATTCAACGATGAGAATTATTGAAATCACAGTACATTTCCTAGAGGAAAAAGCTCTTGAATGTATCGAAATAAAATCAAACAAGGTACCTCAGCGACAAAGTGAAGTGAAGCTCCCTTGAGGTGAGATAACAGAGAAAGTGAAGTCTTGGATTTGCAAACCAAAAACTGCAAAACTGTGAGGAAATGTAATTACTGCAATGATGAGCCGAACAAAGTGATTAAAGGAGGCTGGAGGTGCAGAGAGAGAGGTGGGTGTACCTTTGATGTCGGGGAGTGCCGTCAGACCACAATTAGACTGAGGACAGGCGTAGAGTCGACTCGTTTGTTCAGTCCGCCAGGGGAGATCTGTGGATATAAAAACCAGAACATGAAATTATAAAACTAATTCTAAGCCAACCTGCTGACAGTGCTTTGTTAAGAGACACATATATAGCATAGATCACAACTGTAATCTGATACTGGTGCTCTACTTTTAACCATAGCACCCTCACTATTGGTTCATCCTCTCGTGCAAATCACTTCTGGTGTGCCACAGGGATTAGTTCACGGTCCTCTGCTTTTTTCGGTTTACACGCTTTCTTTTCACAAACACAATGCTCAGTTTCCGGTGCAACTTAACACTACTTGACTTACTTTTGCAACAAGGTAGATTTCTATATTGTCCTTTTTTGTTGAAGATAATCACCTGCCAATCGGTATTGTTATATCGGCGACAAAACAGGAAGTATACACCTTGTAGATAGAACACAGGATGATTCTGCAGGCTGCTCTTTTTAGAATATCTTTGTCAAGTGAATTGATAAAACTGTGGTCCCCATTGACAGTAGCTTGGCTATTTAAAAAGTGGGGGTTTATTAGCTTTACTACCCTTTAACCTTGACAGTGGGAATGCCAAAGTAAATACCAGGCATCCAAGATGAGGACCTTTTAATGCAGATGAAACCCATGAGAGCTTCTGATTATAGCAGTGTAATTACACTCGTGAACTGCTAAAACAGTTTTTTGGTGCTAAATAAAGTAATCAGAGTTCCTTTTATGCAGCCAAACTTCTTGAAGCTGATCCATTCTAACTTTGAAAGTCTGTCAATAAATGTTAAACATGAGATGTATATCCTTAAATTGAAGTTGTTTAATCCATAATTCTCTCAGGATTGTAATTGGTCTGAAACGTATTTGCCTCTAACTGGCTTACAATTAAATGTCTACAATTTAAATTGTACCTTCTGTCTTAATACACATTTCTCCACATGTGGTTTTGGCAGTTGTCCAAAAACTAAATATTCAGTCAATATTTCTCCAGGCAGTAATATTTCCCATTATAACCCAGGACAATAATTACACACAGGTGCAATAATGTGCAACAAGAGAAACAACAGCTATAATTGCTGCTAAAACAATTACATTGTCAAAAATAGACTACCTTTCAATTCTTCTTGTCTGCATGGCCAATAGCTGAGTAATAATAATGATGCAACACTAACTCAATACTTTCAACAAACCAATATGTCAGCCTGACCTTAGTATTCACACACACTGCCTCAGAAATATAGACATCACCGGCACACACAGAGACTAATGTCCATCACTGCAGCGCAAATTGGTTTTGATGCTTCACACCATGGGATGAATCGTTCTGCCAACCTGGCCAATGGCTCTGCGTCCTTTGATGACTGAAGAAACAAAAACCGCTGGATCGACGGCACCCTTGAAAGTGTCATTGATGATGACATCAAATGCACGCTTTCTGAGTTTAATAACATGTAATAGTTCCTTAAAAATTGCCTCATACTTCAAGTAACTGGTGGAATATTTATTTAAAAAAGCTATGATTCCAAAAATGAGTTCAACAGCAGTTCATTATACATTATTGTTATTGTGTTATTCATAGATGCAACTGGGGTTCAGACTGATTCATGACAACAATCATTATAGAGTGAAAGCTACGTTTCATGGGATGCAATACAAAACAACATTTAGGACTTATTATGCTAATTTTCAGGTTCATATTTGTATGTTGTGTCTCTGTGACATGTTTCCATGCCTTAATATTGAAAAAGTTCTTAATTTTTCTCATACTGTCTGTGCTGCAGCACCTCTTTTCACCCTCTGTCTGAAACCAGAGCCCAGTCTGCTCTGATTGGTTAGCTGGCCGGCTCTGATATGATAGGTAAACCGCTTAGAGATGTCCAACCCCTTAGACCAGGGGTGTCAAACTCAAGGCCCGGGGGCCAAATCCGGCCCGCGACTTCATTTTCTGTGGCCCCATAAGAGCCTGCAAAAAATATAATATGTTTATTATAGGGTTACATTCTACTTCAGAAGCATGTTGCCCATGAACTACATGTCCCACAATGCATCTCAAATTTGACTTTTTTCTCAGAATGTGTCTTTTTTTTTCAAAATATGCCTTTTTTCTTAGAATTTGACTTTTTCTCCGATTTTTTTTCCAAAATGTGACTTTTTTTTCTTCAGAATTTGGCTTTTCTTTTTAAATCATTTTGTGACATTCTCACTGAAGAGACTTGCAATTATTTGCCCCAGACTTCTGCTTTCAGACGTAGTTAATTATGAAGTTATTATGCTATCCGATAATAATCCAATGCAGAGGCAATAATGTAATATAATATATACGTTTATATATATTAAATATTTGTATATGTATTTTTATATAGACTTAAAGTTACAACTGGCCCTTTGAGTGCAGCCATAATGCGAATGTGGCCCGTGATGAAATTGAGTTTGACACCACTGCCTTAGACTATCACGTACAATGTGTTGGAGCGCTAGCCAATAGAAGTGCAAGTTTTCCATAGTGATGTCATTATGTCCAGAAAGCATACAAAGGAGTCTAATCCTGCGTGGTGTGTGGTGTGTGTTGGAGATACACTTCCTCTGGAGGGAACTTTGTGATTTTAGCCTTTGCAGACCATGCACAAAAACCTATTTAACACACTACAGGAAATGGGAAACCCCAAAAACATATTAGGGGCTTTTTTTTACATTTATCACAGTTTTTAACCAAAAGCTGAAACTAAGACTACTTCCTTGTGGAAGAATCAAATATTGCCACCTGAACTTTAACAGCATACATTAACTACTGCTTTAAGGTGTTATACAATCAGCTCTCTACAAGGTAAGTATCTCCAAACTGACTTCAGGCTAAATATGCATTAGTGAGTGAATCCATGCAATTTCTCTCTAACTATGATCAGAAGGCACCCACAGTGAATTCGGGGGAAAAAATTCAACACAATGTCAACTCTCCTCTCCAGGTTTTAGCTAGCTCTCGGATTAGAATATCTCCTCCTCTCCAGGGATTCCTGGGTGTGTGCACTTCAAGGACAGATAGGCTCTGAGCACCTTGGATTTCTGGTACAAACATCAAAGGTGAAGCTAAGCCCGGCTGCATTAGTTGTCACCTCGTCTCTCTCTGGGTCTCTCTCTCTGGTCCTGGACGAGTCCTTACATCGCTGGTGAATGGGGATTATCTCGGCACATAGTCACCGCTCACAGCAGCACTTTGATTTATACTCATTTTATTCTACTTGCAATGCTGTTGCAACTGAGCTCTTCCTTTGGGGGGCGAGGACATCAGCACATCAGGCTGGTTTGGGCAGATTGATTGTCAGTGATGATGTGAAATGAGTGAAAGAGGCTCTTGCCACCCCCAGTTGATGGCACTTAACCTCGCAGCTCATCCTGTGGAGATGATCAGAGGTCAATAGTGGGAGACTGTGATTATTCTGGGTGGCAGTCGATGGTTCCTGTGGCTAAAGGGATGTTGGTAAATGGCCAATTCTGACACTTCACTGACACATTGCTCTAGCATTGAAGGTCAGAGTGCTTTAGAGGCCTGTGTTGGGTGGCTCTGAAGAGATTTTGGTGAAGAATGTTCAACAAAGCATGTCGGTGGGTGAATGAAAATACAAAATAAATCAGTGGCCCGGCCTCAAGCTGATAGAATTTCATACTCCCAATACCCACATTCAATCAGATGTATTTACACAGCACCCTGTCAGATACATTTCCTCTGCTCTGAGATCTGTGTTGACACTTCACCACTGGCCCCCGACGCCGCCATCCTCATTTGACAGTAATAAGTGCAAAGCCATGATGCAATATTTGCGTTTCATATCAGCCTGATCCCTCACCTGCTGTGCATTATGCAGACAATTGCATATTCTATCACGACTTGTCCCCCCTTCAACCCACATCGTTTGTAGAGCGCCGGTGTAATTCTGTGATTAATAATGAATGCAGTGTGAGGATGAGCGCGCTGACTGACTGCAGCTGACTGTCTGGGGAAGATGCATTGATGAAGGTTTTTCCTCGGCTGTCAGTACCTCTGCACTCTCACGATCTGCAATCACGTATATATGACCAAAGGGAAAAGCAGACGTGGCTTCTGTGCATGCATAAACATTTCATTTGGTTACCTGCAAATGCCATGTATATAAAGTGGTAAATGTCAAAAGTGTATGAAAAGTAAGTGGAAGCACTCATTTTGAACGATTACTGTGCCTGTGGATGACTCTCAAACCTAAATGACGCAGCTTTTCAAATTACGTATGCAGTGTTTCCTGATGTTTTGTCATGAATTAGGTTTGTTTGAAAAGCATAGACATTACATTACATGTCACTTGTTAGACGCTTTTATCCAAAACGACTTACATACTCAATACTGTGAAGTGTCTTGCCCAGGGACACAGCGGCCGTTTCTCAATGTCGAGTATACCTACTGCAGAGCCACTATTTCAAGTATACTACGTCATCGAGTGGCGCCGAATGCTGGGCATTTAACATGCATTTAAACAGTCCTTCTGTGCCACTCGATGACGTAGTATACTTGCTCTGCAGCAGGTATACTCGACATTGAGAAAAGGCCAGTGACATGCAGTGGGGTTTGAACCCTGATCCGAACACCAACCCACTACACCACCTTAGATGCATAGATGTCAACATTTTAAGATATATCGGTTCTTATGAGCGTTTTCTGATCTGCCACCTCTTTAGTTTGGCACCTCAAACTGCTTTGGTTAGCTTATGTGAAGAATGTTGTTATGGTTATAAATAAATGTTTTACTTTTCGCAATATGTAAATTAGCATTTTGGGTTAGATTGCATAAGATTGCATAAAATTGGATTAGATTAGATGGTAAAATATGCATCACTGCACCAAAATGTTGATCCGAGCACCTTTTGATCAGTGGAAGATCCATGTATGATCGAAACATAGTCAATAAAACTTTTGTTTCATAGATGAAGTGTGCAGGTGTCATCTTTTTACTTATTGACGCTGACTTTCCATAAATATCTTTTTCAATTTTACATGACATGTCACTTGATAGACGCTTTTATCCAAAGCGACTTACATACTCAATACTGTGGACAATCCCCACTGGAGCAGGGACACAACGACATGCTGACTGCAGTGGGGTTTGAACCAGTGCTTCCCTGATCCGAACACTAACGCACTAGTCCACTGCGCCACATGCGGCACAATATCTATATCACTTACATATTCGTGTGCCTGTCTGATTCTCACCAAAGTTAAACAATATGCATCAACATGACACACAATATCAACGCTTTTACATGAGTTTTGGCAAAAAAAAAAGCATTTTCGCGGAAACTATTTCTATCAAAGACATCACCGTTAACAGAAATATACAGTATGCAAAAGGATAAACAAAAAAATCAACTATCTATCTTTAAATTAATTATAGAAACGATTCAGACTTGTGCTTGTTGAGGCCTCTTCAGCATGTATACCCTAATGAGCCTCCTGCCCACACACATCCACAAACTTTAGAATGTGGACACTTCTCAGCAGCTACAGACAGTGGATGCAGAATAGTTGTGCCTCAGGTTTTCATATGACTCACACTACATGTCAGCCATTATCTCTCTGTTTTTTCTTTGTTCTTTCCCCCCATCTCTTCCCAGTAAAGAGTGTATTAACGCAGAAAGGTTGCAGCTAGTTCGTAGAAGAATCGCCTGACAGCTCTGTATTTCCAGGTAATTGTTCATCTGAAAGCAGAGTTAACACACATTGTGTTCTCCTGCGTGTGCAGAGAGCAGCAGCTAATTGTATATTCCACAGTCCATCATCATTAGTTCAGACAAGCTTGCGTCATACGAGAAAGAAGAGTGCTTCGGGTTGTAGAACACCATGCACTCATCCTAGAGAGCTGACCTTGGATATCGCTGTTAAACATTGAAATAAAGACAATGTGGTTGTGCTGCCAAAACAAAGTTACTTATCCTGAGAGAAGTAAGAGTACAAATGGAAGGAGGGGACATTGTTCTTTGGACTGTGCACAGATAGGGTTTCTTAAATATTTAATATGAGATTGCTTTGAAAGTTTGATTTTTACACATTCATAACAAACAATCCACAAGTTTCAACTCATAATGACGACGGACTCCGGTATCAACAACACCACATTGGAAGCAGTGTTTTAGCTCCCTGCTGCACACCTTGACCTTGTGACTTTCCTCGATAATAGACTCTCAAGAGAAAGAAGTATGAATTTGAGAAAACAGTCAAAACAAAACATCCCCCCCCCCCCCTCTCTCTCTTTGCAGTAAAATAATATCCAACAATGGCGCATATCCTGTAGCCTTGATTAAACCCACACAATGGTTCAAACTCGCCCGCAGAAACCCATTAGCGTGTTAAATATTTCAACTGAGGCGGGAGTATTGATGTGGAAATCGTTTACACAAGTCAAGGATTTGTAACTTTCTATAAATGAAGGTTATTCATTTTGACCAAACTTTTAATAGCGAATCATGTGTTGCTAATGGCAGATTGGAGATTTAGTGATGTAACCTTGTGCTAATTGCTGAAAGAAAGCAGTCTTGCTCTATAATATTTCAACTCAAACAAGCAAATAAAAATGTCAGTAAGTTCCCACAATCACACCATGATAATGTATGAACAGGAAACCTTGCACATTGTTCTCAAGCTTCTTTCTTTGCTAAATAACTTAACTTAAATAACTGTCAATAAGATCATGATGCTTCCTTCCCACTGAGATTGAACTCAGCCAATGAGGTTACTGTCACCAAGTGTATGGACAATAATGTGGTGTCTTGAATGTTTGTAATATTTTGCTATGTAAATGGATTTTATTTTATCCAGCGCTTTACATACTACATGTCATTCACCCATTCATACAAAGCAGTACCACTTGCTCTAGGACCTAACATTCACACACATTCACACACCGTTGGCCATGCCATCGGGAGCAACTCAGGGTTAAATATCTTGCCCAAGGATACATCGACATGTTGGCTGCACGGGCTGGGATCGAACCCACAACCTTCTGGTTGAAAGACGACAGCACTCCCTCGCAGACACAGTCGCCCTATGTGAAGTCAAATAGGTTAAATGTTGTGCAATCCATTTGATCCATTATCCATACGCGATCGCACAAAGATAAACCTTTTTGCACAGCGTTAGAGTGCACTCTAACTCCATTTCAAAATAAACATGCGTGGCTGCATTGCGGATAAAGTTATGTTGAGCAAATAGAATACAAACCAGAATGGTTGAATGAAATATTAGATCAATGACGTTGAAGCCTTATTTGACACCAAACCACTGCAGAACCAAACAAACATCTTAGACAACTTGCCTGAGGAAGATCTTGAACGTTGAAAAGTTGGCATAAAGAGAAACTACATTATTTATTTCAAAGTATAGCAGTGTGCAGACCTTCTGTGAGCCCTGTGGTCAAGTGTGTATTGTTTGCCTGGATGTTCCTTCTCCAATGAAATGCCTTCAAGTGGAGACTAACTGCATTACTGGGTTGTATGTTGTTGTTCACAACATCAGATAACTTTGAACTACACTTGTTAAGAACATTGTAGCGCTGAAGGTACACAGTGATATATTGTTATTACAGGTAGTGGTGTCAGGGTTTGAGTTTTTGTGTGTCTAGTTTTGGGGTTATTTTGCTGTTCTGTCCTCCCTGTCGTTAGTTTCCCTGGTGTGTCTAATTGTCTGATTGTGTTCACCTGTTGCCCTTGTGTTTCTCCTCCCCTGCCCGGCTGTTTCTCGTCTCGTGATTACCCCTCCCTGTATTTAGTCTTGTCTCTTCCTGTGTTCAGTGTTGGTTCATTATTTGTCGTTCATGTCTCCCTTCATGTTGGTCCCTTTTTGTTTGGATGCTACCTCGTGCCTTGTACCTATCCATGGATTCTTGTTTTTTCAGCTCGCCTTTTGTTCCATTTTGAAACCTGCTTCCCTCCTCATTCTGCATTTGGGTCCTATTTTTCCCCAACCCTGGCAAGTAGTAGAATAATGTGTAACTCCAAGAGTCCCTGCCTCTCTGCTGTTAACTGTCTGTAAAGTCAGGAAATTAGTCATCACAAAAAAA
>CALSBZ010040977.1:64762-78944 GCA_943591055.1 Gobionotothen gibberifrons
TGAAAATAAGGAGCCCCTCCCCACGCCCCTCTGAGAGACATTTGGTTCAATGGTGCTGGAGGAGATTCAGGTGATAAGGTTGGGGGGGGGGGGGGGGGGGTTACCTTGGTTGGTGAATAAGAAGAAACAGGAAAGAAAATGATATATATATATATATATATATATTGTTATTGTTATTATTATTGTTGTATGTTTTGTTTCTGACATGTTCAATACAAAAGTGAGACAATATTTGTTCCTGAAACTTTCAGAATCTCTTTACACAGAGGTTGATGACATGTTGATTTAGAACATATAGGAACAAGTGGATTTTGCACAATAGGTGACCTTTAAGTTAAATAAACAATGTACAACATATTTTGATGGCAAGTGGACTCCTCTGGCTGAAGGCTTGATAAGAAATGTTTTATAAAATATGTGTGAAGATCCTTCCCCTACTTCATCCCGCTTCACCTGTAATTGTATCATTCCTTTCTCTTCAATCCACAGAGGTGTCAGCGGGGAGAGATGAGAACTGTGCTGGAGAACCGTAAATACCTTCTCATTCATATTGTATAGATATCCTCTCTCGATGTGTTGAGTGGGGCTAAGGCAGGAAGTTTGACGGCCAATGAGAGAGAGGGGCTGATGGAGGGGCAACACAAGCCGTCACTCCATCCATCACTGCTCACTCTGCTCACTCTGCTGCACCCGGCTCCTTTATTATTGATGAAAAGTCTCCAAACCAAACCCCCTGCATGCACCCCCTCTTTACCTCTGAGTGTGTTTGCACAGGCACACCTCCAATCAATCTCACACAGATTCAGCTGAATCAAAGTGGCACTGCTGTCGAGCAAAGGTGATGTGTGTTTTTCAGGAATACAAATGACTGATTCTTTCATCGAGCATTACGCTCCAGGTTTTAAAGAATGTGTTTCGGAGTTCTCCCTTACCTGTGGTGTGGGTTTGTGTGCATGTAAATGGTCTGCAAAGGCTAAAGTCCCTGTGTTTCCTCCTTGGGGAGTTTCTCTCCCACACACACCCGGCCTGAAACGCCTCCATTACATTACATTACATGTCACTTGTTAGACGTGTCTTGCCCAGGGACACAACGACATGCTGACTGCAGTGGGGTTTGAACCTGTGACCCCCTGATCCCAACACCAACGCACAACCCACTGCGCCACCGCCTCCATAGAAACGCCTCCATTGGACTCCTTTGTTTTCTTTCTGAACATAGTGATTGTATTTACTTGGTTGAAATGAAATGTGTTTTAGGCAAGGCAAGGCAAGTTTATTTATATAGCACCTTTCAACACAAGGCAATTCAAAGTGCTTTACAAAAATGAAAGACATTAAGAAAATGGCATTTAAAAACAGTCATAAAAGCAGAGGTAATAAAATAAACATTAAAAGAAAAAATACATGAATAAAAGTTACAGTGCAGTTTAAGATATCAATAGTTCAATTAAAAGCAGCGGTAAAAACAAAAGTCTTCAGGAAAAGTCTTTTTAGGTTGACTTACAGTACAACATGTGTCCAGGGACTACAGATGAAAAATAGCCTCTTGGCTAACTCGAGCACTTATGCTGCATTCATACATAACGCCCCTTGCTGCTCTACAACCAACCAAACAGAGTCTCCTTAATATGCCGCTCTATTTAACCTGCCAGATCTCTCTCTATGCTTTGCTTGCTGCTGCTATTGCCGCAGCTACTTCCACGTCTCTGCTGCTTGTTGCCCCACCACCACCCCAGCTTCCATCTGTAGGCTCGGGGGTTAGTTATTTAATCATCACTCATCGTGCTATGTATATCTAGAGAGTGATGAGGCCCGAGCCTAGACGCCAAACTCAACTATATGCTGCTTCTAATAAACATGTTAAAGAAACACGTGAGTTGTCCGACTGAAATGTTAATTAATGTGCCCTGTTAAATAAATGAATAAATAAATCACTATGGAAAACTTGTGCTTCTATTGGCCAAAGTTTGAACACATTGTAAGTTGCAAGTAACATGTAATGTAATTGTATGTGATAGCCTAAGGGGCGGCACATCTCTAAGCAGTTGACCAATCACAACAGAGCCGGCCAGCTAACCAATCAGAGCAGACTGGGCTCTGGTTTCAGACAGAGGGTGAAAAGAGGTGCTGTAGCACAGGCAGGCAGTATGAGAAGAATAAAGAGCTGTTTGAACATTAAAGCAAGGAGACATGTCATAGTAAAGACCAGTGGCGGCGCTAGGGGGTGGCTACTTGGGCTCAAGCCCCGAATGTTTTCTGAAACCCCCCTAATGTTTCACTGAGAAACGTCTCGTCAGTAATGTGCAGTACCGGAGTCTTCGTACAACCCCCGCTCAACAATTTCAAAATTGTGGCTAAGCCCCGGATCTCCTACAATCCTAAATCCGCCACTGGTAAATACACTACTGATATGCACCTGAACATCAGCATAATCGTGCCCCTTTTAAGGGTTAATCATTTTTTAAACAGTTATCTCATTAGCATAGACAAGTATATATTTAAATGATCCTATAGTGTCATTTTCTTTTAACAGGATCTGAACCAAACACGTTTTTTTCTAATGAGGACTGTAGAATACTGTTTGTAGCCCGGGATATCTCTGCTGCACCACAAAACTCCTTCAGATAGTTTCACACATTTGGCCTTTACAAAATACTGCGCTTCCAGCAATTTGGATATTCCACTAATCTATAATGCAATTTAGATAACCTTTTAATAGATCAAACATGTAATAAATCCAAACTTGAGCCTCTTTAAACATCGTTCTGGGATGAAATCATGAACGAAAATAATAAAATATCAACCATCATTAGAGCATGCTTCAGATGTCTCTGATCAATTTGAGCCTTGCCTTTTTATATTCCAGATTTGAGTTGAAAAGGTCCCACAGTCTTTGCCAGCTTGGCACTGAAATGCACCTCAGTGTTGCCCAGAGTTTTATAGCTATAATTTAACATCAAATGGCAGGTCTTTGCACACTGAGAGACAATGAGTCATTAACTATCCTGGAAGAAACCAACTCTTGTTCCTGTTGAAGAGCTTCTACCGGCATTCGATTAACAAAAAGGCTATTGTTGATAGTGTTTACCAGAGTCTGGGTGACGTATCCAAAAAAATGCCCTTTGTGAAGATTTGCATCCTTCCTTTGTTGTGCTCTCTGTTTGCAGATTTATCGGCCGGATGGAAAACTGGCCGCTGCTGCGAGATAAGCATCATGTGACAAACATGCATCAACGCTGACAAGAGAGGAGAGATCGAGAGGCAAGGAGAAGTCAATAAAAGTGTGTGTGAGAGAGAGAGAGAGGCAGGCAAGCGGTGTTTCTGCTGCCAACACTGACATTGACGGGAAAGACCTGAAGTTACCTCGAAAAGAAAAAAACTTCAGCATGACAGAAATTCATTCCGAGTTTAACGTCCTTCAACAAAAACAAATCGATGTGACGGAAGAATGTCAGAGAAACAACTAAATGTGTTTCAGGGAATTTGTCAAGATCAGAAATCTTCACTGTACTGTAGCATAAGGAGGGGGTGTTCTCAAGTGTGTGAGGTGACGGCCTGGAGAGAGCAGGTATTTATTCCCCCTGTCTCAACAACTCCTTTCCGTGAGGCAATTAACCTGCAAAGCACAAGTGCACGTCCTCTTGAGCAGGTGTCAGTGTGTCAAAAAACCTAATCGAATAATTCAAAACCTGGACAACAAGAAAGCAAATGGAGAGTTGCCAAAAATAAAAAAAACATAAGACTGAAGCTCTCCAGTGAGTAGTTAAAAACCCATACTCCATTTTCTCCCCCTCATTTCTAGGTAATGTCCTCCTAATCTGTGCAAAGCCCGGAAGAATCTCTCGGCACTATCTGCGGGGTGATTAAACAGCTTCTCCGACTACAATGAGGCGCAGCAGGCAGACGGTTTGGGAGCTTCAATTAATATCTCAGGGATGTGCAGAGCCTTAAGAAGGTGGGCACAGACCCCACAGAAAGATAGCTGAATACTGGGATCAATGCACATCCAAAACTCCCTGCACTGGGTCAGGTGACGTCGATATCTTGATGCTAATCAATGTGTCCTCAGAGAACTCAAAGATATTAAATATTGATGGCCTTGAGAGATGAAATGTCCTTTTAAAGCAAGACAGCATATTACATGTGATCAAATGATAGCATTATGGCTGTATTGAAAGCTTTTTTAACACTGAATAAAAGACTGAGGCCACACGCTTGATTTTTTTACTGAAAAAGGCAGCTAATGATGTCTTGAACAATCTCGAAGCATCTGAAACTCTTTCGTGAAAACAGGCAGCCCTTACACACTTAAGGGCATCACGTAGCTGCCAGTGAAGCTAGGACATACAGTTATGGAAAGGTGAGGGTGAGCACAAGCTTTGGTAGAATTGCTGTTCTAAAACCCTCTAACACATGACTGTAAACCTAACTTTATAAACCGTCAGTGATTTAAAAAACTGAAAACAGAAGCATTTCATAGCCTAGTGCAGGGGTGTCAAACTCAAATACACAGTGGGCCAAAATAAAAAAATGGGTGCTAGTCGAGGGCCGGACTGGTTCAATGTTTATTGCGAAACTTATTGAAATGAACTTATTGCACATATTAAACCTGGAACTAACTAAGCTTAAATGATTGCCTATAAAAACGACATTAAACATTAAATAATCAGTTGCATTAATTTCTTATGGCTCTATCTGCAGCTTTTCCAGAGTCATTCCTTATGATTACATTTTTCCACAGGCCAACAACAGCTTCAACAAACTATTCCCCTCAAAGAACAAACCAAACATGCCCTGTTGTCTCAAGAAAGAAAGTGAAGAAGGAAACATCCATGTAAACTCAGTGTGCTGCTCTGTGATGCTTGTTCAGATACTTGGCATCTCATCTTGGGTGCAAGGTCATCAATGTTTGGGGTCAGGCTCTGAGCTGAGGAGACCCTCAGGATGGAGTGAAGGTGTGCGTGCAATATACCGGCGGGCCAGATCTAAAAGTAATTAGAAATTATCCTGCGGGCCGAAATTAAATCCACCAAGGGCCTGATTTGGCCCCCGGGCCTTGAGTTTGACACATGTGGAATAGTGTGTTCAAAACAATAATAAAGAAATACATTCCTTGTGCTACCACTTTGAATGTGCACTTAGGCATCATATTTCCTGTTACTTTACTTTTCATTTCATTTAGTTGACAGAGCGACTTACAGTAGGTGCATTCAACTATGAAGATACAAACTCTAAAAAGCAAGAATCCTGCAAATGTATTAGCTTACCATAAGCCAAAGTGCTCTGGTGAGAAGAAATATGTTTGTCTTCTAATTGGCCAAGCTGAAGGTGGGTTTTCAGTCTGTGATGGAAGATGTATATATCTCTCAAGTCTCATTGAGATTAAAATCTATTGTTCAAGAGCGACCTGGCGAAGAAGGGCAGCATGAACAATGTTACAACAGATAAAACACAGACAGCAGGCAGAGGAATACAGCGGTCGCAAAACACTTTGATTAAAATTAAATGGCACATTAACCATTCAATATGCAAATTAATCATTAAAAACTGGCACAATTTAAAACGACTTCAATTATGGGATATACGAGCAATCACATCGACCAATGGATTCTTGTTCTCTGCCCTTTAAGATGGACTTGAATTCCCCCATAGTGATCGAAAAGATGTGTAGACTTCCTGCTGTTCTGAGATCAATAGGGAGCTCGTTCCACCATTTTGGAGCCTGGATAGGAAGCAGCGAGCTGATTGGTCAATGCAGGGCAAAGTGTACATCATGGAGGGAGTGGTTTACCCAGGTCCTGGATGCAGGAAGGGCCTGATCTATGAACAGCATTGTAGGCCAGTGTCAGTGTCTTGAAGCACAATCTAACAGAGCTAATGAACAGACCGGATTGAGGTTTCAGTCCTCTCAAGAAAGCTAACTACACTGAACAAAAATATAAATGCAACACTTTTGTTTTTGCTCTCATTTTTCATGAGATGAACTCAAAGATCTTAGGGTTAGGGTTAGGGTAATGTTGTGAATCGAGTGGCCCATGGTGGTGGTGGGGTTATGGTATGGGCAGGCGTATGTTATGGACGACGAACACAGGCCACTCGATTCACAACATTACCCTAACCCTAACCCTATCCCTAACCCTCACACCAGATACTGACTGGTTTTCGGACCCCCCCCCCCCCCCCCCCCCAATAAAGCAAAAATGCACGTTTCAGAGTGGCCTTTTATTGTGGCCAGCCTAAGGCACACCTGTGCAATAATCATGCTGTCTAATCAGCATCTTGATATGCCACACCTGTGAGGTGGGATGGATTATAATTATTATTATTAAGTGCTCACTATCACAGATTGTTTCAGATTTGTGAACAATATTTGAGAGAAATGGTTATTTTGTGTATATAGAAAATGTTTTAGATCTTTGAGTTCATCTCATGAAAAATGGGAGCAAAAACAAAAGTGTTGCATTTATATTTTTGTTCAGTGTAGTTTAGTACCCAAAATAGCAAATGATTCCTTCAAAAGACATCTAACTTGCATGGTTTTGATTATGTTAAATAGAGCTATATAAGAGTTGATTAACCCATGAACAATCTGCAATGTTCTGTATATCTGTACATTGTATACTATCCTATGTATATACAATCATCTCTATGCTCCTGTAGTGTAAGCATATATTCCTGCTACTAACTGCAGTATTTTTGACTTTTTGAGGACATTTTAATTATCAATAATGTCAAAAGAAAACGTTTTTTTTTTCACATCTCCCAAAATATTTTTTTCACGTGGCCCTAATCCTCTTCCTTAAATTCTCTATTCAACTTTTTAAGTATTTTTATTAATACATTATATATCAATCAATCAATCAATCTATCTATCTATCTATCTATCTATATATCTATCTATCTATCTATCTATCTATCTATCAAGACATAAATGTTATTAACAAATAACCAATCTGCTCTTGCAACACACAGTCTAAATGTCCCAGTCAGCCTGATGTGATCATTTGTTCATCGCCTTGGAGACACAGCTGATAACAGAACAGTGGCTGAACCGAGAAAAAGACTTTACAAATAGCTTCATTAGCTCTGTCAGACTGTGCAGCCGAGGTGGTTTGTCTCTATTGACCCTGCACTCTGGGGTCAGAGCATGGCCCCCTCCTGGAATAAAATCCCTGCTCTTTACACAGCAACAATAATAAGCACACACATTAAGATAATATAGTATCGCTGCAAGAGGCAAGGGGAATTAATAATTGAACAGATGCAGACGGAGGTTGCCGAGGTCAGACTGTTACACAAGTAACCAAGCTCCAGATGAATTAAGCTAATGATGACTTCAAACACAGTTGTCTTTTATTTCCATATTTATACCGAATACTTGAATTCCATTTAAACAACATGGATTTGAGTTGAACCGAATGACCTTGAACAACTGAGACAATGTCTGGTCTTAATTCCCTTGCTACTTATTTCTTAAAGGGGACGTGTTACGCTCATTTTAAGATTCATACTTATTTCGGATTTGACTCGGACTGGAAAAATAACATTGTTTTACAGAAGATTTGATAGTTTATTTAATAAATATGTTTTTGTAAAGATGTTTTCACACTATAACAAAATCGATATAAAAAGGCAGAATGAGGACTTGTTTACTCAGTTAAGCCCTCAGCCTATTTTTCAGGCCTCAGGCTCGAAAATGACACGCCCAGAATGAATGACTATATCTTCACTTCTAAAAGGGGTAAATTAATAATCTTTTTTTATCAAAGCAATGATACAATACAATCAATTTAGATGTTGCTGTGTCAGAGTAAATTCAGATGGAACATAGTAAAAGAAAATTAATTATAATCTGCGCCTAAAAAAACCACATTACAGTATGTATAGTGAAAACCACCCTTGAATGATGGGATAGTAGCCCAAAACCTTTAGGGATCCAAAGCACAATATATCATAAGTACCCTGTGTCAAGTGTGTTTTTAAAAAATATTTTGTTACAGGTAGATCCAGGCGGAGCCACCTTTGGGTACATTTGGTTACCATCAGTGCCATTTGACCTTTCTCAGGTACCATACTGTACAACTCATTTTATTTCATTGAAATATGCCTATAGGTATGTCTTACAAAAAAACATTGTGCAAACAATAAAAATGTGTGTATGTTGAACTACATGTCCTTGTGTAGTGAATTGGGTATTGAGAAGTTGCTGATGCAGTCTTAGATTTAGAACAATAACTGGTATCGTGAAATGCAGATCAGAAGGAGAGTTAATCAAAAGTGAGTGAATGCTGTCGAGATTCTTCTAAAACATTCAGTACTTTAGGATACGTTCTTTAAAAGCGCTTCATCATTATGTTCAGAACAAATGTAATCTAGGGGCTTTGCGTTGTATTCGGTGCTGCAAATCAGTAGTATATAAACATAATTCCTGGCAGACGGGGTCTCTAATTACATCCTTGAACATACTTAACTTGTGTAGCTTGTGAAAGTGTACATTCAGAATTAAATCTGCAGCTTCAAAATTACCTTAATCAAGGTGTAGCTTCACACACATTAAAGCTAATTAAGAAAGCATGATCGTGTGCGTGACTTTACTGACAATGTCAAATGTAAGGGAATCACTCTAACGTTAGCTAAAGCAACGTTTAGGATGAAATAACTTAAATGTCTCCTATTATGCTATTTTTAGGCATATATTATCGGTCTCAGATATATACAAACATGTCTATGAAGTGTTTTGCTCAAAATACCAAACAGATCATGCATTTTAGACATCCCTCATATCCGTCTGTTTCAGCCTTGTTAGAGAAACGCTGATTCTGGGTCCTTAGCTTGAAAAAAATAAAAGAGGAGGCGGAGCTAATGTCTGCTCAGAATTACCCGGCAGATAAAGTTAAATTCAGCCGTGATTAAATGCCATAGCATGTTCCAAACCACATCAAGGATTATTTCTGAAACAGTATGGAGCTCAAATGCTTTTTCTCTTGCGGGTTTACCACAAAGTGAGTTCCTTTTTGTATTTCCCACTTTTTTACACATACTCTCTCCAGTACAGTGTTAGCTCTGAGTATTAGCGATGCTTGCTAATGTAAACAAAGATCATATTACATCCAAAACACATCAGGCATTGTTTCTGATAGCAACTTTCTGATAGTGCCGTGGGTCCACATGTCCGATATGACGTAATTTACGTCATATCGAACGCAAATCTGGATCAGCTCCGTTGTTCCCCCGTTTTTAGAGATTTGGCTACGGAGGAAAAGATAGAGGGTTTTGTTTTCTGACACTTTGTGAGTTCCCTGATACACCGGGGACACATCTTTATGTATACAAGACATCAAAAAGTGCATTTTGTATGATAGGTCCCCTTTAATACTTATTTTCAAACATGAAGCAAAAATCCAAAATGCTTACTGATTACATGGCATGGATATTTTCTATTTCTTACAGGTAACCACTGTCAAACGAGGAAGGTTGGACGGCAACGCTCCAATAATTGGTATATGTATGGCGACAGTGAGGCTCACAGTACACAGTATCAACGATTCATGTAAACAGCATAATCCAGATAACACCCTCGCTTAAATATGGCCAATAGCTGGATTACTCTGGGTGCATTAGCAAAGCTATGTTATCCTACAGCTGCAGGTGGAGGTGGATGAAGAGCAGGAGGAGAAAGAAATGAGATGAGACGTAAGTGGCATTGATTGAACTTCTGCATGTCCGCCCTCATTCATAAACAAGGATAACCTGCCACACGCTGGTGGACGATATGTCTCCATGAGGATAAGCAATGCTGGCCTACATCCAGACACACCTGGGACTTTAGAGAGGGGGCGATCAAACTAAAACAGAGCAGCAGCTAAAAACTAAGATTTAAACTTAAACAGATAAAAGTGAGTTATTTTCCAAAGGGGTGTTCGTTTAGCATGAAACACTTGAAATAACCAAAGGATAAGATAAAAAAGAAAGTAGAAAGAAAGTGAAGTCAAAGAAAACTATTTCTGTAAAAAGTTAGCAACGATTGAGAGTCAGACCTAAACATTTCAGATGTGTGTATCTCACACTGCTGTAACTTTAATTCATGTACCTGTGTTATTCACGTTTTATTATCTAGCTTTTAAATGAGTGTTTTTAAATCCCATTTTATAATATGCTTCTTAATGCTCTTCTTAAAGTATTTCCTGTTTGTAAAGCACTTTGAATTGCCTTGTGTTGAAAGGTGCTGTATAAATAAACTTGCCTTAATTGCCTATTGCCAGAGTCTTAAAGAGACCATTTGCTCCATTTAGATTTGGAACGTTCTTTTTTAGCGCTGTGGCAGAGTTTTACAAGTCACATGATTACACTTATTGTCAAGTATTGATAAGTACAAATGGGCTTCTTAGTGGTGCTAATGGCAGTGAAATAGGTCTAACAGAGCGAACATAACTCGCTATTCAAACTCACAGAGAAGGCGGGTCTGAACCACGCTGCCGATAACAAAGATGAAGTTCAAACACAGATCCTAAAATGGATATCACTGTATCACAATCAAATCAGAACAGAGAGAGATATGCTTCTTGCTTTCAACAGGCGGACAATATGCTCTGCAATATGGGCTGTTTTGCAAAGTAAATGAGCCAAATGATTCCTGACATGGAGTCAAAAGCACAAAGCTGCCCGACACGGAAACAGTAATCAAAAAGCATTTTGGGGAATGGCAATTACAGAAGTGCCTGCTGATATGAAGGCAAACTAAGGACACGGCCATCCAATTTCCAAATGATGAATGTTCAGCCTCTTTATCAGAGCTGCGAGAACGGCCCATTATTGCGAGGCTGTTCAGCAGCTGTAGGGTTAACCACAACAAAACACAAATTAGGCTTGTATCGTAGCTGTGAAGGAGCGGGAGCATGCTTGCTTAGACAGGGGGGCTCGTTCTAATCACTTTGATCAAAGTGCTGACAGTTCAATCTGCAACACACTTCTCAGACTTGGGTTAATCCCAAATGTGCGTCGTTGAGACAAACAAAGAACTCCTAATTAGTGTTAAGATTGGAAAAAAGGGGTAGGATGTGGAGCAGCTCGTATTCTCAGCAGTAGTCGTGCAAGGTTGAATTTTGGCATGCATAAGTCGCAGTGATGCACACGCCCTCGCTTGTTTTCCACACTCAAGACGCCTTATTTTGGGGCGTCCTCCAGGGCACAGCGTGGCACAGAGGAGTGCATGGAGCTATAGTCACATACCCATACTGATGTGGTTCACACAGGCTTCATCTCCCAGGGAGCTGTGAGCTGAGTTCACGCTGCTGCATGTGATCCCAGAAGATGTTGCACTGAGTCAGACCGCCGCGCCCCTCTCTCACTGACAAAATATCTTTAAACAAGGAGAGTCCTTGGGTCTGCACGATGCATTTAATCACACATTAAAAATAGAAAGATGAGTCACTTTAAACGCTAAGCACTGGAAACAAACCGAAGGTAGTCTCAGGGACATTTCAGAGAGACCTAATGAAGACACACAAAGACAACAGCTCCTCACATTATTTAAGAGTAATGGAACATTTACCAAAGTAGATTATACTTAAAGACAGTATGGTGGAAATGATGCTTCATTGTTTTAATGTTATGCTACTGAACAACTTCTAGTTCAAAACTTATTAGAGCATTTTGGAAACTTTTCTTCATGACCTTAGACGAATAGTTGGATATGTTGGTAGATTTGCTTACATGCATTCTTGCCGAAAGTAAGAAAATGAATACCTTTCTCATATCTATGCTACAACCAGGAGATACATGGCTAACATATTCCTCAGATAACTCTACCAGGCTTTATGCTATAGATTTTTTTGGTTTCAATGTTGGCATAGATTTAGAGTACATCTAATATAATTTAACAAACAGCCAAGCAGACAGCTAGCTTAGTTTAGCATTAGCACAAATATCAGACCTAATGCTAAAATTGAAGACAAGAAACATCTAATCCAAACATACAGCCAAATGTAAACTAGCGTTCAGCTAGCTTAGCCTAGCATTAGCACAGAACTAATGCTTAAACTGCAGCCAAGAAAGAGCTGAGTTTACCATGAAGCCTGAACATGACAATCTTTGTACTTCTTTTAGCACTGAAGCTAAGCCAATGACCGAATTAAAAGGTTCACTCGTATTGCATGTGCAACTCCTAATTTTCCGATCTGTAATTGTTTTTCTACAACTAACCAACTCAACTTATACAACTAAAAGAACGTTTCTGTTTCAACAGTTGTTTACTGAAATGTTAGTTGGGGTTTAGACAGCCTTCAGGATGCATGTTGGCCTATTTTCTCTTCCTGCTGTTTAACTTTGTTGCTTCAGACTTTATTTCATCTTAAATGCCCTTTTATGCATTATGTAAAAGCACTTTGCCTTCTGTACGGAACGAGTTGCATAAATAAACTTGCCTTGCCTGTTTCTAAAATGCTTGTGAAATTATAAACACATTAGCTGATTAGAAGTTCTTTTTGTATTGCACTCTCTTCTCGGTGCACTTGAGAATATATTATAAGAGACCTTTGTGGGTCACTGCAGGCCGATCATTAAAGCCTGTGAATGTGAAATTATTTGAAGTGTTTTTGTTGAGAAAGTGAAAAAGCTTATGATTTAAAATCACAGCCTGAGGCTACAGGAAATGTTCGCTCCATGCAACAGGCTAAAGAAAATTCTTCAACGTGAAGAAAGTAAACTGTATTGAGATAAAGGATGAACCTAAGAACAGCCCCCGATCATTTACACATCATTTTCAGCTTCCACCAATGAGAACCCTCATAACCCTAAAATGGGATCAAGGGTGCACCTTATACCCCATAACTCAAGTTAATTTGCACAATGGTACTAACAGGCAAACAATACGATCTGATAACACTTTAATGGTCAGATCAAGTTTGAAATGTTACTTGCATCCCAGCAGCTCCATGTGTAACATCAACAGACAAACATCAAGAGACAATACATGAAAAGCAAACATTTAACATAACAGCAAAATCAGTGAGAGAAAACATTTCCAAATACCCTTTAGCGTGTATTTGATCTTGGATTTAGCTCTGTATTTACTGTGAGGATTGACTGGTGCACAACCAGTGTGCGAAATACAGGGGGGTCCGGGAGCTCGACCCCCCTGATTAACACCTGAGCCCCCCTGAAAGCCTCAACAGCTACATTTGAGGGGGGGTCTCAAATTATAATATGTATTTGTCACTTGCAATGGTCACTAACATGTTGTTAAGCTTACTATGTCCAGTATTCATCATTCAAAACATTTATTCACAAAT
Organism: Gobionotothen gibberifrons; assembly: GCA_943591055.1. NCBI lineage: Eukaryota > Metazoa > Chordata > Actinopteri > Perciformes > Nototheniidae > Gobionotothen > Gobionotothen gibberifrons. Next base: position 78,052 of record CALSBZ010040977.1, read on the forward strand.
ATCTTCTATTTTGGCAAAAGTATTTCCTCGCATAGAATCGAAAACAGACGGCTCTTTAACGGTCGCGTATTCATTCATTCATTTATATGAACGTCAGAATTATTTGACGGCACCCCTGAAGACGGCAGACGCCGCTATGGACTACTGATTGTCTTGGCTTGCATCCATGAAGTATTGTATAGGCCTACTGCATATTGAGAAATCTTCGACCGGTATGTTGCGCAATAAACGGGACATGGGGACCCGATAATTGACGGGTATTTCGCACACTGTGCACAACCATGCATCAGGCAGTGTTCTACTGTCCGAAAGGTAAAAGTGCACGAGTTAAATGAGTGTTGAAACGTTGGCTAAACTACATATAGTTGCCTGTGTTTGTACTTGAGTCTCAGAGTGGTTTATGGAGCATAGGCTGCTGTTACAGTGCTTGCATCCATCCCCTTCTGTCTTGAGCCAGCTGGATGCAGGCGACGCTATGGCATTCATCCTGCTGACAGTTTTCGGATGCGGCCTGTAAATCTGTCTGCTCTACCAAGCAACTTTGGCAGGTAACCATCCTCATTGCAAGGTTATTTTCTATTGTGAAAATCTAGATACCGATCCTGTGTTGCTGCCTTTGTGGTCTGAGTTTTGTACAGCACTTAGACTTGCACTTGTAAAAGTATTAATAATGCATTCATTCCTAATCATTTGCTCAATTTCATCCTTCGTTGGCAGAGATAATCACCTCCTCTGAATCAGTTCTCAATCTTTCATAATTTGAACTCATTATTTCACCAGTTGTTCTCTGTGATAAATTACTCAGCTCTCTTCCATGTTTGGCATCTCATCATAGTGACATCTGCAGGGATTTCTTTCCTTGCTTTCATGGAACGGGGAAATCTTGGAGGCCT
>CALSBZ010040980.1:6519-23930 GCA_943591055.1 Gobionotothen gibberifrons
GAGAGAGAGAGAGAGAGAGAGAGAGAGAGAGAGAGAGAGAGAGAGTTAATGTCTACTAATTATTTTTACCATATCCCAAAACATTGCTCTCACTCACTGTAACATGTTTACTCCAAATAACTCTTTCAGGAAACCATTTTCTTCTATAAACTTAAATACCTACATGTTTCAAGCACCTCATATTTCACACACTATAAAAGAACGTCCCCATATTTCTCCATCATTTTAAATCTCACTGTTATTTAGAACATAAATAACTTTTGTGACTGGACATATCTGTGCAATGTCACCACAATCTGCTAGGGAATTTTGTTCATAGAGTTTGTGCGTACAAAGCTGTACTTGTGCGTTGGTAGCCTGTTTCTACTGTAATCATTTTCAATAATTTTGCTCAGACAGGTTACCGTTCGTGGAACGTCACCTCTCTGGGGGGGAAGGAGCCGGAGCTTGTGCGGGAGGTGGAGCGGTACCAGTTGGATCTGGTTGGGCTCACCTCTACGCACAGCGTCGGCTCTGGAACCTTACTTCTGGATAGGGGTTGGACTCTATTCTTCTCCGGAGTTGCTCAAGGTGTGAGGCGCCGGGCGGGTGTGGGGATACTCACAAGTCCCCGGTTGGGTGCTTCTTTGTTGGAGTCTACCCCAGTGGACGAGAGGGTTGCCTCCCTACGCCTGCGGGTTATGGGGGGGAAAACTCTGACTGTTGTGTGTGCTTATGCACCAAACAACAGTTCAGAGTACACAGCCTTCTTGGAGACCCTGGAAAGAGTCTTGTATGGGGCTCCTGAAGGGGACTCTTTAATCTTGCTGGGAGATTTCAACGCACATGTGGGCAACGATGGAGGGAGACACTTGGAGGGGGCGTGATTGGGAGGAACGGCCCCCCTGATCTGAACCGGAGTGGTGGTTTGTTACTGGACTTCTGTGCTAGTCATGGATTGGCCATAACAAACACCATGTTCGAACATAAGGATGTTCATAAGTGTACGTGGTACCAGAGCACCCTAGGCAGAAGGTCCATGATCGATTTCATTATCGTATCATCGGACCTGAGGCCGTATGTTTTGGACACTCGGGTAAAGAGAGGGGCGGAGTTGTCAACTGATCACCATCTGGTGGTGAGTTGGGTCGAGTGGCGGGGGAAGCCTCTGGATAGACCTGGTAAGCCCAAACGTGTAGTTCGGGTGAACTGGGAACGTCTGGAGGAGGCCCAAGTTCAGGAGGCCTTCAACTCACACCTCCGGCGGAGCTTTTCGGGCATTCCTGTGGAGGTTGGGGACATTGAACCAGAGTGGTCGGTGTTCAAAGCCTCTATTGCCGAAGCCGCGGCGGGGAGCTGTGGTCTCAAGGTCTTAGGTGCCTCAAGGGGCGGTAACCCTCGAACCTCCTGGTGGACACCGGTGGTCAGGGAAGCCGTTCGACTGAAGAAGGAGGCCTTCAGGGATTTGTTATCCCGGGGGACTCCCGAGGCAGTTGCAAGGTACCGACAGGCCCGAAGGGCAGCAGCCTCAGCCGTGGCCGAGGCAAAGCAGCGGGTGTGGGAGAAGTTCGGAGAAGACATGGAAAAGGACTTTCGGGCGGCACCAAAGTTGTTCTGGAAAACTGTCCGACACCTCAGGAGGGGGAAGCAGGGAACCATCCAAGCTGTGTACAGTAAGGATGGGACGTTGTTGACCTCAACTGATGGAGTGTTGGGCCGTTGGAAGGAACACTTTGAGGAACTCCTGAACCCGACAACTCCGCCCTCTATGTTAGAGGCAGAGCTGGAGTATGACGGGGGATCAACACCAATCTCCCGGGGGGAGGTCGCTGAGGTAGTCAAACAACTCCACAGTGGCAAAGCCCCGGGGGTGGATGAGATCCGCCCAGAAATGCTGAAGGCTCTGGGTGTTGAGGGACTGTCATGGTTGACACGTCTCATCAACGTTGCGTGGAAGTCGGAAACAGTACCGAAGGAGTGGCAGACCGGGGTGGTGGTTCCCCTTTTCAAAAAGGGGGATCAGAGGGTGTGTGCCAATTACAGAGGCATCACACTACTCAGCCTCCCCGGGAAAGTTTACTCTAAGGTACTCGAAAGGAGGGTCAGGCCGATTGTCGAACCTCAGATTGAGGAGGAACAATGCGGATTCCGTCCTGGTCGTGGAACGACGGATCAGCTTTTTACTCTCGCAAGAATCCTGGAGGGGGCCTGGGAGTACGCTTATCCAGTCTACATGTGTTTTGTAGACTTGGAGAAGGCGTATGACCGGGTTCCCAGGGAGTTACTGTGGGAGGTGCTGCAGGAGTATGGGGTGAGGGGGTCTTTACTCAGGGCCATCCAATCTCTGTACTCCCAAAGCGAGAGCTGTGTCCGGATCCTCGGCAGTAAGTCGGACCTATTTCCGGTGAGGGTTGGCCTCCGCCAGGGCTGCGCTTTGTCACCAATCCTGTTTGTAATATACATGGATCGGATTTCGAGGCGTAGTCGGGGGGGAGGGGGTCTGCAGTTCGGTGGACTAAGGATTGCACCACTGCTTTTTGCAGATGATGTGGTTCTGATGGCTTCATCGGTCTGTGACCTTCAGCACTCACTGGATCGGTTCGCAACCGAGTGTGAAGCGGCTGGGATGAGGATCAGCACCTCCAAATCTGAGGCCATGGTTCTCAGCAGGAAACCGATGGACTGTCCACTCCAAGTAGGGAATGAGTCCTTACCCCAAGTGAAGGAGTTCAAGTATCTCGGGGTCTTGTTCTCGAGTGGGGGAACAATGGAGCGTGAGATGGGCCGGAGAATCGGAGCAGCGGGAGCGGTACTGCAGTCGCTTTACCGCACCGTTGTGACGAAAAGAGAGCTGAGCCAGAAGGCAAAGCTCTCTGTCTACCGGGCCATTTTCGTTCCTACCCTCACCTATGGTCATGAGGGATGGGTCATGACCGAACGAACGAGATCGCGGATACAAGCGGCCGAGATGGGTTTTCTCCGCAGGGTGGCTGGCGTCTCCCTTAGGGATAAGGTGAGAAGTTCAGTCATCCGGGAGGGACTCAGAGTTGAACCGCTCCTCCTTCGCGTCGAAAGGAGCCAGTTGAGGTGGTTCGGGCACCTAGTTAGGATGCCACCTGGGCGCCTCCCTCGGGAGGTGTTCCAGGCACGTCCAGCTGGGAAGAGACCAAGGGGTAGACCTAGGACCAGGTGGAGGGATTATATCTCTTCGCTGGCCTGGGAGCGCCTTGGGATCCCCCAGTCAGAGCTGGTTGATGTGGCCAGGGAAAAGAAAGTTTGGGGCTCTCTGCTGGAACTGCTACCTCCGCGACCCGACCACGGATAAGCGGGAGAAGATGGATGGATGGATGGAAGGTTACCGGTAGGTTGTTCATAACTTAACAGGGGGTGTTTCTGGTACAGACTAAAACATGGATCCCGTGTATTTGGTGATTCCCCTAATCACTTACATATCCCGATCACTTAAACCCATCTCATCATTTGATACAAAAACTGCATATAAGGGGGGTGAATCATCTTGATTATAACCTCCTCACCTTTGGGGACCAGTATTTCTAACTCCTTCTCTTGTTGCTCAGGTGATCTTTTGGCTCTGGGGATAAGTGAAAGTCTCTGAACTAATGGATCCATGTCTTACATGATATTGTACTCCCCTTCCAACCAGAAAGGTGCCAAATGTAATGAGCACAATCAACAATGCTATTCTGACTCTTATCCCTAGGGGACCCCACAATTGCTTTGGCTTTGTTCTCGACATAATCTCTATTTTCTCCATGGTTGTGTCAGTTACAGAATTTAAATTATGAGTACAAAAATAACGTATTCTAAAATTGGACTATTTTTCAGGTGTAAAACAAAAAATAGGTTTTCACTTTAGTGTACTATCTATAAAAATCTAAAGACAATTCATCTTTTGAGCTGTTTCTATCTTAATTATATTTATTGTTTTGTTCCAGCTCTGCCAAATCAGTCCTAACTTCCAATAATTGTCTGGAAGTTGCCTGTGAAGGGTGACAATGTGTGAAGGGGTGTCAATTTGCTCCTTTTATCTTTACCTTTAAACCGGAGCGCATGTGAAGTTCGTTACAACTTCTCAGGGTTCCGACCACCGGGGTTCAATCTCACTGTGTTTTGTGAACTTTCACCCTCACCCAATCACCTGGCCGACAGGAGTCTCTTTTGGCTTCTCGTCTGGTGTCTCTGCAGTTCTCTGAACCTGTGTAGACAACACTTGGATAATATTACTCAGAGGCCTGACATATTCATACACTTCAATTTGTCTGATATCCAAAGCTGAACCACTCCCTCCTTGGAGAAGGCCCAAACTGCGGCATACCTTTTGTTGTTAACTACTTGTTATTATTTATTAACTACTACGTCACTGAAATCAACATATCTGTATAATCATGACACTCCCTCCTTTGAGCATAACATGCTCAATTAATATTGCAATGATTACCCTATTATGAACAGGACATGTAAAATCCATAACGTTGTATTACATAAATATAACTTCTCCGTGTACCCATAAGGCGTACAAAAATATCATATGATGTATGGTATAAAAACATATTCACTAAAAACCTGCCATTAGTACAAAAAATAGTTTACTTGTTTAAATAACGGCTTTTGTCATGGTATTATGCATCATGGTATTATGCATCATTGTTTCTGCGAAAAACAATACCCCTGGTTTCGCTAATTGGTCTCAATAATTCTAGGATTAGAGGCTTGGCTGACACTGCTGAACCAACATATGATAAAATAATATTTCTCTAAACTAGAGGGAAAATACGAACTATTTTCACAGAGGGTGACATGCAGAGAACATGAAGGGCTGGTGCCCCTCACTCAAAATTAGATATTGCCTTATGCACTACATTATAAAATCAGTAAAGTCACTCAAGAATAAATAGATAAAGACTGATTTTTGAAACTGTTGTAAAAACCCTACAACTCCTTCATCTAAGCTCTCAATCAGTGTTATGCTATTTAGTTTGCAGCTCATGCCTTAGAACAGATACTTCAGACCTATTATAAAATGGTGTTTATGAGAATAAATGTAATCTGACTCCATAAATCACATGATTGTTTGACTAAAAAACTACACTTCAACTAACAATAAATGAAGTTCCCCTTTAAACACAGCCCCAGACTTCTGACGGGACTACCTATGTACTAGCTGGAAAATGTTGTGCCAGTCTCTGTCGCTCCGTCACTGTTCTCCCTCTAACAGTCACTCTCTAGTTCTTGTTGACTTCGTCACTGGATCGAGACAAGCGACCCTATCGGAACACCTCCCTTTGTAGCCAGACTTCACCACAGCAGAATCGAGTTTCTGTTTTCAGGTCTCAATAGCCTCACGTCAGGTGTATCGCCGTCCCTTGAACTGCAGTCGGTGTAAACAGGAGGATTTGGTAAGGATCCTCCGTCTTCATATTTTGGGTGGTGGCCCATCGTCTTGACCTCACTAGCTGTGTGGACACAATAGTTTTCTGTGTGGGGGAACAACATCACTCGTAATCTCTATCCTTCTCATAATTACAAAAATAGTCTGCTTAATGTTCTACTCTGCTACCTCTAATCTGTGGATGCTTTATATTCAAATGCAATATGCTACTCTCGATTTTTAAATAACATTCAACCTCTCCCTCCTGTGATGACAGATATGGCTCAATGCAGCTTGATTTCAAGATACCCTTCTCAGTGGCATTTGGTCCATGTTTGGAAATCCTGTTCCTCTTTGACATCCCTGGGAACCCCTGCCTCTGCCGTAGTCATGGAAACCTCCCCTGGGGTAACTGCATGGAGGGACGTTGTTTGGTGCAATGTTCTGCGGACACTCTCTGGACCCCATTTGGCCGCAATGGTAACATCCCTCAAACCGGAAACCTCTTCCTCCTTTTTGTCGGTTCTGTATCTGAATCTCTGGCACTACTCGAGTTTGAACTGTTGGAGGTTTCTGCACTGCATTCTCTGGTGCTTTGGCCATCTTTGATGTAGCTGCCATTTGCCTTGCCGCTTTCTTGCTTTTATTAGCTTCGGTATCTTTCTCAGCTATTTGTATCTTCAAAAGTCTTAGTTGTAGTGTTTTCATTTCTTCGTAATTTTCCCTCTGTGTTGCCTGGTATTTGATGTCATGGTGAATGAGATGTTGTCTCCATTCTTCAATGGGTTTAGCGTCTAATCCCACCACATCTCCCAGGCTTGCCTGCACTGCTTTGGGAAAGGCTTTAATGACCGCGTTCTGCCACAACATTACGACAGCCGGAGAAACGTCATGTCGTTCTCCAGTGCAGTCCTCCCACACTCCTTCACATCTCTTCAGGAAGGCATGCATGTCTTCCCCCGGTTCTTTTCTCAGGCTGTTGAGGGCATGTAAACTGCGTGTTGTCGGGTAGATGTGACGAATAGCAGCCCAATAATTCGACCTGTTTGCTTCTTGAACGACGTGCATGTTTGCCGTCCCACTATCAGAATGCTATAAATGGAGCATCAGGATTGTAACCTGTGTTTTTCTTATCTCCGCTTTGTTCATAGCAATCTTTGCTCGTCCATACCAAGAGGGTTGTCCGGCTTTGATCCATGCTTGTTGCTCTCGCAGGTATTCTCCATTCTCATAGTCAATTACAGATTTTCTATGGGCTTTCGTTGGTGCTGGTTGATCATCCGCTGAAAACAGCCCTCTCGTTTGCCACTGTCCCAACAGTTTCTCTATGTGGTTCCATGTCTTCTGTCTAAGATTTGGAACTGTTGTAGCATCTGATCTGATTTTTACCCTTTCCTTGATTTCTGCAGTTGAGCCTGGCTCTGCGTCTGGTCTCAACCTGGTGCCATTTGGCGACATGTTTCTTAAATACTAGGATACAATTATTAAGTTAGTAAAGATAAAGCACTAATCCTCTGACTAGTTCCTTTGTTTTCTTTATAAAAATATCCTATGTCATCCGATTTTCCTATTTTTTATTTTTTTATTTATTTAAATTAATTAAGTAAATTAGAATTTAAAAATTATGTTTTAAGTTTTTATTTTTTTTTATAAAGTAAATTAGAAATTAAAATTATGCAAATTTAAAAATCAGAAATGTAAAAATAATAAAAAGTGTACAGTGTATGGTTTTGACTTTGAAATATGAAAATAGAAATATGGTGAAAATCTAAATCTACTGTGTATGCTGAAGTGTATGGAATTATGCAAATGTCATTTTGATTATTCTACAGTCTAGGTTGAAAGACTATTATGTAAGGTTTCTTATTTTAAAATTAGAAACCACTAGCAATTCTATCTGTGTGTGATGAAGCATGTGTTCTATAACACTTGAAATTAAACTTCAGAGTATTATTGTATCTTTCCCTAAAATATGTTTTATAATTCTGCACAACCAGCAGGGTGCGCTGTTGCAACTTGACCTCTTTTTAACAAGAAGAAGGTTATTTTCCTTAAAAATATAATATGGTTAAATGATACAGCACAAAAACGCCCAAAACACATTTGCAAACAGGAATACTTCAAAACTCAGATTGGAGTTTTAGAAAGTACAACAATCTCTCCCTGTAATCTCCAAAACTTGATTTAGCCTTCTAGTTCCAACAGTGACAAGAAGTATGATTCGTTCTTCACCAGATGGAGGTCAGAAAAATGCCTCATTGGAGTGAAACCAGCTAGATGAGAACAAACAAAGGAGTACTTTGAATTTGCATTTCACGAAATGGCGTTTGCCCTGTGTCTGTTTGTCAGCATGTGGTCCAGAACAAAGGGATTTTAAAATAGACCACGTGGCTCACTGGGGAGTTTAAATAATGGCTGGGCGATCTTTACTGTAACAAAGGGAAACTCTGGTTTTAGAAAATACAAGACAAAACAATACTGTAGTTTACAACAAAAAAATGGGCTTTATCCTAAAGATATCCTCTCTTAAAATTAGGAACCCTTACGAATTAAGCCATAAACTTATCTTATCGTAATATTTGACTTAGAGTCACTATGAAAATGGGCTATATCCTAGAGATATTCTACTCAAATGTAGAAACCCTTACGCATAAGCCATAAACTTATCTACATAATTTTTTACTTTAAAAGCCACTATGTTTATCTGTTTCTATTAAAACACGCTATTATGGGACCAAGTAAGACGCTAATCAAACACAATAAGGAGAATATCGTCTACCTAACGCACGAATGTCGCATTTCCCGTCGTAATACACACGCAATGTCTGGTGGTAAATAGGACAGAATAAACACTGATAAAGCCTTACACTTTAATCAAGCCTTTTCTCTTAAAAGGACTTTTACTCCATTTTTTCAACCCTTAGCTGACTGCTATGCCTTGTTGGTCTTCAATCACACAGTCGTTAACTGACTCGCTGTGTCTCATAGATCTTAACAACCGTTAAATGGGCATCAATACCCTTACGTTATAGGCAAAAGCTACTAACGTAACAAGAGACACCTACATGAAGACGCAACAAGACACCTCCATGAAGTAATGACTACACAAATTAATGTTTAAAATACAACACACACAAATTAATAGCATGCAGGGTTAAAAGAAGAAGAGAAATGCTTACCTCCTGTCTGGCTCAGAACAACGCCACGTGGTTTTAGAGTGATTCTTTTATAAATGTAGTTGTTTTAACATTAAATGCACAGCTATTTTCAGGATCCGCTGGCCTCCGTCAAACACACAAATCTAACATGTCCTAGATTAACTATTTGAAGAATTAGATTTAACAGGTTCCTTCTTACCCTGTGGATTTGAGCTATTTTGTGTGTCTGCGTTGCCAGCGTTTCCGGCGAACAGCTGGCTGGTTATCTCTCCTTGGTCCGCGGGATCGCGTCAGGGTCACCAACTATTAGCTTTGTCCGTTATTCTCGCGTCCAGGAGAGAAAGTTTAGGATTAATGAGACCAAATTGAGTCTCTGGCATAAGTTTCAAATGGTACTTTAATAAAAAGATGGCGCGGTAGTGAATCAGACAGAAAGCAGTCAGTGGAGGAAAGCTGCAGCTTTCTTCACGCAGTGTTCGGCCGAGGACAAGAGACTCCACCAAACTCCGTCACCTGCATATATATATCATTTGGCTCCTCCTCTTCAATGACGGCTGTGTCGTAATCTTCCGCCCTTCTTGCACTACTGTCCGATATCGCACAAAACAGAGGATTTTGACATTGTACATTCAATACATAACTAAACACGCCTTTTCTCCTCATATTCTCTTTCATGACTTTTCATTTATTGCATTGTAACGGCTACAATCGTTACTTTTCCTTAAGTCAAGCTACTGTTGGTATTTCGGAGATCCTTTCCGGAATAGCTTTTCAAAATAAACTGTAATCACAAGGCGGAAACTAACCGGAAGTATTTTCACAATAAAAGCTTGACGTCAGACATTGTGCGCGAAAACATCAGTTTTTTCAGTATAAATCAGCATTTAAACTGATGGCATGTTTAAACTAAATTATGCCATAAAACATTGATTTTAATTACTAACACATCAAAATATAGTGAAAGTAGCTACAGTAAAAGTAGTCATTGTGCAGATTGGTCCATTTCAGAATAATATATATGATATGTTTTATAATAATTGATCATTAAAGTGTTCTCAAAGCTGGTAAAGGTGCAGCTAGTTTGAATGACTTTGTATACTGCAGGGTAGCTTGTGGATTTACTCCAGGTGGAACTAAAGTCTGATTTAACACTTGATTATATTTCACATCATTCATCCACCTCTGTCAAGTAACTAAAGGTATTAAATACATGTAGTGGAGTAAAAGTACACCATTTCCCTCTGAACTGTAGTGGGGTAGAAGTACAGAGTAGACAGCACACATTTAAACCAAAATGTATCATTATGATGGATTTGATTGAAATGCTTGCATTATAAAGTGTGTGTGTTTATGTATTTGTCTCCAGGGTTACTAGTTCATCTCTCAGAATGGAGACCATGAGAGATTTGGATGATGAGGAGGAGGACACATCTTCAGTGTCCAGAAAACCTCCAGATTTGAGGAATAAACTTGGAGCATCTGCCACAAGGTAAGAATCTGTTTCTGCTGTAAACTGACCTGAAGAGGAGTCTGATTTGATCATTCTCACATTCGACATATAGGACTTTATGTTAGGTTAAGTAAATCAACTTGGAACGTCTAGAACAGAGCTGCCCAGTACGTCAACCAGTCGACCGCGGGGGCAATGCTGGTAGATCGCGAGTCATTCATAAAAAAAAAAATCCAGCTCCGTTAAAATAGACAAAACTGGTTTTGATCCCTCCTCCCTTAGCCTCCCTGCCACTTAATTCAGGAGTTTACTTGATTGACAGAAAAAGCAACCTATCGCTTTCCAGTCTGTTCCCAGAATGCAAAGCGATACAAAATCAGTCAAGTGCCGGGAAAACTCAAATTAATGTAAAGAGACAAACAAGAGACAAACAATAAAATGAGTGCGGGACCGAGCAAAAAGCAAAAAACAGGAAGAATATTTGTTTGTGATGTCACATTCAAAGGTTATTTGCATTATTTGTAAAGCAAGCGTCGCTCTGCCAAAGAAAGGTAACGTGGAGAGGCATTATCGGACTGTTCACAAGGCATATGACAGCGACTTCCCTCCGAGTAGCGAGTTGAGAAAGAGAAAGGTGAGGGAACTTAAGTCACAATTAGCTGGACAGCAGTCACTTTTTTTTTAAAGCCGACATCCACCGCAAAGGCAGCCACTGAAGCACCTCTACGAGTGAGTCACGCTATAATCAAACATAAAAAGATGGAGAGATGGTGAAAGAAGCCTTCGTAGAAGCAGCAGACGCCTTGTTTCGGGATTACACAAACAAAACCGAAATAGTAAATAAACGCTATCAAGTCCGTCCAATTATCACGGAGCACAGTCACACGTCGCTGTGAAGTCATGGCTGAGGATTTGACCCAGCAACTCAGGAAGGACATAGAAGACTGCGAGCGTTTCTCACTCCAACTAGATGAGTCCACTGACATGAGCGATACAGTGCAATTGTGCATTTTTATCCGGATGGTGTTCACAGACATGACGGCGAAAGAGGAACTGCTAACAAAACTCAATCTAATCTCCATTCAGGAACTAGCATTTTTAAAGTGATTTGCTTTCCATGTTGTGGACAGACCTGACAAAGTGTTCACTGCTTTTACAAATTGGAATCATTATGTAGTTATTACATAAACAAGTTTAATTTAGCCGTAGCAAAACTTGTGAGGTACAGTGAACATGCTGTAGGCGATGATGTTACAGACAGAAGGGCGTTTTGTTTCATAATTATATGAATCACTAAATATCTACCACTTGGGAACAGTTACCAGGATGAAATATCATCTACAGATAAAGAACTTTAACAAAAAAATCAAACAAGAATTTGCCAACTTTGGGTTGTACCATTGGTGAAAATCAGTCACCGTAATGTGCTATAAAGGATGTGTTGATCTCCTCAGAGGGAAGAGGCAGAGTAGTGTTCCTGTGGAGGAGCAGCTGTCCAGCTGTGCTCTGTGTCAGGACGTCCTGAAGGATCCAGTCTCTACCAGCTGTGGACACTGGTTCTGCAGACAGTGCATCACCTCATACTGGGAGCAGCGCCCTCCATCAGGAGACCCCTGCTGTCCCCAGTGTGGAGAAAGACCCAGAACCAGAGCTGGCCTGCAGACAGCCAGTCAGACCAGAACAGTAAAAAGTAAGTCTGAACACCTGTCCAGGATTTCCCACAGATAGACTTTACTGTTGGGCTGCCCGCCCAGGTACAATGGGGCAAAAAAGTATTTAGTCAGCCACCAATTGTGCAAGTTCTCCCACTTAAAAAGATGAGAGAGGCCTGTAATTTTCATCCTAGGTATACCTCAACTATGAGAGACAAAATGAGAAAAGAAAAATCCAGAAAATCACATTGTCTGATTTTTAAAGAATTTATTTGCAAATTATGGTGGAAAATAAGTATTTGGTCAATAACAAAAGTTCATCTCAATACTTTGTTATATACCCTTTGTTGTTAATGACAGAGGTCAAACGTTTTCACAAGGTTTTCACACACTGTTGCTGGTATTCCTCCATGCAGATCTCCTCTAGAGCAGTGATGTTTTGGGGCTGTCGCTGGGCAACACGGACTTTCAACTCCCTCCAAAGATTTTCTATGGGGTTGAGATCTGGAGACTGGCTAGGCCACTCCAGGACCTTGAAATGCTTCTTACGAAGCCACTCCTTCATTGCCCGGGCGGTGTGTTTGGGATCATTGTCATGCTGAAAGACCCAGCCACGTTTCATCTTCAATGCCCTTGCTGATGGAAGGAGGTTGTCACTCAAAATCTCACGATACATGGCCCCATTCATTCTTTCCTTTACACGGATCAGTCGTCCTGGTCCCTTTGCAGAAAAACAGCCCCAAAGCATGATGTTTCCACCCCCATGTTTCACAGTAGGTATGGTGTTCTTTGGATGCAACTCAGCATTCTTTCTCCTCCAAACACGTCTAGTTGAGTTTTTACCAAAAAGTTCTATTTTGGTTTCATCTGACCATATGACATTCTCCCAATCCTCTTCTGGATCATCTAAATGCTCTCTAGCAAACTTCAGACGGGCCTGGACATGTACTGGCTTAAGCAGGGGGACACGTCTGGCACTGCAGGATTTGAGTCCCTGGCGGCGTAGTGTGTTACTGATGGTAGCCTTTGTTACTTTGGTCCCAGCTCTCTGCAGGTCATTGACTAGGTCCCCCCGTGTGGTTCTGGGATTTTTGCTCACCGTTCTTGTGATCATTTTGACCCCACGGGGTGAGATCTTGCGTGGAGCCCCAGATCGAGGGAGATTATCAGTGGTCTTGTATGTCTTCCATTTTCTAATAATTGCTCCCACAGTTGATTTCTTCACACCAAGCTGCTTACCTATTGCAGATTCAGTCTTCCCAGCCTGGTGCAGGTCTACAATTTTGTTTCTGGTGTCCTTTCAGAGCTCTTTGGTCTTGGCCATAGTGGAGTTTGGAGTGTGACTGTTTGAGGTTGTGGACAGGTGTATTTTATACTGATAACGAGTTCAAACAGGTGCCATTAATACAGTTAACGAGTGGAGGACAAAGGAGGCTCTTAAAGAAGAAGTTACAGGTCTGTGAGAGCCAGAAATCTTGTTTGTTTGTAGGTGACCAAATACTTATTTTACCGAGGAATTTACCAATTAATTCATTAAAAATCCGACAATGTGATTTCCTGGATTCTTTCCCCCCATTCTGTCTCTCATAGTTGAAGTGTACCTAGGATGAAAATTACAGGCCTCTCTCATCTTTTTAAGTGGGAGAACTCGCACAATTGGTGGCTGACTAAATACTTGTTTGCCCCACTGTATATTACTACCCTCCTGGCTGGTCTACCTGCATGTGCCATCCGACCTCTGCAGCTAATCCAGAATGCAGCGGCTCGTCTGGTCTTCAACCTTCTTAAATTCTCCCACACCACGCCGCTCCTCCGCTCCCTTCACTGGCTTCCAATAACTGCTAGAATCCACTTCAAGACACTGGTACTTGCGTACCATGCTGTGAATGGATCTGGCCCTTCCTACATCCAGGACATGGTTAAACCGTGCACCCCAGCACGTGCACTCCGCTCAGCATCAGCCAAATGGCTCGCTGCACCCGCACTGCGAGGGGGACCCAAGTTTCCATTAGCAAAAACACGTGGGTTTGCTATCCTGGCTCCAAAATGGTGGAATGAGATTGACATCAGGACAGCAGAAAGCCTACACATCTTCCGGCGCAGACTGAAAACTCATCTCTTTCGACTCCACTTCGAGCGATAGAATGACTAACAAAGCACTTATATACTAATAAAGGACTGGCTTATCTAAAGCCTGTTGAGTATCACTTGAAATGGTTTGGCTCTATGAAACCTGATGTACTTATATGATTCTTCAAGTTTGTATCGTCTTGGTCGAATGCACTTATTGTAAGTCGCTTTCGATAAAAGCGTCAGCTAAATTAAATGTAATGTAATAATAACGTCCGCCCAAGTATATTTCGCGACCTATTTAGGTTGTTTTTTTTGTATCTGTCCGCGAACGCTACGCCATCTGTGATCGATGAACTAGTGGACAATGATCCCTCGCTCTATGCCTCCTGTACCTGTTCGCTCTGCCATCGCGTGAAGGGTCTGCTAATAAGCGACCAACAGAAAGGGTGACTTTACGAGAAAAAGAGAAGTCAAATGTTGCTGCACATCACTCATGCGCAACTGCGGTAACCCCGCTGCGACGCTGGCAAACTAACAGTTCAACACCCCCCCCCCATCGTGCACGGCTACTACCACAAGTATAATTCTGTGGGGAACACTGCTGTCTCCTGCTGTCTTCACCCCTGAAAACAGGATTCTTCATTTTTGTATTCTCTTCTCTTTCAGCAGAATGTGGTCTGCAGGAGGTTTTAGATGAACATAGGCTCAGTCTGAGGAGGAGATGTGAACGTGTGACTGAAGGATGTGAACGTGTGACTGAAGGAACTGATAAAAGTGAAACCCTCCTCAACAGGATCTTCACTGAGCTCTACATCACACAAGGCCAGAGTGAAGAGGTTAATACCCAACATGAGGTGTGGCAGCTGGAGACAGCTTCCAAGAAGAAGCCCCTCCATTACTCTCCAATCAAGTGCCAGGACATCTTTAAAGCCTCACCTGACCAACAGACTCACATCAGAGCGGTCCTGACCAACGGAGTCGCTGGAGTTGGAAAAACCTTCTCAGTGCAGAAGTTCACTCTGGACTGGGCTGAGGGTTTGGAAAACCAAGATGTCAGTCTGGTGATCCCGCTCTCCTTCAGGGAGCTGAACCTGATCAAAGGTGAGCAGTACAGTCTTCTCAGGCTGCTCCATGTTTTCCATCCAACCTTACAGAACGTCACAGCAGAGCAGCTGGCTGTCTGTAAAGTGCTGTTCATCTTTGACGGCCTGGATGAAAGCAGACTTTCTCTGGACTTCAGAAACAATGAGGTTGTGTCTGATGTCTCACAGCAGTCCTCAGTCAACGTGCTGCTGACAAACCTCATCCGGGGGAAGCTGCTTCCCTCGGCTCTCATCTGGATAACCTCCAGACCTGCAGCGGCCAATCAGATCCCTCGTAAGTGTGTGGACAGGGTAACAGAAGTACGAGGCTTCACTGACGCCCAGAAGGAGGAGTACTTCAGGAGGAGATTGAGTGATGAAGACCTGTCCAGCAGAATCATCTCTCACATCAAGAGCTCCAGGAGCCTCCACATCATGTGTATGATACCAGTCTTCTGCTGGATCACTGCTGCAGTTCTGGACCACATGTTGACTACAGACCAGAGAGGAGAGCTGCCCCAGACCCTCACTGACATGTACTCACACTTCCTGCTGGTTCAGACCAAGAGGAAGAAGCAGAAGTATGAAGAGGGACATGAGACGAGTCCACAGCAGCTGACGAAGGCTGACAGGGAGCTTCTTCGGAAGCTGGGGAGGCTGGCGTTTGAACATCTGGAGAAAGGAATCATCATGTTCTACCAAGAAGACCTGCAGCGCTGTGGTCTTGGTGTCACCGAGGCCTTGGTGCACTCAGGAGTTTGTACAGAGTTCTTTAAAAGAGAGAGTGTGATCTTCCAGAAAACAGTCTACTGCTTTGTTCATCTGAGCGTTCAGGAGTTTCTGGCTGCAGTCTACATGTTGCACTGTTACACCAACAGAGACACAGCGGTGCTGAAGGACTTCCTGCAGGGAGACTGGGACGATGACAACAGTGATAGCAGTGATGATCACCCATCCCTGGATGTCTTCCTAAAGAGTGCCATGATGAAATCACTCAAAAGTGAAAATGGCCACCTGGACCTGTTTGTCCGCTTTCTCCATGGCCTCTCTCTGGAGTCCAACCAGAGACTCTTAGGAGGCCTGCTGGGTCGCACAGACAAACGTCCAGAAATCATCCAGAGAGCCATCAGCAACCTGAAGAAGATGAGAAGTGATGAAGTCTCTGATGACAGGAGCCTGAACATCCTCCACTGTCTGACAGAGATGAAGGACCACTCAGTAACTCAGGAGATCAAAGAGTTCCTGAAGTCAGAGAACAGATCAGAGAAGAGACTCTCTGTGGGATGCTGCATAGCTCCGGCCTACAGGCTGGAGATGTCAGAGGAGGTTCTGGATGAGTTGGACCTGAAGAAGTCCAAAACATCAGAGGAGGGACGACGGAGACTCACTCCAGCTGTGAGGAACTGCAGGAAGGCTGTGTGAGTCCAGATGTGATTAACTTATAGATTAGTGGAGATAAGGGTTTTAGTTTTTAAAATAAACACTATACAACTTTTTGCTGTTTCACATACTGTGAGAGCAACATTGAATTAATACAAATATTCTAATACTTTAAAAATGGTACAGTTTTTTCTTCTCTTCATTTTCCTTGTCAAAAAAATATGAAGGATGTTTAATCACAGCAACATGTGATCAGAACATACAGAATAACTTTACATATGTCATTAAATGCAGTAAAGTTGTGAAAGGATTGCAGTTTCTTTATCGTTAAATTAGACACAGAGCAATATCTGATTTATGTTGACTCTAGTCTTCACTAGTCTAGAAGGTAGCTAGCAAAGAGGTGACAGACATGGGATCAGATCACCACATATTAAATAGACTAACATCCAGTGGTAATCAGATCATGATATTCAAAATGTTTTTCCTAGAAAGCATGATGTAAATATGTTGTTTCCCCTTTTTTTATATAAACTAATTCTGTAATATGTGTTCTAACAGAATTCCTGACAGTGGATTCTTAGACTGGGAAGTCGTGGCCTCAGCTCTGAAGTCCGACCCCTCCAATCTGAGAGAGCTGGAGGTGAACTCAGTAGACCTGCAGGATTCAGAGGTGGAGCTGCTGAGTTCTGGACTAAAGAGTCCAAACTGTAGACTGAAGACTCTGAGGTCAGATCACTGGCTGTAGTTCATGTGGTTTTGTACTGTATTTATAATTGATATATTTATAATTCCATCATTTGCCTGAGTACAAAGACATTTTAATAAGTTCACATTTCTTTCTAAATTGCTGAATATTTGACAAGAATAACAGAAAGCAGAGAAAGTAAATGTGTGAGGGGACAGTGTGTGAGCTTCCACAGACTCACACTGTGCTCCATGAGTCAGTGAAGATGCTGTCAGTACTGATGAGCTGTGAGGGAGATGGAGGAGGTTCTTCTGATGCATTATCAATGAATTTATAGTTATCTACTATTACATTTCTAAAAGTATCTACATCATTTCTTACATTGGCATCTGAACCCTCTCCAGGTCTGAAAAGATGATGAAACTTTGAACTACCTCAAGCAGGACCATTGTTCTCTGAACTTACATGATGTGTTCTTTATTCAGACTCTGGTGCTGCTTCGTTGTAAACTCTGTTTCTGTGGGTTTTGATTTGTCTGGCTGCACATCACGAGTTAGTGT
>CALSBZ010040981.1:0-12556 GCA_943591055.1 Gobionotothen gibberifrons
TGTGTGTGTGTGTGTGTGTTCAGGTGAACTCGTGGACGGTGGAGGAGCTCCGGCTGCGTCTGGCCTCTCTGGACCCTCAGATGGAGCAGGAGATCGAGGAGATCCGGCAGCGATATCAAACCAAGAGGCAGCCGATCCTGGACGCCATCGAGGCCAAAAAGCGGCGGCAGCAGAACTTCTGAGGAGGAGGAGGAAGAGTCGGAGGTTTCATCTCGTTATTCTCTGCGGCAGATTTAACAAACGACAGCTGAGGATCGTTCAAAATATCTGCTCAGGAGACGTCAAGATGTGTAAAACTGTGCGAAGACTTCTGATGATCGAACTGCTGGAGAAGAACTTCCAAAGAGCTTTTGGACAGGATATTAATGACAATATTTCTGCCTGTTTGGAGTCTTCAAAAACTTTTTCCTGGATGAATGATTTCAGGAAAGACGCTTCTGAAACGTATATTTAGTCTCCCATCCGCTGGACTCTCTCTCTGTTTGTTACACAGCTGTCTTAAACCACAGTGATGATTGTTCAAATCTCTTTAACCGCGCGGTACAATATCATTTAAACGGCTGGCTGCTCGACTAAGGTACTCGTCTTTACGTCCGCAAATGTCTCTTCTCAGTGTTGCTGCTCAGTGTTCTCACTTTAGACTGTGAACGTCTCGAGAAGCGTCTTTCCCTCGACTTAAAAGAGTTAAAAAAACAAAAGTAAAAGCGGGAAATACCAACTACAGAAAGTTAAACCCTTAAATCTAATTACAAAAGCACCTTTTCTTAAGTTCAGCGTTGATTACTCGTCACGTTATAGTTCTAAAAATTCAAGCACAAGATTAAAAAATCAATTAAAGAACATTATAGTGTTTTAAAATCCATTTATTAAATATTAAAAGCAAAGTGTTATGTTATTGTAAGATGCCACTCTAATCTTAACTTAAATAACTGGATCGTTCACTTAGCTAATGGTCCCTTCAGGTAAAGGGAATATCTGGGAAACACCTGAACGTTTTGATATTTTGGAGTTCTCATTTTCTTCCGCATTAATATTTTAAGAGTGTTTAATCCCCTCCAGTGTCCTCAGTGTTTAATTTGAGTTTCCCCCCCGTGTCCATCATCTCTTTCCCCCGCAGTAAGCTCAAAACAAAGAGCTGGACCCGGATCAACAAAGCTTTTATTTCCAGGAATTATTATTTCTGATTTGGCACTGAAACGACATTGCACCCCCCCCCCCCCCCCCCCCCCCCCCCTTAAAAAAAATAAAAAGGCAGCTGCCCTCTGTTTTCGACACGCAGCACAGAAACATTTCTATTTTTCTACGTAGGTTTAGTGGTTACAGAAGAGCAGGAGGTTGGTTTGATTTAAACAGATTTAAAAACCAGCTTCTCAGGTCAGAAACTCCTCAGGGTGTAAAATAATAGTCTGTTTATAAATGAGCACAACAGCTGTATCTGTAAGGTTTAAATCGATGAGTTAAAGGGTTAAATGACAGAAACTAGACGCCTTTTATTAAGTTATGTTTAAATAATAAGCGTTGAAATGTGTCGGATGTTTTCGGATAAACTCTCAGCTTGAGGTTCAATTTCAGTTTCGTTTCAGACTCGTTCGTGTGCACGGTTTCTCTCATGAGCACAAGTCATGATCTCTTCTGCGTTACAAAACAAAAGGGATTTTTCTGTCTGCCTTATTTAGTTTTTGTCTTGCATATGGTGTTCCTTTGAATATATGTTAAGGCTCGGCAGTGAAACACAGTTTAATATTCACCTTTGATAAATCCTGTAGTGAGTTCAGGTAAAGCAGCAAAAGCGTGAAAAGGCAAAAACGAAAGGCATTTTTTTCTTTTCTTTTTTTTCTGTCTGCCTTATTTTTGGATTTTCTGCTGTGTTGTTTCTGACAGTGATCTGATATGTGAGGATTATATACGACGGCATGTTGGGGCCATTGTAGGTCAAAACAAATTAATACAAAAGGAAATAGAGAAGGGGGTTAATTCAAGTCAAAATGTGTGAATTTACGAGCTTAAAAATGTAGAAACTTGCAAGAGAAAGTGACAAAATTACTAAAAACTACCAAAAAACTATATTTTTCTCATAAATCGTGAGTTTCGTAATTAACCCTCAGTAATTCGTATTTGTTTCTTGAAATATGATCTCCTTCCAGGGGCTCTGTATATTTATTTTAGAACCTACAATGGCCCTAATTATAGATTTTCTTTGGTTAAAAAAAAAGGATTGATTGATTGTTATAATATGATGTCTGATGTTTGGTGCTGATCGTGAAATCTGGCATCAGAAATCAAGTCGTTATCACTGGATATCAAACAGAAATGAAAATGTCCTGATGTTTTTGGACATTTCTAAATGCTTCTTTGGCTTTAAGTGATTCTCTTAATCTTTGTTGTTAAATACAAACAAACCACTGAGAGGTACGTGTTCAAAGAATCATCGCCAGTTTGTGAAAATGATCTGAATTACGGTAACATTGTGTCAGGTTTATTACGTATAATCACTTAACTAGGCTTTAATTTATTTAATAAGTGAATCAGTGAAATGTCTAAATCCTGCTGAAACATATCAAGTGTTTATTTATTCATTTTCTTAGCTGCCAAGATATCACTTCATCTTTTTGATTTTCATTCTCAGCTGTTTCTATGTTATAAGATCTTTGGTCCACTAACTCTCAGTAATAGGACATAGGAGTTCAAACAGTGTGACTATAAAGTGTTTAAATTCAAGGCATCATTGGTGTCCATATAAAACTGTGACAAACCAACAGATAGACGATAAGAACAAGGAGAAGTGGAGCACAAATGTTTTAAACACCGGTTTCTCTGCCTCTTCTTTGTGCAACATTTGTATTTTCTCCGATGTTTCTACTTATTTTCTTCTGAGTTTTTTTTGTTTCGCACTTCTAGTTTGACGCCTGAAAAGTTTCTGAAGTTTATTTTATGCCTTAAAGTTTGCAGAGAGGTCGTTCATACAATCACTGATGTTTGGTTTGTGTATTTTGTTTTTGTTTGCCTGTCTAATAAAAGCTAAATAACGTTTCACCTCTGTGTCTTTTATTTTTGCATTTTAACAGTATTAAAGTGCACATATCATGCTATTTTAAGGCTTATAAAACGGACAAGTCAAATCAAGCAATCTGATTGGTTCTTAGCCGTGATATACTGAGCGTATACCACGGGTAGAATTGTAAGTTACTTTTCACAACAAGTCAGTATCCCTCTGCGTCTGAGAAAAACAGTATACAGTTTGGCTGAAAAGCAAACTGCCTGCAGTTTGAGGGTTGTCGACCCTCCGCTTCGCGTCGGGCCGAACCACGCCCCTTAGCTGTGATATAATGAGCATATACCACGGCCTGTCGTGAGCTATTGCTTACATATATTATGGGTCTCAGATATATACAAATATATAAAAACATGTCTATGAAGTGTTTTGCTCAAAATACAAACAGATCATGCATTTTAGAAATCCCCCATACCCAGGGGCGGCGGGTACTGTAGGCTAGGGAAGGCTAAGCCTTCCCAAATCTTTTTGTCACTGCATCCTGGTAAAATAAAAATATAATGTATAATGTTTGTGTCTTTTACATTAGCGCTTCTATGCAGCCACCTGTGGCTGGTTATCAACTCGGTAAATCAAGCCAGGGTTCCTTTCTCCAGCTGAGAGCGCGTTCACGTTAAAGGGGCGGGGTTAGCTACATTTGACCAATCACAAACAGGGACAAGTGTACTGACAGCGCAGCGTCATACTTCATTAATGAAAAGTAAATTAATATTAGACAGATATGAACTTTAAACATCCATGACTTAAACATATAACCCAGGATACAAGCCACATACTTGCACCAGCAAGGAGAATACAGAACAACTGGTTAAAAAAATAAATAAACTACAGAGTGTTAGAAACCGTAACAGTTTTATCACTCCCCATCTAAGACACGAGTGGATCTGACTTTAATTACATTTGAGTTGAGTGTTTCGTCAACCTAATGTGTTGCTTAAAATAATACTTCATACAGTATGTGACAATGTGAGTGTTGCACGGCCAGATACGGCTCAAGAAGCTGACTCAGATAAGGAGATATATGATGACACAGCAGCTTATTGGGTTATGGTTAGGGTTAGGGTTAAATAAATGGCAAAGATATGTAGAAAATAAACGCATTTAAGATACGTTCAAAACAAACGTCACGTCGAAGAAAATTGTAGAAAAAAACGTATTTGACATACGTTCATAACAAACGTAACGTGGGAGTATCATATGCACACAAAAACAGACTTCTGCGTATCTATTGCACGACTTTGCAAAGTCGTGTCATTTGTACGCATTCTGGTGAGATCAGGCTGGATATATTATGATATTATATAATCGATGATCTGATTGATGATGTGAATGATAAGTGCGACACGTCGGCGTCTTCTCTGCATACGGCAGTTTAAACTGTATTTCCTTTATCCTGTAATATGACTTGATAGATTTCAACTCCGCACACTGAGCTCTGATTGGTCAGTACGCGGTGCTTTCACGCCAGAGGCGGGCAGCGTCAGGTAAAAAAAGTTATTTAGCCTCCCCAAACCTGAGCCTCACGCGCCTCCTATGCCCATACCCCTCTATTTCAGCCCTGTTAGAGAAACGCGGATTTTGGGTCCTTAGCTGAAAAAAAAAAAAAGAGGAGGCGTAGCTAATGCCTGATCAGAATTCTACCGGAAATAAAGTTACATTCTGCCGTGATAAAACGCCATCCTGTTCTAAACCACATCAAAGATTATCTCTGAAACAGTATGGAGCTCAAATGCTGTTTCTCTTGCGGGTTTATCACAAGGTGAGTTCCTTTTTTTATTTCCTGCTTTTTAAACACATGTTTTATGATAATTTGCATTTGGGGTTCCCACGACAAGATTATTATTTTATTTAAACTGTCACTATAAAACAAGTGGAGGAGGAATTATTCAGATGCTGTACTTCAGTAACAGTAGAAATATCACCTATAACAAACATTATATTACAGGTAAAAGTCCTTTAGTGTTTATCAGTGACCAAAAATACTTTTCAGCCAAAATAGAAAAGATGAATATTTAATGAGCTGCAACCACGGAAACTGATCCTCTCCTTCACTGTGACTGAAATAAAGTGTCTGTCTGTGGTTTGCCTGAAAATAAAATAGTTTCTATTTTCCATGACAGTATTTGGGAAACTTTCTTTTAAAGTGATCATTAAAGAGGACATATACTGCTGATGTTCAGGTGTATATCAGTATGTAGTGTCTCTGCTTTAAAAGTCCTCTCCTGCTGATGTTCAGGTGTATATCAGTATGTAGTGTCTCTACTGGGACATGTCTCTGTGCTGCAGCACCTCTTTTCACCCTCTGTCTGAAACCAGAGCCCAGTCTGCTCTGATTGGTTAGCTGGCCGGCTCTGTTGTGATTGGTCAACCGCTTAGAGATGTCCCGCCCCTTACCCTATCACGTACAATGCTGGAGCGCTAGCAAATAAAACGTGTTCCTTAGTGAAGTCACTTTGTTCTGGAAGTGCACACAAACCTGGAAGCAGGAATAGGGCCTCTTTAATGAAACTATATCAAATGGAAAACATGGCGTGACTTCAGGAAGTGTGTGTGCTCAGCAGTTTATGGTACATATAGTAATATAGTAGAGTGCGTTTAGTGTGGTCATATTGAATGTCAGACTGACGGCAGTGATCCATCATCTGAGTCGTTCCTCTAATGAACTCTGTGGCTCCACTCCAACATCCTCTCAGACAGGAACTGAACTCAAGCCAAAAGTCCTCTATAAGAACTGAGAGGGGGGGGGGGGGGGGAAGGAAATGCTGAATATGTGTCTGCTATAGTTTAATTATTTCACTCAAACCTTATTGTTCCCCCGTCTCATAATTGATTTTTAGTTATTTATTATTCTACTCAATGTTTTGTATTCCTGTTACCTGTGACTTTGTGATGTGAGTTATTTATTTTATTGTATGTATTATTGTATTTATTTGTATTATTATAATTGTTTCTGTGAACATGACCTAATGGGATAGGGCACGGGTATTTGTCTTTCCTTTAACACACAAATTGTTCTGTACTTTGTTTAATGTGCTGAAAGTGCCATGTCTGCAAAATAAAGGATTCACTCGGAAATACAAAAAAATAAAAAAGGTATTATCTATGTAAAGGGCCCCTATTATGCTTTTTGGGGTTCTTCCCTGTAGGTTTCAGTGCATGTAAATGGTCTGCAAACGCAAAAATCACCTTCTCAAAAACCTCTTGTTTCAACTTCTCCCACAAAAGTAATTTTCAGATTATCATGATATTTGTTTTATTTCATTTGTGTGCATGCTATTTCACTTCATCACTCCCACAGTCCTGCAGGCCTTACATCGTTCACGTTTCACAGAGGAAATCACATCAAGCATCAGAACAAATACTGTCCATCCCGAAACCTCCGACATGCACAGAAGAACAGACAGATTGTCATTGGAAGACCCAGATTTATAATCCACCGCGTCATTTAACGTGTCATTTACAATATGGACGCTTTCTTTCTTTTTTAAGGCATCTGATCCAACATCGCTGAGTTATTTCCACTCAGTCATGCAGCGACAGAAGATCCCTCATGACAATTCCACATCAGTTCACTTTGGTTTTAATTTGATTTAAACCACCATTTTGAATTGTATTAGCCTATTAAATGCCTAATCTTAGTTTTCATTACCACCATTAATGCTACGACGGAGCCATCTGCCCCTACTGCCATCGAGAAAAAAAATACACGCTGTTAACAAAACTTCCTCAGTTAGGTTTGAAGATATGAATTATAATTCCCTCAGATTTAGTCAATCGTGTTTGCACCAATTTAATAAGGGCTAAACTTCAGGTGTTTTAATCTGGTTCAAAGCTGCTGCCAGCGTTCAGGTTGTACAGGGACTGTGTGTTCATGCAGGATTGAAATTGGGATTTTTTTGGGGCCTGAACAAACTCTGGTAAGGATTAGTAAAATATCCGGGTTTGGGTTCAAACAAGTACATTGTGACGTGACCTAAGCAGGTATTTAAGTAAAGTACGTAAGTTTCCGTACTTTTACAAATGTTCAATTTTACCTGAAAGTTAGCTATCCATCTCAACCTCCTTCGTTTCTATTTCTATTTAGTCACCTGACTTTCTCCTTAAACCGTCATTATTACCACCGCTGATAACAGCCATTTAATGGGCTGATTACACTCAAAGCAGCTTCTGAAAACAGTTTTAATCGTCTCTCTTCACAGCTGATGCTACACGTTGCTATAGTTGGTCTAGTCTATATAAATAACTTGAGCAAGTTAAGTCTGTTTCCCTAATAATGTTAACTTAAGTCCGAAGTGATGTTTAAAGAGAACTGGATGCACCTTTAAGCGCATTTTACAACTTCTAGACACTAAGGATTTAAATAAGGGCTATTCAAGTGTTGGGTTGTTGATGTAGGTCACAGAAAAAAAGGATTCGCTGATTTCCAGACGTCTCTTTCCCAATGTAAGCCAATGGGGAAAAGTATATTTGGGCCTAAGGATGTCGCGGACTGACAGGGAAGTTGTAGTACCGCCGTTTGGCCACTACTCAAATTTGCTTCAACGTCCGACAAGGGTGAAAGTCATTTCCCACAAAGGTTTCATGAGAACTTAGTTCATGAGAACTCTTTAGTTCTCAATAGCCGCGTTCACACCGAGTACTTTTCACCCGTACGTTTCGCGTTTAGTTCCGTTAGTACCCCTGATGTTGCGTTCACACCAAAAAAATAACTAAGTGCCGGGAACTTTTCACCCCATTTTTAGCGCCTGCTGAGAGCAGGCGCTGTGGAAAAAAAGTACCCCAGTTCTGATTGACTGGGCGATTGCAAACCACGCCCCGTAAAAGTCTGAAATGTTTTGTAGAGCCGCCATTTTATTATCCTCGCATTAGCATTATTAGCATTAGCATTAGCCCCGCGCAGAAACGCAGAGAGACTAACTTATGACAACACAAAATAAAACATGGGAGCGGTGGAGATGAGGAGGTGTCGGCGTTCTGGCCGTTTACTGAAACCAGCCCCCAACTCCGGGGACTTCCGGCCGGGGATTTTCGGCGGCAGTATACGCCGTGAAGTTGTTTGCGGCCTGCCAGTAAACCCAAAGCAGAAGAAGAAGAAGTGACGTCCCCCAGGGACTTATTTCCGGTGTGAACGCTATCTGTATTTAGTGCCCTGGGGTATTAAGTGCCGCGGCACTAAGTGCCGGGAACTAAGTACAGCAAAGTACTCGGTGTGAACGTGGCTATTAACTCTGTACTAGTACTAGTACAGATCGCGTTCACACCTTTATATATACAGTCTATGGTTCACACCAGAATAAGTCCCTGGGGGAGGATTAGGCAAATGAAGTCGCTGACGTCACTTCTTCCTCTTCTGCTTTGGGTTTACTGGCGGGCCGCAAACAACTTCACTGCCACCAGAAGTCCCCGGCCGGAGGTCCCCGGAGTTGGGGACTGGCTTCAGTAGAAGCTGCTGGGACTCCCAGAAAGTACCTGCTCTCTAGCAGGGACGGAAAAGGGGGTAAAAAAGGTTCTCATGAACTAATTTTTGTTCCGGCTCTTTTTGGTGTGAACGCGACATTTCTGAACTATATCGGAACTAAAGTGGGAAAAGTACTGCGGTGTGAACGCGGCTAATATGATCCTTTTTTAATTCCCCCGAGATGGGTCAGTTAACCAATAGAGGATAAAGGCCTTCTGAGCAAACTAGTAGAGTATCACCTCAAATCCTTGACTCAAATGAAAGTTAATAACGTCCATTTAATGGGCTGAAAACCCTCACTGGAAACAGTTCAAATGGCGGCTCCTCACAGCTGATGCAGCTCCTTCCTCTTCAGTATGTTGGAGTAAGATGGATGCTTCACGTAGCTGTAGTTAACCACACCTCCATAGTCTATATTGTCCTCCTCCATGTCATCAGTAGCATCATCCCCCTCCTCTTCCTCCTCAATTTCACCAAAATGTGTTGTCCATGTCTTCATTTTGAAATAAAATGACCGAAAAGAACCGAACTGGACAGATTGGAGTTGAAATCTGAGTTAATATCTTCTATTTTTAATATGAAAACACTACTTCGGAGCTTCATGGACCTGCTTACATTAATGTGTTTTTTGTGTTCTTTCGTTGACATTCTGATTATTGTAAAACCCTTAAAATGATGCAATGTTCCAGTATTTTTAAAACAACATGATCATTGATGGTCAGATGTTTTTTATGTATGTACTGTAATTTCTTGCTTCTGAGAAGGACTTGCATTATTATAACCACTGGAGTTTGGAAAAATGCCGGCTCCTCACAGCTCCTTCCTCTTCAGTATGTTGGAGTTAAATGGATGAAGAAGAAGAAGAAGACATACTTTATTAGTTAATCACACCTCCTTCATCCTCGTAGTCTATCCCCACTCTGTAACGATTGACCTTCTTGCAAGAATAAACTCCCTAAAAGACCGTCTAATCCCAAGAATCTTAATTTCAGTATAACGGAAAGGTTTCCTCACCATTTTATTATCATTTGTTAGTTTGTCTCGATAAATGTCCATCACAGCTGATGCAGCTCCTTCCTCTTCAGTATGGAGGAGTAAGATGGATGCTCCACGTAACTGTAGTTAATCACACCTCCATCGTCCTCATAGTCTATATCGTCCTCCTCCATGTCATCAGTATCATCATCCCCCTCCTCCTCTTCCTCTTCCTCTTCCTCTTCCTCCTCTTCTTGTGGCTCGTTCTCGCAGCTCATGTTGATTTTCCGCCGGTGGTTCTTCCTCACCGAGGCCTCCAGAGCTTTCTGCCGGCGGTAGAAGTGAGAGAACTTGTTGAAGATGATGGTGATGGGCAGCGCCACCACCAACGTGCCGCCCAGAATACATCCGCTCGCCGCCAGCTTCCCGGCCACCGTGTCGGGAACAACGTCTCCGTACCCCACCGTGGTCATACTGACGGTGCCCCACCACCAGCATGCCGGGATGGTTTCCAGACCCACGTTCTGAAACAGAGGGGGCTTTATTGTTAGGAGGTTACATAAGAAATACATTCAAATGTTTAAAAAGCCATGGGATTTTGAAGTTACAGAACTGTACCGCGGCATTAACATAATTATTATAGAACTAGTTACAGTATTAAATCATTCAAATATTGTTGAACATTATTTATATTTTACTATTTTTGTATTATGATTATTATTTAGTATTTTCTTTATTATTAAACTAGTTACATTTTGTTTCTTTTTATTCTTATTAGGATTAGTATCAATTTACAATTTGTAATCATTATCATTTCAATATTAAATATTATTTAACCTTTTTTTTTTACCTTTTTTTTTAAATTATGATTATAATTTTTTATTTGTATTTTTTAAATTATTGAACTAGTAAAATATTGTTATTTTTTATAACATTAATTATTTTTATTACTATTACATTATTATGAATAATTCATATGACTATTATTACAATAAATAGTAAATATTATTTTTAAGATGATTAATATTAACAATATCTCGTTTTTATATTAACATTATTATTTTATTATTATTACAATTATAGTTTTAATACATTTTCATGTCCTTGCCTTTGCAAACTTATATAGAAACGTTGTTAAATAAATAATATCATTTTTCTTTAGAAACACCCTACAGACACGGGCTAAAAGAAGAATAAAAAATCATAAAAATAAGTTAAATGTTTTTATATGAAATATAGATTAAGAGTTGAATTTTACCGTTTCATATTCTGCGGTGTAAGCGATGCCAGAGAAGACGGAGACTCCCACAGCGAGATACAGCAGCAGGATGCCCACCTCACGGTAACTGTGCTGCACGAAACACACAGAAACACACTCCTTAGAAACTTAAATATAAGTACAAATAATTCCACAGGCTCTTCATGGATGCAAATTAAAGCATAACAAGTTATTGACATTTTTGTTTTAGCTGTTTCTTTTTTGTTTGTTTGTCTGTTTGTCTGTTTGTCTGTCTGTCTATCTGTTTGTCTGTCTGTCTGTCTGTCTGTCTGTCTGTCTGTCTGTCTGTCTGTCTGTCTGTCTGTCTGTCTGTCTGTCTGTCTGTCCGTCTGTCTGTCTGTCTGTCTGTCTGTCTGTCTGTCCAACCCAGTCTCACAAAAAAACGTGTAATAATTACGTAGTAGGACGTAGTATTTCTACAAAACGTTTTCACCATTCATTCCAATGGCTGGCGTCTATGTCACGTGATCTTCACATTTCTCCCAGCAGAAAAAAAAAACATGGCCGAACTTTGTTTTATTCTCGGTGTAAAATGCCTATTTTAAGGTTAGTTTGGCCATTGAAATGCGTTTTGATGTCATTTGATGCGAGAAACATGAGTTGTTATTTCAGATTATGTGTGCAGTGGATGTACATGATCTTTAGTTTGCTAGTCATTACGAAGATTACTTCAGGAAATTGTATTTATACAATGTTTTCATTGTTACCAAGGTGGTTGCTAGGGACGCTGCTATCGATATTATTTCTGTTATGTTGTGTAACTGTTTAATGGTGTTATCGTTATTGCTACCCTCTTCCCCGTCAATGTATAGTGTTGGTCCACAGCGCAAACGTATTAGTTTAACTAAATCTGCATCTAAAATTGTGGTATAGATACGTTATTTTCCCCTGTGCAATTCTCCATTTACTCAACAATAACACATAATTATCCTTGTGTTTATTTATTGATTGTTCAATACCTGACAAGGCCGGAGATGAAAAACTTGGGTCGCAGGTTCCTCAACAGTGCATTACAAGACATCTATCAATATTTGTGAAAACCTCCACCATTAAACTGTCATATTCTGCACATTTCTTATACTATCTACATACATGTTATAAGAGTAATACATATGTATAATATCAGTTAAAATAAGTGCTTGAACATAGCAATGTTAACTATGTTTAAGCACTTATTTTAACTGATATTATAAATTACGATGTGATGAGATGTGAGACTGGAATTGCACAGGGGAAAATAACGTATCTATGCCACAATTTTAGATGCAGATTTTGTTAAACTAATACGTTTGCGCTGTGGACCAACACTATACATTGACGGGGAAGGGGGTAGCAATAAAGATAACACCATTAAACAGTAATCTTCATAATAACTAGCAAACTAAAGATCATGTACATCCACTGCACACATAGTCTGAAATAACAACTCATATTTCTCGCATCAAATGACATCAAAACGCATTTTAATGGCCAAACTAACTTTAAAATAGGCATTTTACACCGAGAATAAAACAAAGTTCGGCCATGTTTTTTTTTTCTGCAGGGAGAAATGTGAAGATCACGTGACATAGACGCCAGCCATTGGAATGAATGGTGAAAAAAAACGTAGGGATCTTACAATTTCAGAGCCGTTTTTGTAGAAATACAACGTTCCAAGTTGTGGACCAACGTAGTTATTACACGTTTTTTTATGAGACTGGGTTGGTCTGTCTGTCTGTCTGTTTGTCTGTCTATCTGTCTGTCTATCTGTCTGTCTGTCTGTCTGTCTGTCTGTCTGTCTGTCTGTCTGTCT
>CALSBZ010040981.1:12566-27297 GCA_943591055.1 Gobionotothen gibberifrons
TGTCTGTCTGTCTGTCTGTCTGTCTGTCTGTCTGTCTGTCTGTCTGTTTGTTTGTCTGTCTGTCTGTCTGTCTGTCTATCTGTCTGTCTATCTGTCTATCTGTCTGTTTGTCTGTCTGCCTGTCTATCTGTCTGTCTATCTGTCTATCTGTCTGTTTGTCTGTCTGCCTGTCTGTCTGTTTGTTTGTCTTCTGTCTGTGTGGGATTTAGTTGCCCTGGTGTTAAGCAGTATTTGCATTGTAACTCTACCTATTTTTCTATAAAGTGAAGATTTGTTTACCTACTTTTGATACATGCTCTGATAGAATAACGGTATGCTTTTGAAAAAACCCAATAAACAAAGAAAAAAAAAAAAAAACAGGTTTATTTTATTGTGGAAGTTCATAAAGAAATGTATGTATATTATATTTATATATCATTCATTCTCAGTAAAACTGCCCACAAGTGTCTTATTGTTTTATTTTATTCTAACCTTTTATGTTCTTAACTTTCTTTATATTACCATATTTTACTCTATATGTTCCTTAAATAACTTTATTTTATAGTATTTTCTCCTCATAGCATTGTGAAGCACCTTGAGATGACGTTGTTTTTAAAGTGTGCTATATAAATTAAATGTATTATTATCAGTATATGAGTGTGTGGCCGTTGATCGTATAAAAGCATAGAAACCAGGAGCCAGATTGTAAGCATGCGTCCAAGATGAGGCAAACAAAACGAAGCTCAGCGCAAGTTCAAGAAAGGAAGACTGGCTCTACATTAATTCACTCCTTAGCTGCATATAATCAGCTTATTATGGGCGCTGTCTTTGAACCAATCACATTCCACCACAATCTCCAGGAGCCAATCACCGTGCTGCAGTCAAGCTTTAAAATGGTTAAAATCCAGATCTTCATCCCTTCTCCTCATCAAATCCAGATCTTCATCATCCTCTTCATCCCACCTCCTCATCAAATGTTCTATCATGCTCACGGCTGCATTTCCCCCTTAAGATATACGATATCAGGATCGGGGTCTAATCGGGAAAATACTATTAACATTTCCATCATATGGCGCAGGCGTAAATACATTTATTTTAAACAACAAAGGAAATCTCTCCTGATTGAAGTGGCGGTATTAAATCCTAAATTAGCTCCAGAGTAAATCTGTGTTTGTTTGTGAGGAGGAGAACACTTTGAATATCGTGTTTAAAAACCTCCATTGCCTTTGAAAAAATGAAGTTGATATGCAGTAAAGAAACCGATAATTTCTCAGTGTGTCACTTTTGATGCCGCTCACGAAGCAGGAGCTTTTATTAAAGTTCTGCTTGGATCTTAATGTAAATATAAATGCATCCAAATCCAGTTACCAGTGAAACATAAAACAAATGATCTAAGATCATGATTCATCTTTTCACATTACAGCTCATGCAAGTAGAGCTCATGTTGAGACATGAAGAGGGAAACATGAGCTCCTGAGAGACTCGTTGTGATGTAATGGAGACGCTGCTCTGTGAGTCTCTGCTGCTGTAACTGATACACTTCCCATCGTACACTATAATAACATTACACAACAAAACTCCACTGATTCAGTCCTGGAAGATTTCCATCAATAATTAATGCTCAAAAGGAAAAGTCCTGTTCCAGACAATCCCTGTTCGCAGAACTGAGGAGCAAAACATGCCTTAGTTATGTTAACCGTTTAAATATATGAATTTAAAGGTACAATTAGAGATAGTCTAAAAAGCTTGACTTGACCATAAAACATTCTGCTGTACTGATGAGCAAAAATTGGGACATCTTTTTAGTTTAGATTTGTCCAAGAAAGCAACATGTATTCTTTAAAAGGTACTATACGTAGCAGTATGTAAAAACATGTTAAGTTGTAAACGCATTTTCACCATATTTAGAGTGTATGATTGCCACTCAAACACAAGACCCTCCCCATCTTTCTCAATTTGCTGTGAGGAGATGGATGAGATATTTAGGTACAGCGGTAAGTTCAAATGTAATCTTGAAAAGTGCAAAAAAAGATTCTTAGCTACATGCAAACATAAAGCAAAGAAGTGGAGCGATTACACTGCAATGTCTATTGGGTTGCATAGCTGATCGGTAATAACCGCAAAAGAAAGATCAAGAAGAAATTGACTTTAACATTTAAATATGTATCGTACAATCAATAATGTTATCATGTAGGCTACAATAACAACAAATCACTTTCTATTAAACAGGAAGGCAGGGGTTGACAACTAGCTACTGTAAACTGAGTAAAACTAAGGTTAGCCAGCTAGCTGTAAGCTAAATTAAACTAAGGTTAGCCAGCTAGCTGTAAGCTAAATTAAACTAAGGTTAGCCAGCTAGCTGTAAGCTAGGTTAAGCCGAGGTTAGCTACCTAGCTGCTAGCTGTAGGCTACTAAGCAGTATTAATATGGCGTTGGTTGCTTTTTAATGGTCACAAGTGTCTCAAATAAGAAGGATTTTTTGGAAGTTCTACCAAGTACTTTAAATCAGTAGGCCTACTTGTTTTTATTTTCTAGTGCTGAAAAGTGAATACTTTTTTCACAATGATGGTCTTAAGATTGGACCGGGAAAGATGCTTGTTTTCTTTGGGAATGCTGCACTCTGGTCCAGTTTTGTATAGATTTAAGGTGTCTTCTCAAAAAAGGAATTCAATAGTTAAAAAATGCAGTGATACAAACTTAAATATCAACATTTTTTGCAGTAGGAACTAGTGTCCCTATCAACTTAAAACAAATTGCATCCTGCATCTAACAAGCTTTTGTTTGTAAAACTTATATTTGGCTTGTTTATATTTCACTTTCCAACTTCCTGTAGTGTGTTCATAAATCCAAAACCAACAATTATGTTTTTCAGCTCGCTCCTACATCGTTCCATCACCCTTTATCTGAAGCGTCTGCAGAAAAGGTCAACAGACCAGAGTTTTCAAAAAAATCAATGGCATCATATTTTGTCTTCCTTGAGGGTCTCTGAGGTTTAATGTCACTGCGTGTCGGTCTGCCGCGAGTCAGAAAGTCAAACGTTAAATAATTCAGTCCGTCTCACCCTGAGTGTCGCTCCCAGAGACCGAAGTCCTGTCGAGTGTCGAGCCAACTTCAAAACCCTGAAGACCGTCATCAACTTCAACACCTGAGAGGAGACATGGGAAGAGATGAAGGGAGACAAGATTCATGCTTTCTATTACACTTTCTAACCATCAAAAAACCCTTAAAAACAACAGCAGCCCAGGTGGTGATTACAGGATAATGGCCATTGAATTTCCTCTTACGTTACGTGCATTTCTGGTATTTACAAGATATAAATTGCCCATTGAATCTACAATCATGTAAAGGTTTTTTTGGGCTTTATTAATTAAAAACTGGACATGCAACAACCTCAGCAGCTCAGATGATTTGCTAACATCAGATAAAGCACACTGTGTTACAGTTACATCACATATCAACCTTTGAGAGGAACAATAAAATAAATATGTGATATAGAAGAATGTACGTGTGCCGTTAATAAAAGAGCAAACATGATATTATTTTTGAATGATAGTGACATCTTTAAATGTGGAACATATTCAGTGGTGCAATGCACGTCAATAACTGTACTTAAGTACACATTCGAGGTACGAGTATTTCCCTTTCATGCTAATAATACTTCGACTTAATTCAATTATATTTGTTCAAGTTTGTTTGTAAGAAACACTCAGACCTTCCTCAGCTTTCTCTGTTCCTTTTAGCCTTTGGACTGATTTCTATGTGAAGGACATGAGACATTTCTTTCGGGAAAATACAAAAGGATGAGATGTCTAGGGCCAGAGTCTAACGATTTGTTCAAATGTAATGGGGGAAAAAAGTGTTTAAAAATATTGTAAGTCTTAGCTACATGAAGCACAGAAGTGAGCCATTAAGCTTCCATCTATGATGAGTTAGTGGCACATCACTGATCGGGCACGAATGACCACAAATTAATTACATTCGAGGTACTTTAGTATTTCCATTTCATGCTAGTAATACTTCCACTTAATTCAATCCTGTACTTTTACCTGCATTTGTTTGATATCAAAGTCTATGAATGTGCAAATCTGCACTTTTCTTATATGGGAAAAACGGCTTAGCAATTAATTGAATTTTGAATTTGTTTACATGCATTACAAAGAAACAAAGAAACCTGTATGAGTCTCCCCATAAAAAGGTTACATCCATACACTATTTGTACATTATAAAGTATGATAAGGTGTACCTGAATGAGTCTCCCCAGGTCTCCCTGCTCAGACTCGTCTCCCAGCAGGAGCTCCAGAGGCAGCGTGATGTAGATCGGAGCCACTGACACCAGATCAATAATGTTCAGAGGCTGTTGGAAGAACTTCCTCTTGTTGGGAGCGAGCAGCAGCCGCATCACCACCTCAAACACAGAGACAACAGATTAGATTTTACACTTTCATTGATACGATAATAACCTGTATTACTGTAAATACACATCATATCCTAATGTATCTTGTTGTATCGTATCTCATCATATCGTTAAGGAAAAATATCATATTGTGTCGTACAGTAACATATCGTATTATTTAAAATCAGATGAATGCAAATACCACATTATAATATATCGTATCATATGGTATTATTTGGAATTGTATCGTATCAGTATGCATCAATATTTTTGTATTTAATCTTCTCACCTCGAATGTGAACCAGCAGGTGCAGAAAACCTCCAGAGCCTGCGAGGTCGGGTCGTCGATCAACTTCCCTTCACCTTCAAACGTCTGAAAGAAAACAGGTGGGAGTTTATTTATTAAGATGACAATTCTACTTTCTATAACCTTATTTTTCACCAAATACCAGCAGAGTACTCCTTTATTAATGGGTAACTTTTAAACTTTTTAAACTTTAAAATCCATGTTCTGCAGAATGAAGAAGAGTCTTTTTCAATGACCTCTAAGCCGATGAATGGACGTTGCCTATTGATGAACCTCAGATATAATATATCCTCAGAAAAGCACACGTTACACTGAATCTAAAAATGTGTGTATCATGTCTGTGTGTTCGGATTTGACTTCGACAAGTGGTCTGATTTTTACCAAACAACTCCTAATAGGAACAAATACACAGAGACGGCAAAAGTACACACATCCTTTACTCAAGTAGAAGTACGGATACTCGTGTTTAAAAATACTCTGGTAAAAGTAGAAGTAGTGACTAAAGTTCTTTACTCAAGTAAAAGTAAAGAGGGCTTTGAAATGTACTTAAGTAAAAAGTACCCATAACGAGCAGCTGTTTTAAAGAGTACCTGACCTCCCTTTATATTAATAGAACAACAATGTCATTGTTAGCTAATGAATGTTTCCATGCTGAACAACGGCAACATGACAACGTTTCCATTGGTCCCTCTTCTTTAGAGAAGACCAGGAAGTGATGGATACACGGATCGTGTTCAAATCAATAGGCACGCAATGACTCTAAATAATAATGATCACGCCACCAAACACACATTCAAACTAAAGGAACCAGCCTGTTTGGAAAATGTAAGAAGTAGAAAGTACAGGTATTAGGGTTCAACATGTAAGAAGTAGAAAGTACAGGTATTTGTGTTCAACATGTAAGAAGTAGAAAGTACAGGTATTTGTGTTCAACATGTAAGAAGTAGAAAGTACAGATGTTTGTGTTCAACATGTAAGAAGTAGAAAGTACAGGCATTTGTGTTCAACATGTAAGAAGTAGAAAGTACAGGTATTTGTGTTCAACATGTAAGAAGTAGAAAGTACAGGTATTTGGGTTCAAAATGTAAGAAGTAGAAAGTACAGGTATTTGTGTTCAAAATGTAAGAAGTCAAAGTTAAAAGTTGTCAGAAAAATAAGTAGTAGTGTAACGTACTGATAGCAGAAACATGTACTTAAGTACAGTAACGAAGTATTTGTACTCCACTACTTCCCACCTCTGCAAATACACAATCCTAAACCCTCCAATGGAAACTGAGAGTGTGTCACCTCGGGCATGCTGTTGATGCACATGATGGCGATGGAGCTGAGCAACACGCTGATGGACACCAGGCTGAACATCTTGCTCGGGATCGAATACCCCGGGTTCTCCAACGTCAGCCACAAACACTTCCTGATGTTCCCGTGCCGAACCTCCTGGAAGTGCTTCATGTCTCTGAGAGGACGGAGGAGGTGGATGTGAGTCTGTGTTGGGAAAATACTGAATGTACTCTTCCAATATGAGAGTACACATGATAATAAAGGTATCCCAACTGTAGCTGTGAACATGACAGGATGTATGATTACCTAGAAGAGCATCAGGACTGTGTTAGGCATATGATAGCTATGTGATTAACATGATGATTCAGCCTCTATGGAGATAGACATATGACGAGCATGATCATTTCTGACGTGGAGCTAATCTGAAGTAAACATTGAAAACTGCTTTCTATTCCTCCATCTTGTGACTGTGTAACTCCCTCTCTTGGATATCAGCATGTGAAGGACACTGTTCAGGAACTAGTTGATGCTCTGTATGTGATGACTACTTCCATTCTGGAGAGGATCACAAATACATGGATCCTGAGATTGAAGCTCAAGCCGGTGACGAGTGAGATTTCTCTAACAGTCTGGCTGCAAGATGAATCCTCTACTCACAGGGTTGAAGAAGTCTTTCTACCTGTTGAGGTCTGATATCTCGTCCACGGACGTGTCCACGCTGCTCACGTCGCTGTCCTCGTCCCAGCTGTGGTGCCGCGAGCTCTCCAGCTTCCTGTCGTGGAAACGGTAACTGCAGCAGGAGTCCAGGAAGAACTCGTTGATGCCCCAATACTCGATCTCCTGACTGCCGGGAAACACGAGACACATCAGGTTAGTGTGAGCACCGGTTAGAGTCTTTAAATCATGAAAAAGAATATAAAAAAAACATGTAAAAACATCCCTTTAAAAGCTCTCACACAACTATTATCCAAGTCTTAATTATCCAGTCGATGCTCATTGATTAAAAAACACATGCTTTTAATGAGATGAACAGCTTGGTTCCTTATTTTGCCCTTAATATTTGAAGTATCAGTTTAGTATAGTTTGTTTGAAAACGTTTATTTATTTTTTCCACTGCTTTTTTTGTGAATAAAGAAGCATATTTTATTTTTCGATCGCATCTGGACGTTTCTTTTATTTCTTTTCTCAACAACAAGCGTCTATTCATCGAGTGAATCACAGACAAATGGATATCGTGGTCTCTACACTTACTGTTTAAAACACTTCTGCATAAACAGTTTGAGCTTGCACACGTTTCAAGACATTAAGGTATTTGTGAAATGCATGTGTTTGTGAAGTAATGAGAGTACTGGGCTGGGTATATATAATATATAACTTGGATTACACTACAAGAGTTGTGATTTTAAATATAAGTGTTGACATAGATTTGCTGTGTAAAAACCCTTTGACTCAGCAAGACATTTCTCAGTTTTTATGAGTAGTCCTTAAAATGACATACTGTACACATTTTGTGGGATAAGTATTCATTAAGACCCTGTTAAGTTGATGTGTCTGCTTCTGAAATGGCTGTAAAGTTTTCTTGCAGATGTAAACATGAAGGAGAACACACGATGATGTGCAAGAATTGTGATTTTAAATGAACGTTTTGATATAGATTAGCTGTTGTAAAAAGCCTTTAACACATTACTCAGTTTTTACAAGTTGTTCTTCATCATGCATGTACAGTAAGGCATTCGAGTTTACAGAGTGTTCAAGGTTAGTAAATGACTATAGAAATAGTCATTTTGTGGGATAGGTATTCATTAAAGCCCTGTGAATTGAATTTGTCTACTTCTGAAATGTGTGTAATTGTGTCCAGATGTAAACCTGATGCAGACCTGAAGGAGAACACACACAGCTCCTCCATGATGTGAAGTTTCCCCGTCTGGTAGAAGTGCAGAACGTAAGGAAACAGACCGGGGTTCCTGTCGAAATAAAACTCTTTCTGCTGCACGTCATAGTCGTCACACACCTGCAGGAAGGGAAGATAAAGAAAGAGAAACGATGTGAGAGAGAGAGGAGGACAGTTCCAGTTCAGAGTCCAGTTAATTCAACTCCATTCACTTTGACTTGATTTGGGACATTAAAGTCAAAGTCAACTTTATTGTCAATCTTTCAGTCTGTGTGTACAGAGAGAGAGATCGAAATACCGTTTCCCACAATCCCGAATACAGAAATACAAATATCTATACAAATATGTACATCCTATATATACACAATTAAGATACATTCATACTTATGCACACATTAAGACATAAATAAAAGCACAACAATCAATATATACAAAATAACAGTCACTTCAATATCTTTGGGAAATGATCTATTGTTTATAAGACGGATCCCAGTAATGGACCCACCTTCAGGATGTCCTCCTCGGAGTCACAGGCCAGCAGTTTTCCCAGCCTGGTGTCGGGGAATTTCTTCAGAGTGTCGCAGCAGAGGCTCCTCTTCAGACCCCCGACGTTCACGTGGACCAGAGCCTCGTCCGAGTCCTGCAGGAGCCAACTGGGCAGCCGCTCCTTCACCATGGTGCTGCTGACACAGGCAGAAAGTGTTGTCAATCAGTCATGCAAATGTCATTTAAGAAGGCAAAAATTACACAATTGTCTCAGGGGGCTTTACAGAATATGTAATACAACACCCTCTGTTCTTAAACCATCAAAGTAATACGGGAAAACTCCCTAAGAAACCCCACAATTACATTTATATTTTAAATGTCCGAAATTCTTCATAATAACTTTCATTCATGTACCATTGTTATTCAAGTTTTATTATCTTTGCTTTTAAATGAGTGTTTTTAAATGCCATATTATAATATGTTTCTTAATGTCTTTCATTTTTGTAAAGCACTTTGAATTGACACTTATATAAATAAACGTTATATGCTACTTATGCTGTCACTGAGGAACTGCACACGGCTAAAGCAGCATCCCTCTCCTCTGTCATCATCCTTCTGGACCTGTCTGCTGCATTCGACACGGTGAACCATCAGATCCTCCTTCGCACTCTCCAAGAACTTGGAGTTTCAGGCACTGCACTTCCCCTCCTCACCTCATACCTCAAAGACCGCACCTACAGGGTTACTTGGAGAGGGTCGGAGTCCGACCCTTGCCAATTAACTACAGGGGTCCCTCAGGGCTCTGTTCTCGGTCCCCTCCTCTTCTCCCTGTACACAAACTCGCTTGGATCTGTCATTAGCCCGCATGGTTTTTCATACCACTGCTACGCTGACGACACCCAATTCATTCTGTCCTTTCCCCGCTCAGAGACCCAGGTCGTCGCACGCATCTCTGCTTGTCTAGCAGACATCTCTCGGTGGATGTCTGCTCACCACCTCAAGCTCAACCTTGGCAAGACTGAACTGCTTTTCCTTCCGGGAAAAGATTGTCCCACTCTTGACCTAACAATCAACATCGGCACCTCTGCTGTTTCCCCGACTCAGACTGCAAGGAATCTGGGTGTGATCCTAGATAGCAAACTGTCCTTCACTGCAAACATCGCTGCTACAACCCGCTGCTGCAGAATCAGAATACCTTTATTGGTCCCACAGAGGGGAAATTTGAAAATTGCAGATACACTCTTTACAACATCAGGAGGATACTCCTGACCCAGAAAGCGACGCAGCTTCTGGTCCAGGGTCTCGTCATCTCATCAGCAAAAACACGTGGGTTTGCTATCCTGGCTCCAAAATGGTGGAATAAGCTCCGCATTGACATCAGGACAGCAGAAAGCTTGCACATCTTCCGGCGCAGACTGAAAACTCATCTCTTTCGACTCCACTTCGAGCGATAGAATTGCTAACAAAACACTTATATACTAATAAAGGACTGGCTTATCTAAAGCCAGTTGAGTAGCACTTGAAATGGTTTGGCTCTATGAAACCTTATGTACTTATATGATTCTGTTTTCTTCAAGTTTGTATTTTGTTGGTCGAATGCACTTATTGTAAGTCGCTTTGGACAAAAGCGTCAGCTAAATGCAATGTAATGTAATTATGTCACTTGTTGTTGTTTTTTAGATAGCGGCGACTCGTTTTTAGCCATGGATGTGTATTTATTTGTCTTCATTTTGATTCTATTTCTAATGTATGCTACACTTCTCTATATTTAATAAGTTAGCTAAGTCTTTATTATAGCTTGCCTTGTTTACCTGCTATGC
Source organism: Gobionotothen gibberifrons (assembly GCA_943591055.1). Taxonomy (NCBI): domain Eukaryota; kingdom Metazoa; phylum Chordata; class Actinopteri; order Perciformes; family Nototheniidae; genus Gobionotothen; species Gobionotothen gibberifrons. The sequence continues at coordinate 22,721 of CALSBZ010040981.1, forward strand.
ACTTTTTGCTGTAGCACTGTAAATGTCACGCTGTGGGACTAATGAAGGGATTCTGATTCTGGAAAATGTTATAAATCCCGGGGGAGATCAACAGACCTTCTCCCAGGACGGACAGACTAATGTATCATGTTTGCCACAGAGCTCCAGTGTTGTTAAAACACATCAATGAGCCACTGTTCATAACCATGAACACACACACTGTAGTTTATATTGACTCCCACACACACCGTCCTGCCGACACAAATAGTGACTACAGCGCCTACATTGGAATTAATCCACCGGTGAAAATAGTCCCTAACAAAGGCACTATTTTCTCCTTTTGTGTGTCACTTTTGATGGGAAGTCACAGAGGACGTATAATTAGATTCTTAGAGATATATATATATTTTGAAGAGGACACAATGGGCTTCATCTTGTGGGCTTCTTTTGGAATTGCTCAGACAAAAAAACTTGTACTTTGATAACAATTGAAAGATAATAATAAAAAAACAAATGAGAAACTGTTTAAGGAAATACTGAGACTTCAAAATATATAGATTTCATTTGGGAAGCATTTCAGAAAAGCATCGCATAATTCAACTTCATAGTATCAGTATACGAACTCCCTCTGGAGGAAACATTGGGATTGTACTCTTAGCAGACCATTTACATGCACTAAAAACCTATATAATACACTGCAGGGAAAGTAACACCCCCAAAAAGCATGATAGGTCCTCTTTAAATGATTCACATCTTCACAAAGATCAGATGCATTTGGGGCACAGACAGAACATATTGTTTGTTTTGATCTTTCCTTTGGATTTGTTGACAATAATAAACACACAGCTGCCTCTGGAGATTTTTTAAATAAGTGACATTGAACTTTGTTTTGGGCCAAAGTTTATGAAATGAAAGTGTTCCAGTTTTTCTTTATCTAAAGCTGAATCAGCAAATCCCCCAAAAAGCAACTGACGTCCTTTTGGCAATGAAGAGCAAGATTTAATGTTCTGCTCCCAATGTTTCCGCCCCTGCTTTCAGATGCAGCCACTCTAATTTCAGCTACTCTGCTAAATGCACTCCGGACACTAATTTAATCTACGGGGCGTTCTGAAGTTAAAACAAAAACATGCCGGTGTTGGTCGAGAGCCAACAAGCTTTTACTGGATTTCAGATCTTTGAAGTTTGGGTGTTTTTCTGTAAAATGAGCCAAAACACAGATTATAGAGAGTTGTGCTTCTGTGAGGATTGATTTCATATCAACATTATCATGGCTAAAAGCATCTTGTCCTCATGTGATCAGGTTTATAAAAGCACACATAGAAGCAGCCAAAACTCCCACTCTCTCTCCTCTCCTCTGAACACCCACTCTGCACACACACAATAATGAAATCACTCCACAGATGATTAATAACTAACTTTATATCAAACTCAAACTGTGAAAAGTGTTGTGAAGTTTTTAAGTCGCTCTCCTGCCGCAAAGTGTTCCTAAAATATATTTGTATTACAGTCACATGTTAGTATTAGTGCCAAGAAACAAAATGTATTTGGCCTATTTGTTCTTTTTTAATATTGCTTAGCAACAAGTGGAGTTTTATGGAATAAAGATGAAATGTGGTTCATCATATTTTTTAAAAACGTGTTTAAAGGGGCATCATTATCCACATGTTCAAGTGTATATCAGTATGTAGTGTCTCTACTTTAAAGAGTCCTCTCCTGCTGATGTTCAGGTGTATATCAGTATGTATCTACTTTAAAGAGTCCTATCTTGCTGATGCTCAGGTGTATATCAGTATGTAGTGTCTCTACTTTAAAGAGTCCTCTCCTGCTGATGTTCAGGTGTATATCAGTATGTAGTGTCTCTACTTTAAAGAGTCCTCTCCTGCTGATGTTCAGGTGTATATCAGTATTTAGTGTCTCTACTTTAAAGAGTCCTCTCCTGCTGATGTTCAGGTGTATATCAGTATTTAGTGTCTCTACTTTAAAGAGTCCTCTCCTGCTGATGTTCAGGTGTATATCAGTATTTAGTGTCTCTACTTTAAAGAGTCCTCTCCTGCTGAAGTTCAGGTGTATATCAGTATGTAGTGTCTCTACTTTAAAGAGTCCTCTCCTCCTGCAGTATAGGACCCCTTTAACTGAAACCCCTTGCCTCCAGGTGTAACTATATCTTAATATCTGCAGCTCACAGACGGAGAGGCTGCAGTAAAGTGCAGATATAATGTAATGATATTTTCTCTAAATGCAGAGTGTAGGAAATGGCCTCACAGACAGGTGTTAGCCTAATGTGGATCTAATGGTGTTATAACCGTCTGTCTCTGGATCAGATTTAATCCGTAAAGTGCTCACAGTTCACTGAGGCAGCAGAAATGTGTCTTCATGCAGGAGGAGTGGAGGGCATGTGGGAAGCATGTTAGCTTTATAAAGGCCATGCTGGAAGTAACTAATAACTCAAGCTGTGTTTGATGAGAGCACATTTAAGGTATTTTAGTAGATTTATTCCATGTTCTGTTATATTGTTTTTTGATAGACACTTTGAAGATCACTATATTGTCTATTAAACCTTTGATAACAATCTAGAATAAGGTCTGCAGATCCAACATTTCATAAACTCCTTTTTGGTCTAATTTGTGTAGTTGTTTTGTAGTTCTTAGTGAAGTGTCTATTATGTTTTATGTGTCTATTTGTAGATGTTTGCGTCTCTTAGGAGTTGTTTTTGTCCGTTCCTGTCGTGTTTTTATTTCTCCTTAGTCGTTTTATGTCCTTTGTGGTTGTTTGTGTTTTGTATATTTGTCTTTGCATCACTTTGTAGTCATTTTGTGTCTTTTTGCATGATTGACTTTCAACAACAAATGCTAACACAGGCTTGCGGCTAATTATCCAACTAACTCAACACTTTCTGACTCTTTTTTTAACAATGTTAAAAATGTCACCGTTAATATCTTTACAGGAAATTCCCCATTGTTGTTGTTGTTTGTTTACATTCCTCCTGTTGCAGAATAAACAGTACGAGCGTGATGAGCTAAGCTACAACTGCAGCACGCTTTGCAGCAAAAATGATCCTAGGATCCTTGAACATCTTGCAAGCATCAAACAAAGGTAAAGAGAGTAGTGGGACACTTTGACTCTCTCTCCATCTCCCCCCTCTCTTTCTCTGTCTATAATTACATGAGGGTCCATGCTGAGCTCTCGGGGGAGGGTCCATGCTGCACATTCAGAAATAAGGTTGATCTATAATTCAGCACGAAGGAAACACTGCAGCTTCAAATCCCAGCGGTGTGAAAACACTGGAGACAACATGAAGACAACATGGAGACAACATGGAGACACGCATATTAAGACACAGCAGTGAATGCAGAAGCCGTACAAAGATGATCTATTTTGACATTTCTACTGTAATAAAACTCAGAATTCTACATCTTAATTACATCTGTCACTGTTAAGAGTCCTTCAATGTAATAATTCTTACCAAAACAGACACAAATATATAATTAAATGCCAATTAATATTACGATGCCACTATATTCTGATGATCAATTTCACTTCTTTGAACACGTTTTATGTTAATCCTATGTTTAAATATGAGTTGTAGTAGTTTGATATATTACAGTGTATTCCAATGTATTCTATAGATACTCTATATATGTATTTGTTATGATATGGTTATAATCTCTTACTATTGAACAATGCCTTGAAACCTGCTGCTGTACATCCCTATTTTAGATAAACAAAGTACATACACATACACCTAAGTATGCATTAAAACTGCAGGCTTTTGTGAATATACAATATTTTCAATTTAATTTATTTGCTCATTTTGTATAATATCTAAAGTTTGTTTATCCCATGTTTATATTTAAGTTGTTGTAGTATTTATATATATTGCTTCTAAGTCATTTATTTATATCTTTCTTATGCACTGTATGCCATGTATACTCTATAGATGCATACTTATGCTTCCTGTGTATTTGTTACTGCTGGGCAATGCCTTGATAACCTGCTGCTGCTGTTACATCAGGAATTACAATTTTAGATAACTACAGTACGTCTATATATCTATTAGTCTGCATTATAACAACAGGTTTGTGAAATATTAATAGTATTTATTATCACTTACCTGCTATGGTTTGGTCACCGGATGATCATCCTCCTCAGAAGTCACATTCACCCCATGATGCGTTTATAAGTTTCTTACTTTCACTCCTTAAAAACAGGCAACATGTCACTCAAGAATCGACAAAAACCGACAGAAAACAGCGACCTTCTTCTGCTAAACCACGTAAAATGACAACGTTAAGTCTTCCCGTGAAAATGAAGAGAAGAGAAAACAGTCCGCTGTGTTTCGAGTTTCCTCCATCTGAAGATCGGCTCCTCTGTCTTCGCTCCGAGGAAATCTTCGGGTGTTTCCGGAAAATTCCGGAAGACGATCGCTTCTCCGATCAAGAAATACCTTTATTACACTAAACCAGAGGAGGGAGAAGTACTCAGATCTTGTACTTGAGTAAAAGTAGAAGCACTCAGATCTTATAAGTACTCAGATCTTGTACTTGAGTAAAAGTACTCAGATCTTAGAAGTACTCAGATCTTAGAAGTACTCAGATCTT
>CALSBZ010040983.1:0-16735 GCA_943591055.1 Gobionotothen gibberifrons
CCCCCCCATAAGTACAAGTACACAGTAAGTGAATACTAAAGTGGGCCCTCATATTGCCTTTGGGCCACCCCCCCATAAGTACACACTAGTGAGAAGAGCGCCACCTATGGTCCAATGCATGCATACACACTCATATGCTGTTTGAGTACTCATTTAGACTGGCAAGTGACGGTAAAAAGCCAAGGCGATCCCTTCACCCCAATATGTTGCCCACGAGTGTTTTATCCCAATGGGAAGAATGTAAATGCCGCCACTAGATTGCTTACCATTACAGGCAAATAACAATTCATCAGAATTTGGAGCACACATTATACATTCCACTGCTTATTAATACCATGTCCCAGAAAACACTCACAATGGCTGTAACACACATGCATACAGAGATTGTAGCCATGACTTTTTCTATTGATAGCATCACATACAAACACAATGACTTCTTCACAACTACTTCTGTGTTAACATATATTCCCTTTGTGCAATTTACAGAACACATCGACAAAGACACTCAGACAGACATCTTCGTGGACCATGAGGACACACAGAACATGGATAACAGCAGTTACAGTATTAATAATGTGTGTCTGCAAATGGCTTTACTGGATTCCATAATGTATATAGGTAACTCATTGGTTGCAGGTGCTTGTTCAGGTACAGCTGCAGTTCATATGCCAGTGAGAAGTTGTGAAATAGTAGTTAATATGTGACTGTTGAATGTTTTATAGTATATACACCTGTATTTTTAATAAACACTGTAAAGTACATTGGTTTGTTGTGGATTTCTATTAACAAATACGCATAATCCGGTCTAACACCACGTCAATGGTAATACATTACAATATCACGTCAGTCATTACCAGATAACACACACATACCACGGCAGAAAACATTACAAGTGTCCACTACAGGGAGAGGTGCAGCACACAAGTAATATAACCAAATTCAGTCAGTGTACCATACACTCATTTGGCATATATCTAGCAGTTACCCCTGGATATTTCCCATGACCTCAATAACTACTTCATATCATAACATATACCAGGCCTGTAGAGTGCTGAAGTTCACCATTGAAATGGGAACTTCAATACATGAATGTCCTACAATGGATTAATCAGCATGTGGTAGTAATGGCCAGTGATGAATATGAACACTGTTCTAACAGCCTATAATGGTCAACACTAAACTGGCCTTGACCGTTTGTTTACTCAATAAACGCATGTCCTCTGGATATTCGGCTATGTATGGTATTAATACAACTGCGTTAATTGTGAGCCAACAGATACAGTGAGAAGAGCTGCTGAAGCCAGTGCAGAAAGCAGAGCAGAGGCCTCATTTATAAAGGGATTTACGGTCAAAAGATGGTGTATGCCAGTTTCCAAGCAATGTTTGCGATGTAAACAATACTAAGTTGACGGGAAAACGTGCGGTCCTCCACGCAACCTGTAACCCATGCGTACGCACTAAGCACAACAACGGGAGAGACGAGAAACTGCGACACCGTTGGCAGAAGGAAGAATGGAGAGACAAAAAAGTATTTAGTCAGCCACCAATTGTGCAAGTTCTCCCACTTAAAAAGATGAGAGAGGCCTGTCATTTTCATCCTAGGTACACTTCAACTATGAGAGACAGAATGGGGGGAAAGAATACAGGAAATCACATTGTAGGATTTTTAATGAATTAATTGGTAAATTCCTCGGTAAAATAAGTATTTGGTCACCTACAAACAAACAAGATTTCTGGCTCTCACAGACCTGTAACCTGTATCTGTCCTCCACTCTTTAACTGTATTAATGGTACCTGTTTGAACTTGTTATCAGTATAAAAGACACATGTCCACAACCTCAAACAGTCACACTCCAAACTCCACTATGGCCAAGACCAAAGAGCTGTCAAAGGACACCAGAAACAAAATGGTAGACCTGCACCAGGCTGGGAAGACTGCATCTGCAATAGGTAAGCAGCTTGGTGTGAAGAAATCAACTGTGGGAGCAATTATTAGAAAATGGAAGACATACAAGACCACTGATAATCTCCCTCGATCTGGGGCTTCACGCAAGATCTCACCCCGTGGGGTCAAAATGATCACAAGAACGGTGAGCAAAAATCCCAGAAGCACACGGGGGGACCTAGTCAATGACCTGCAGAGAGCTGGGACCAAAGTAACAAAGGCTACCATCAGTAACACACTACGCCGCCAGGGACTCAAATCCTGCAGTGCCAGACGTGTCCCCCTGCTTAAGCCAGTACATGTCCAGGCCCGTCTGAAGTTTGCGAGAGAGCATTTAGATGATCCAGAAGAGGATTGGGAGAATGTCATATGGTCAGATGAAACCAAAATATAACTTTTTGGTAAAAACTCAACTAGACGTGTTTGGAGGAGAAAGAATGCTGATTTGCATCCAAAGAACACCATACCTACTGTGAAACATGGGGGTGGAAACATCATGCTTTGGGGCTGTTTTTCTGCAAAGGGACCAGGACGACTGATCCGTGTAAAGGAAAGAATGAATGGGGCCATGTATCGTGAGATTTTGAGTGACAACCTCCTTCCATCAGCAAGGGCATTGAAGATGACACGTGGCTGGGTCTTTCAGCATGACAATGATCCGAAACACACCGCCTGGGCAACGAAGGAGTGGCTTCGTAAGAAGCATTTCAAGGTCCTGGAGTGGCCTAGCCAGTCTCCAGATCTCAACCCCATAGAAAATCTTTGGAGGGAGTTGAAAGTCCGTGTTGACCAGCGACAGTCCCAAAACATCACTGCTCTAGAGGAGATCTGCATGGAGGAATGGGCCAAAAATACCAGCAACAGTGTGTGAAAACCTTGTGAAGACTTACAGAAAACGTTTGACCTCTGTCATTGCCAACAAAGGGTATATAACAAAGTATTTACATGAACTTTTGTTATTGACCAAATACTTATTTTCCACCATAATTTGCAAATAGATTCTTTAAAAATCAGACAATGTGATTTTCTGGATTTTTTTTCTCAATGTGTCTCTCATAGTTGAGGTATACCTAGGATGAAAATTGCAGGCCTCTCTCATCTTTTTAAGTGGGGGAACTTGCACAATTGGTGGCTGACTAAATACTTTTTTGCCCCACTGTATGTGGATTAATAGGAGACATATGTGTCAAATATAGCTCATATATTTCCACATATATGCCAAAGTCAGGTTCATATATGTGCATATATGTGGATTAATAGGAGATATATGTATCATATATAGCTCATATATTTCCACATATATGCCAAAGTCAGGTTCATATATGTGACCCGCTCTATCGAAATCAGTCGGAAGTCGCAACGGCTCATTTCAAAATAAACGTGGATTTGCGTAAAAAAACTATTTTTTCGGGGTTCGGGTGTTTTGTTTGATTTTAAATAAACAAAGTCTTGGCTTTCAGAATATGAAACTTTTATTTCCAAAATCACACGATAAATACATTTTTGAAGCTTGTAAAGGGAAGAAGACAGCTCTCCCTCGCCACTCCGCTGTTCCGCAGCGCAGCTCCCCCTCCCTCCGGCTGAAATTATGAATGTAAGGTGTATAGTAATCATAGATAACACGGCAGGGTCCGTTAAAGTTTGTTTTCATCTGATTTCAATTAAACAAAGGCTTGGCTTTCAGAATATTAAACTTGTTTAAGAATATTAAACTTGTTTCGGCAAATTCAGATGATAAATACAACTTTGAAAGCTTGTAACGGCATAATTACAAGCGGAGAACGAAGTAACTTGGCGTCACAGCAGGCAAAGCAGCTGGTGTTTCTCATGGAAACAAACACAATACACACGAATGCAAAATTACACAACCACACACACACGTATACACACACACACTCGCGAGCCTCCCCCAGACCACTAATCCAAACGAAAATATCTTCCCTCCGTAGTATTTTTATCATTTGCTCCGCTAATAATCAGTCAGATCGATGGATTCCAGAGAAGAGGAAACTTGAAAGGCTTTTTTCTCAAAATGATGACTCGGTGACAGTCATTATATAATGTGACATATTTTGCTTAATATTTGGAGTACAAAAACAATCCTGATATCATTAGAAAGCTAGGAATCTCCTCTTTCCAGCAGTGTATACAACTCAAAATGTGTCTTCGGGTCAATGCGACTGATTTCGATAGAGCAGGTCACATATTTGCATATATCTCCTACATAATGCCTCATATATAGCTCATATATCTGTCTTTTTGCATATATGTCATACAGAATGCCTACATATATATAGGTCTTTGCAAGGTAATGTGGTAATGTGCATATTATTCCAAAGTTCTATATAACTACATGAATTAATCATTGTACTTATTTCCATTCAATGCAGATTGAGGTTTGCGGATTGCCCAAGACAATTCAATGTATAAAGACAATATTGTTTGATTACGGTTTTATTGTATGAAGCAACATTTTTTGTTTGAGCCACTGACATTAATCACATTCACTAAAAGGTAGTATTAAATGTACTGTACCAAATGAAATGTTTTCAATCCTGTTTTTTTGTCATTTTAACCCATTAAAACCAGGAAAGCATCTTTGTCATTTTCAGCCATATTTTATACTTTAGCTATTCAAAAATAGCAGATATGCAAGCTCATATCGCATCACTTCATGCCGCGCTATTAACTAATTATATTATTAGAGAATAATAGAGACATTCGCTGCAGAATGTGACGTCATAGAAAAGCGCCACTCACAACGAGCGCGCATTCATGACGTCATCCCCCTGTTTATGGCATTCAAACGAGAAAAAACGATGCTGCATCGGTTAATCCATAGGTTGAGAAAGTATGTGCAAAATAATTTTTTTCATTTATAGTCCATAATTCCATATTTATGTAAAAATCGGAGACCAAAAGTTAGCTGGTAGCTAACTGCTGCAGCTGCTCCCCATGTTTTGACTGACGTGGCAGTCTAACACACACACATGACCAAATAAGGACTATGTGGGACTTCCCCTCGATTCTATTGGCTCTGACGGTCAGAAAGAGATGTCACATGTCAAAATCGAGGAAGGCGGGCCAGAGATAGGTAAAATCCACCCAAATGAGCCCAAAAGAGGTTTTCTTTTCTAAATGTCTCTAAAAAGGTCAAATATCACTTGTTTTGCATCAATCTTGATACAGGGTACTTATTATATGTTGTACTTTGGATTCCTAAAGCTTTTAGTCTACTAACCCATCATCCAAGGTTAGTTTTCACTATAAGTACAAAATATTTTTTGGACAGACACTATAATTTACAGTTTTTTACCATGTTCAATCTGAATTTACTTTAAAATAAAAAAACATCTATATTGATTCTGACTTTTCTACATCCAACTCACAGGTTTATCATTACTTTGAGAAAAAAGATTATTAATTGAATCCTTTTAGAAGGGAAGATATGGTCATTTGTTCTGGGAATGTCATTTTCAAGCCTGAAACATGAAAAACAGGCTTGGGGTCTAACAGGTTAATATCAAAACAGGTTATACAGGTTACTTTAATACCTGGCTGCTAAATCCTAAGAACTGCTAGAGGAGGTGTATTTTGAAAATGATGTAACTTTTTAAAATGTATTATATTTTCACATTTTTTATTATATCATAACTTAGTACTTTTTAATGCATGTTACATATGTTACATTATGTAACATTAAGCTGTCTGTGGCTCTTTGTTCTGCTGTAACTACGTACATTTCCCCTCTGTGGGACTAATAAAGGTATTCTGATTCTGAACTCCGAAAATACTATTTGTTTCTCCGAGGTCTCCGCCGGCGGGGACCTTGGGGCTTAACAGGTTAAGCCCTGAGCCTGTTTTTCAGGTCTCAGACTCGAAAATGACATTCCCAGAACAAATTACTATATCTTCACTTCTAAAAGGGTTAAATTAATAATCTTTTTTCTCAAACCAATGATAAACCTGTGAGTTGGATGTAAAAAAGTCAGAATCAATATATAATTTTTTTATTCTTAAAGTAAATTCAGATTGAACATAGTAAAAAAATGTAAATGCTAGTGTCCGTCCAAAGAAAAACCATTACTTATAGGGAAAACCACCCTTGAATGATGGATTAGTAGACTAAAAGCTTTAGGAATCCAAACTATAACATATAATAAGTACCCTGTGTCAAGATTGATACAAAACAAGTGACATTTGACCTTTTTAGAGAGGTTTAGCAACAAAAGAAAACACTTTTGGGGTCATTTGGGTGGATTTGCCATATCTCTGGCCCCCCTCGGTCGATTTTGAACTGTTAGAGCCAATAGAATAGAAGGGGAAGTTCCTAAATCCACCTACACGTTACCATTGTGGTATGAAAGTGATGCACACGCTATCAAGCAGTGAGCGTGCGATGTCCTGTTCAGATGACGTCAAATCCAACAGGATGCCATAAATAAACTACACAGAATCACACTACACACCTACGCAATGATTACATTCAGGCACACTGTAGAATACGACCTCTTTGGACAATGTATATACTTATTGAAAACAAGCTACAAAATGTAATACCTTGGAAAATGCTGTTTAATACTTTTTAATAGCCTTAATCTTCGCTAAATTGATTTATCAACTTTTAATACTTTTTAAGACCCCGCGGACACCCTGACATATGGAAGGCTGACAGGCAGGTCGGCCATCCAATCATTTTAGCCGGGCCGGCTAAAATTATTGGTCGTGCTTTTTACAGTACTACGGCTTCCACAGATGTTTTATGGCAAAATTTAGTTAAAACATACCGTCAGATGAAATGCTGTTTTATACTGAAAAAACAGAAGTTCTCGCGCACAATGTCTGATGTCAAGCTTTTATTCTGAAAATCCTTCATCTCCGGTTAGCATTTAGCATGTGGCATTCCTTTTCCTACAGAGGTGAATTTAGAAGCGAAATGACACGGAGTGTTGCACACCGAAACCTACTGACTTTAACACTACAGCTATAGACGTCGAGATATTATTATTGCTGAATATTAAATGAAGGTACAGTTTATTTTAATACGTTTTGTTTACAGACGTGGGTAGCATATGACAACATCCGGAACTACCGGAAATGATAACTGCCGTGAAGTATTTCCAGTATAATTAAAGTAACGAATTACAGCCGTAAAAATACAATAAATGAAAAGTGATGAAAGAGATAAGGAGGGGAAAAGGCGTGTGGAAGTAAGCAATGAATGTAAAATGTCGAAATCCTCTGTTTAACGCAATATCGGACACAGAAGACCGAGGGGGGAGGTCCCCTACGTCACCACAGAGAGGAGGAGCGAAGAGGGATGCAAGCGGGAAAGACGACTGTGTGTGGAGTCTCTTCTGCTCGTCCGACACTGCGAGAGGCAGCTTCCCTCTCTCTCTCTCTCTGAACCATCTTCTGCTTGTAACATTACCGCGCCATTTTAATTAAAGTACCCATTTGAAACTTATGCCAGAGACTCCATTGCTCTCATTTATCCTAAGCTTCTCTCCTGGACGCGAGAATAACGAACAAAGCTAATAATTGGTGACCCTGCTGACGTGATTTCGCTGGACCGGGAGAGACAACAAAGCCAGCTGTTTGCCGGAGATGCTGGCAACCGTTCGACACACAAAATTGCTCAAATCCAAGGGGTGAGGAGAAGCCTGTTATATCAAATTCTTCAATAGTTTATGTAGGACATGTTAGGTTTGTGTGTTTAACGGCGGCCAGCGGATCCTAAAAATAGCTGTGCATTTAATGTTAAAACAACCTAAATCTATAAACATAGGCATCCTATAACTTGTGGCGTTGTTTTGTCGCAAGCAGGGTGAGTTCACATTTCTTTTTTTGTTCTTTCATTAACCCTGCATGCTATTAATTTGTGTGTGTTTTTTATGCCGGAAATATTAAGGTGTGTAGTCAGTTCAAAGCTGATTTTAAACCAAGTAGGTGTCTCTTGTTACGTTCATAGTTTCAAGGCCTATAACGTAAGTGTTTTAAACAGTTCAAGGCTGTTAGAATAAAGGAGACATAGCGAGTCAGTTTGAAGAAGTGAGTGTTAGTCTGTAAGTCTTAAAAAAGTCCTATTAGTAAAAAGGCCTGATTAAGGTTCAAGGCTTTATCAGTGTTTATTCCGTTCTGTTTTCAACCAGACAATGCGTGTGGATTACGACGATAAATGCGACATTCGTGCGTTAGATAGACGATATTCTCCTGATTGTGTTTGGATAGCGTCCCACTTTGTCCCATTATAGCGTGTTTAAATAGCAACAGATTAACATAAGACTCTAAGTCAAATATTACGTAATTCGTTTCAAGGCTTATAACGTAAGGCAGTGGTTTTCAAACTGTGGGGCGCGGGAATTAATTAATTTCTTTTTTTACCAGTTTTAATTAGGCCAAATTAATTCACAGTATCTATTACAAGCTCTTTTGTTCATGTGTAATTCATAATAAAATATAAAATGATAGATGATCGATCTTTGTATCTTATTATTATTAGCAGAGAAAATGTAATGTTTTTACAACAATATACAATTAATCCTACCAATATATATGGGAACCGGGTTGGGGGGTCCCGAAAATATTTCCAATACCCAAGGGGGTCCCGACTGAAAAAGTTTGGGAACCACTGACGTAAGGGGTTCAAGGCCCATTTTCATTGTAAACTACATAGAAATGTTATTTTAAACTACAGTGTTGTTTTGTGTTGTATTTTCTAGACTATAACATACCACACCAGTGGTTCCTTTTGTTACGGTTCGTCTAAAGATCACCCCGCCATTATTTAAACTCCCCTGTGAGAGCCACGTGGGGTATTTTCAAATCCCTTTGTTCTTCAGGTTAGGGGTTGGAAAATCACTTGCCATCTTGTTTTGACCTCATGTTGACAAGCAAACACACGGCAGTCACCATTTTGTGAAATGCTAATTGAGGTACTCTGTTTGTTCTAATACACCTAGTTCCACTCACATGAGGCTAGGCACTCCATCTTGTGAAGAACAAATCATACTTATTGTCACAGTTGGAACTAGAAAATAGTACATTTGGCTAAATCAGGTTATCTATACCGTTGGAAGTTTGGTATTTGTAGGGAAGGAATATTGTCCATCCATCCATCCATCCATCTTCTCCCGCTTATCCGTGGTCGGGTCGCGGAGGTAGCAGTTCCAGCAGAGAGCCCCAAACTTTCTTTTCCCTGGCCACATCAACCAGCTCTGACTGGGGGATCCCAAGGCGCTCCCAGGCCAGCGAAGAGATATAATCCCTCCACCTGGTCCTAGGTCTACCCCTTGGTCTCTTCCCAGCTGGACGTGCCTGGAACACCTCCCTAGGGAGGCGCCCAGGTGGCATCCTAACTAGGTGCCCGAACCACCTCAACTGGCTCCTTTCGACGCGAAGGAGGAGCGGTTCAACTCCGAGTCCCTCCCGGATTACTGAACTTCTCACCTTATCCCTAAGGGAGACGCCAGCCACCCTGCGGAGAAAACCCATCTCGGCCACTTGTATCCGCGATCTCGTTCGTTCGGTCATGACCCATCCTTCATGACCATAGGTGAGGGTAGGAACGAAAATGGCCCGGTAGACAGAGAGCTTTGCCTTCTGGCTCAGCTCTCTTTTCGTCACAACGGTGCGGTAAAGCGACTGCAGTACCGCTCCCGCTGCTCTGATTCTCCGGCCCATCTCACGCTCCATTGTTCCCCCACTCGAGAACAAGACCCCGAGATACTTGAACTCCTTCACTTGGGGTAAGGACTCATTCCCTACTTGGAGTGGACAGTCCATCGGTTTCCTGCTGAGAACCATGGCCTCAGATTTGGAGGTGCTGATCCTCATCCCAGCCGCTTCACACTCGGTTGCGAACCGATCCAGTGAGTGCTGAAGGTCGCAGACCGATGAAGCCATCAGAACTACATCATCTGCAAAAAGCAGTGGTGCAATCCTTAGTCCACCGAACTGCAGACCCCCTCACCCCATACTCCTGCAGCACCTCCCACAGTAACTCCCTGGGAACCCGGTCATACGCCTTCTCCAAGTCTACAAAACACATGTAGACTGGATAAGCGTACTCCCAGGCCCCCTCCAGGATTCTTGCGAGAGTAAAAAGCTGATCCGTTGTTCCACGACCAGGACGGAATCCGCATTGTTCCTCCTCAATCTGAGGTTCGACAATCGGCCTGACCCTCCTTTCGAGTACCTTAGAGTAAACTTTCCCGGGGAGGCTGAGTAGTGTGATGCCTCTGTAATTGGCACACACCCTCTGATCCCCCTTTTTGAAAAGGGGAACCACCACCCCGGTCTGCCACTCCTTCGGTACTGTTTCCGACTTCCACGCAACGTTGATGAGACGTGTCAACCATGACAGTCCCTCAACACCCAGAGCCTTCAGCATTTCTGGGCGGATCTCATCCACCCCCGGGGCTTTGCCACTGTGGAGTTGTTTGACTACCTCAGCGACCTCCCCCCGGGAGATTGGTGTTGATCCCCCGTCATACTCCAGCTCTGCCTCTAACATAGAGGGCGGAGTTGTCGGGTTCAGGAGTTCCTCAAAGTGTTCCTTCCAACGGCCCAACACTCCATCAGTTGAGGTCAACAACGTCCCATCCTTACTGTACACAGCTTGGATGGTTCCCTGCTTCCCCCTCCTGAGGTGTCGGACAGTTTTCCAGAACAACTTTGGTGCCGCCCGAAAGTCCTTTTCCATGTCTTCTCCGAACTTCTCCCACACCCGCTGCTTTGCCTCGGCCACGGCTGAGGGCCTGTCGGTACCTTGCAACTGCCTCGGGAGTCCCCCGGGATAACAAATCCCTGAAGGCCTCCTTCTTCAGTCGAACGGCTTCCCTGACCACCGGTGTCCACCAGGAGGTTCGAGGGTTACCGCCCCTTGAGGCACCTAAGACCTTGAGACCACAGCTCCCCGCCGCGGCTTCGGCAATAGAGGCTTTGAACACCGACCACTCTGGTTCAATGTCCCCAACCTCCACAGGAATGCCCGAAAAGCTCCGCCGGAGGTGTAAGTTGAAGGCCTCCTGAACTTGGGCCTCCTCCAGACGTTCCCAGTTCACCCGAACTACACGTTTGGGCTTACCAGGTCTATCCAGAGGCTTCCCCCGCCACTCGACCCAACTCACCACCAGATGGTGATCAGTTGACAACTCCGCCCCTCTCTTTACCCGAGTGTCCAAAACATACGGCCTCAGGTCCGATGATATGATAATGAAATCGATCATGGACCTTCTGCCTAGGGTGCTCTGGTACCACGTACACTTATGAGTATCCTTATGTTCGAACATGGTGTTTGTTATGGCCAATCCATGACTAGCACAGAAGTCCAGTAACAAACCACCACTCCGGTTCAGATCAGGGGGGCCGTTCCTCCCAATCACGCCCATCCAAGTGTCTCCATCGTTGCCCACATGTGCGTTGAAATCTCCCAGCAAGATTAAAGAGTCCCCTTCAGGAGCCCCATACAGGACTCTTTCCAGGGTCTCCAAGAAGGCCGTGTACTCTGAACTGTTGTTTGGTGCATAAGCACACACAACAGTCAGAGTTTTCCCCCCCATAACCCGCAGGTGTAGGGAGGCGACCCTCTCGTCCACTGGGGTAGACTCCAACAAAGAAGCACCCAACCGGGGACTTGTGAGTATCCCCACACCCGCCCGGCGCCTCACACCTTGAGCAACTCCGGAGAAGAATAGAGTCCAACCCCTATCCAAGGAATATTGTATTTTCTAAAAAGTCCAATCTGATTTTTGAAGTATTTCTGCTGGCAAATGTGTATTGGCGGTTTTTGAAGTATTCCTGTTTGCAAATATGTTTTGGTGGTTATGTGCTGTATTGTTTAACCATATTGTAATTTTCTTCCCATTTTTAAGGAAAATAAGCTTCTTCTTGTTCAGTTTTGCAACAGCTATCCCTAGTGGATTAAGCTGGAAATTACAACAGCGCACTCTGCTGGTAGTACATAATTATTACATATCACAGGAGCAGAATAATAAATAAAGTACATCATGAGGGAGAAATCAATAAATAAAAAAATGTAGTCAATTGGCTACCAAACAATCAATATCATGGCTTTAAATACAAAATATAATTTTTTACCTGTTTTGCATCAAATAATGCAGGCCAGCGCTCCATGAAGTCCTTGATTGCAGGGGCTTCAACATGTGTTGCCTACGAAGAGAGAACGTCTTGGCCATTTTCTCAGCAACCACCTGGCAATTATCCCTTTTTGTCACTTCACTTAAGAGGTCCACTAAGAGGTTTCTCCAAACTTCCACTGGTTTCACCTTGAGGTAATTAACTTCAGCCTTTTTTGCCTTTTTGACATTTTTAGCAGGAGTCTGGTCCTCTGCTGGTTTCATCTTGAGTGAGTTCACCAGAACTTCTGGACAGCCAAGAGCTCGAAGTTTCGATCTGAAGTTGTTCATTTTATATTTTAACCGCTGGATCCATCCACAAAATCCATTGTAAGATCCTGGTTCTTTAAGGCAGGGATGTTGTTTTATCAGGGCCTCTGCTACTTGACTTAGCTGTGCACTTGAAGGATAAGCAGTGTACTCATAAATTACCTCAGCTAATTTTCCAAGAATGTCTGGAAGTATTGAGATGACATCTTTGGTTCCAAAAGGAGTCTCAGGACAACTGACATTTTAGTTGCCTGACTGAAGCAGAATCTCTGTACTGGAAGAGAAACGGGGGATTGCAAACTCCGAGGGCCAACCCTTTGACCGCTGGTCTAGGCTTTCCGTCATAGGTCCTGGAGAAACAAGCATTGTGTCATGGGAGGACACAGATGAGCAAGCATCATCAGAAGGCTGAATAGAACCATCAACGATGCTCGAGATGGAGTCTATGTCTGTTAAGGTCAAAGTTACTGTAGAGGGTTCCTGGATATACACAACCTTGATAGTGTCCTTATCTGAGATGTCATTTGTCGAAAGCAACGACAAAAACTCATTACCAAAATCAGCATCCTTGTAATGCAAACAGAAATCCCTAGAAATCTCAAATGTATCTCGAATAACTGAATTAAGTTCTTCAACTGTTCCAGGGATCCCAGATGGTAATGTCAGTTTCTGGACAGCATGGTCTGACAGTATCACTCGGGGATGGGCTGGTTGCGGCATAAATCAATCTGTAATACATAGAATGTTTGAAATGTTTCAGTAAGTACCATGACTACAAAAGTCAGTAAAAATACAATATAGTGTTTCCCCCTGAGTTGTATAGGCTTTGCAGAGTACCAGACTGTGACAGAGCGGCTCTATCACTGACTGCGGCTAGCGCAAGCATGTGTATACACACACACACACACACACACACACACACACACACACACACACATATTGCTTGTTCATACAATGTTGGAGCTTCACTGTGCACTGCTGAATGATATGTGCAGACAGAGTTTGACCCTTGAAGGCTGTTTCTTCTGCTCTGAAATGGAATATATTTGTTACATATTAATAGAATTTTCGATTTTTTCGATTTGAGTTTGGATTTGTGAATGGGAGAAGTAGTAGATGGAAAAAATACCAAACACTAATTATTCAAAGTAGAGTATTGCATTATATATACGGTAATACTAAGGAGGCATGGGCCTATATGATGATATAATGTTTGACATTAAAAAAGTGATTTGTTTTCCATGTCATTCGTGTGTTTTTCACATAGACTGTATATATAAATGGACGTAGGGTCCGTGACGTCACCCATAGGATTCTGCAGAGTTGCCGAGAAGCCCTTAGTAGGCGGAGTCGGCCACTAACGGCTCGACAGCGACGTCAGAGTTCAACTCCCGCCTGCTCCAAATAAGGGCAAAGAGGCGGAGCCGAGGCGGGACCTGCTGCCACCGAGCTGAAAGTTCCTGAGTTAGCTGAAGCTACCAAGCTAAGCTAACATGCTCCCCATCTGCACACTGCCATCGCATTTTACGTTTCTAAGGTAAGCGGACATGAAACTATTCAGCAAAACTATAAATAATAATGTAAATTATTGAGTTTTTAGCATAATACTTCAGAATCTTAAAATCCCTTAACGTTTGTATGCAATTGTGCTAAATTCAACACTGGAATCAAGCAAATATTAATATGTTTGCATGACATTAGTTATTTATATTTTGATGTCACTTAACTATACATTTAATTCAAGCTAAGGTACATGTGATGGTAGCTAGTTAGTGCTCTTACCTGTGAGGCCTCCTCCAAACAGCATAATAACCAGACTGTATCATTAAAACTAAGTACCAGTTATAGATCCTTGACTTTAGACAAACAATTAAAAAGACAAAATGTATTTAAAGACCAATATTTATTTGAATGTGCCTCTTAACCTGATATATTAGTTATATAGTTAAAGCATTGACAATCTAAAAAAACGGAGCAACTCAACAATCAACTTTATATTTCTTATTGTCTAAAGCATTTATTATTTTCATTTTTCCCCTCTCATATTCAGTGTGGACGGATTGAGACAGCGTGGTGTCCAGAGAGCTGCAGAGACTTCAGGGAGAAACCTCCGTGTGATGGACGTCCTGTCTGTTGGTTTGGAGAGGACTGAGGGTCTTTCCTCTGCGAGGAGGACCAGGCCTGATGGAGGAGCCCATGCTGGGCAAAGCTGATACCAACTGCACAGGCCTAGTCTGTCACTTTATTTGACTAAATGTATTTACTTATACATTTAAAAGGTTTACACCTTCTGTCCATATGTGCTTTTTATTTAAAACATGTTTGATTAACTTTTGGTTCACATTTCAATAAATTGTATTTGCACTCCTTTCGTCCATTATTCTTACTGAAAATGTTAGATTACACATTCACATCTGACTGAAGATTGGCCCCATTTATTTGTGATGTTGCAAACTCTGCGGTACAAGGCACAAGTGATGTGAAGCTCATAAAGTGAGGCAAATAGAAATAATCAGCTGATGGAGTGTAGATGTGGAAATAGCTGCATTCGATCAGCTGACTGTGTTTTCACAATAAAAGTAGTTTCTTAGTGAATGTCCTGTACTGGTCTTAAAATCTCATAACATCAGCTTTTAATGTTCCTCTTGGATGTTCTTCTTGACCCTCAGAGAAGGAGAAAATGTTGAGTTGTGTCTTTCAGGCATGTCCTTTCCTAACAGAAATGACAGGAAACATAAAACATATTATTGCAGAACAAGTGTGTTATTCATGAAAGCGGTGTGTTTGTGTTTTTAGGGGCTGTAGAAATAATTATTTTGTAATTGTAATGTTTTTATTTCAACAGTGAGCTACAAAGACAATCAGATTATGAATGAACAGTATGAAGTTCATCAACATTGAAATATATGTTATTATCAAAATAATATTTAACTGTTATCAAAATGTAGTGCAACTGTAGAAGCTTGCTCTGTTGTCTCACTGAAAGAATAACTTTTACCACATTTTTTACAGACAATATTGAGAGATAAATAGTAGCAGTTCTCACTATGTGTTAAATATCTTTGCCTTCAATACATTAAATTAGAAAGCTGACAAAAATCATATTGCTTGTTAACATCTAAATGTAACTTTTTGCATGGAAAAAACCCTCAACTTAACTGATGTGTAGGTGATCTAGTATTTAGTATTGTTTAATGGAATGTATATCAGTGTATTAAAGTCAATACTTCATTTATTTAAACCAATATCTTTCCTGATTCTTTGTAGTGCTGAAGTTCACTGCTGTGAGGAGTCCAGTTCTGTCTCACTCTCTGGTCCAGCCTGTCTGCATCACCTGGACACCTTAAACAAACAGATATATATGTAAAGTACCATGTGTACAAACAATATAACTGATTCTCTTCTGTTGAACATGTTGGATTGTGTATTGTCCGAGTCAGGGTCCTTTTTATTTTACTGTAACTTTGGAAGTTGTGTTACCAATGCTTACTGTTTATTTGATACCAATTTGGTAATGCAATTAATAAAAACAACAAGGTTTCGGTTCGTTCTTCAGATGACTGTGACGTTAACGTAATCATCTTGAAATATGATGACATTAATAATTGTAATATACACACATCTTATTGTGAGGTTGATTTCACATACACTACTTCGACATTAGCTTGTCTACATACTTGAGCATAGCCAATTTAAATGAACCTTAGCGATGCATACAGTTCCTATAATAAAATATCTCTCTAAGTTACAAGGATGACCTTATTTTATCAAGCTCAAACAGAAGCCGTTTGTTCTACATTATTATCCCACTTAACGCTTAACACTTGTCTATTTCGTTTTAACCTTTATATATACAGTCTATGATTTTAACTTGGAGGCTACGATTAGCATCGTTAGCACCGACGTAGCTACCACTCGACACGCTAACCCAAGCCTTAACATCAATTACGTAGCTGATTAAAATCATTAACACATAAATAAGTACTCGAATTTTACTTACCGCAGAACCGCATTCATGCACTGTCTGTTTCAACCGCAGAGCGAGTCACAATAGTCCGATATATAAGCATGAAGAACGAACAAACACGGCCGGGGTCAAGTTGTGTTCCCTGGATGAGCTGCCTGTAGCTTCACGGAGCAGCTAGCAGAGAGACAAGAAGCTAACAGCAGCAGTCACTTGACAGAGCCGTCACTCTATGTGACCACGCCATAATTTATGCAAAAACTTTAAGACCTAATATAAATAAAAGGGTCGTGTTAGAAAACAATTCACTCACAGATTCATAATCATGAAGGTGGAATCTACCTATATTCATAATAAAATGTATTGCATCTGTGACCCACACAAAGTGTGTGATCACAATGTTATGTTTATCTTTAA
>CALSBZ010040988.1:0-10799 GCA_943591055.1 Gobionotothen gibberifrons
ACACACACACACACACACACACACACACACACACTCTCTTTATTGGTTTGTCAAATTACAAAGCACATTCCCAGACACACACTAACGTGCATGCATGCTTACGTGCACAAGCAACCGTAAATTGCCTCCGAGCTCCAATGAGTTCATGCAAATTACAAAAATGCAAATGTTGGAGGTACGGCTCAGCTGTCCTCTGATGCATTTTGAGGAAAACACGACAAAATGGGGAGAACTCACAATGAAATCTATTTCCTTTAATCTCCACAGACAGAAAGACAGCCTAATCCCAACCCCAACTGCCTTTCCACCCCAATGCCCAGCCTCTCCCCATTCTGCCACCCCCCTCCTGCCTCCTCTGCCCTCTGGGCTAAAACCACAGGTGCAGGCAAATGCAAACCACTGGGTGGAAAATGCTCATTGACAGCATTCTGGTGTGTTTGTGATTGGTCAGTGAACAATGAGGGAGTTTCCTGAACCACTTGTCGTGCTGACGGAACAGCTGGACACCAACACCAGACACGGATCAGGGTGGGAAGAGACCATGCGGAACAACAGGGAACTTAAAACTAAAATGAGATTTAGCAGAGCTTAAGCTCACTGTCATTTCACAAACTGTTTGAGTTGCAAGAAAAAGAAAAAAAACAATCAAGGCTTAGTCTGGCAGTTATTTAGGGAAAGTTCACTCAATATAAATGTGTTGACTACATTTTACACTGCAAATGGTTATCAAATTGGACAAATAAAATAGGCTTCTGTGCAGAGTAGAATTTGGCTTATTCTATTGTCACTTGAAATAGTTGTATTTTAACCCATATTTGAGTACAGGTGGTCCTAATTTAGCAGCTCTTAACTGAAAAAATTATCACCTGTTCAATATGTCCTGAATCCTGATGTGGTTGCCTGGATACGGAAACAGAAAGAGTGTGTATTTTCCATTGTTTATGTGTTTTGTCTAATTCACTGACTCACTTGTTCTATTGTCTGTCACTTCTCTTTTGAGCACCAGCATGCAGGCACACAAGTATACGTAAGCACAGACACACAGCCATGTGCACACCAAGGACCAGCTTTCATCCACATGATCATCCTGAGCAGCATTATCACAATCTAGGGAACTAGATTATCCCTAGGCTCAAACTTCATCCTCTTGATCCCCACTTGGGAGGGGATGAGAGGAAGCACAGGGGACCATCAACCAGATTTCCTACTTGTTAATCAAGGCAGATTTTGATCACCTTCAAGGACAGATGGGCAACTGTTTTCAAAATATCTCCCCAGAATGGGCACTATGCTATCGAGGATACTTCCTTTGGCAGTAAAAACCTCTCAATGTTTCTAAGATCTCATGATAATCTCAGCAATGCTTATTTTTCTCAAATTAAATGATATATAGCTGCCGACATACTGTATCATGCATTGTGTGGTGCTTTGGAAAGTATGTATTTAGGTGGAAAACAAATTCAGCTTGAATAATGTATTGCTTCACTTCAGGACACTATAATAAAAACAAGAGTGAATCTGGTGCTAACGGTTGAGAGCTAAATACATAGGTTGAGTGTTTTTCTCTTCAAAACCCTGTATCAGAAAAAACCTAGACATCAGCAACACATCCAACCGTCTAACCCACCGTGGTCTGAATTTCAATGAAGTGTGTGTGAGAGTAAACCAAAAGCGGAGGTGCAAATAACCATAAGCTCTGTATGAAGATCCATCACACTTAGTTGTTTACACTGCAAGCCTTCTAAATCTCCATAATAGATCTTTGTTGTGGTTTGAGGTGGGATGGTGAGGTCAGCTGTTAATTGGCTGCTGGTAATTACAGATGCATCCTAAGCTTGCTTGCTGACATTGTCCGTGGAGACCTGCCTTTGCAACTAATGCACCACAGAGATTACTGCAATGTACAGAAAATTACACAACTAACATTTTGGCATAATGAAGCAGCAATTAAAAAAGTTCTTATCCTAAGTCTAACCCTGTTTTCACCCTGTCATTGTGCCGCCATAGGCATCACGTGTTTGGTTTAAAATGTATTTAGTGTCTTACATTTTATTTGGTTTGAAAGGGTCTTTCGTTTTTTACACATTTAAGATGAGATCACCCTGTCTTTGCCCCACCTCTCTTCATTTAAATGTTCAAGCTCATCACTCTTTTAACTCTGCCATCCTTTGCCAGTAGCCACAAGGGTGAATATTTTTCCCCTCTATGGGGCTGCTTCCCAGGGATGGGAGGTAGCGCAGGGACAATAGCAGCCACCCAATTAAAGCTGTGTTGGCCTCGCAATTCCTCAAGGTATTGCCATGTGACAGTTTAATTAACCAAGCCCCTTATCTTAATTTAGCAGGATCAAAAAGTAACAAACTGAGGTTATCTGAGAAAAACACTCCCAGTTTCTATCCTCACATACTCACTAAGACGCACACATTCTCTCTCTCAATCTCTGTCATTATGAGACAGTGTATGGTACAGTGCCACACAGAGATATGTTATTAATGTATACAGCTAGCTTGTATTACCATCCACACAGATAAAGCAGAGTACTATTTATGGTGCAAATGCTTTAACGCATATTTAGTGCAGCTGCAGGGGTCGGCGTAATGACAGGAACATACTGGTACAAACACTGTGGCGAGTCTGTATATTTGACTAAGTTCAAGCTTGTCTAAGCAGGGCATGTGTTGAGGTTGACAGGTTTCTCTTTTGAATTTGAACTGGTGGCTCAGTGACTGCAGGGAGCCCGGAACCATGCATACTTAAGCCAATCTCCCATGGAGCCCGCCTGCTGTCCCGCCCCTCTTCCTCCATCCATCCATCCATCAGCTCTCTTTCATCATCTGATTTATCATGAACTGTTTGACACGGTTTTCCCTTCAGTTGTTGAGGTCCCTCTTTTTAGATTTGTATTTGTTCCATTCCCTTAATTAAGTTTGAATTTACTGAATGAATGTAAGCCCTACTACTATTTCTCTATATAAAATAAATTATAAATCAAATGTGTATTTTTTCTGATCATCCCATTCACTTTAATTGTATAAACCACATCCCCTATCTTAGTTTTAGCATTTCCTCTTCTTCAAATAATCCATTATCTTTAGCACTGCAGGCAGCAGCTGAAAGGCCATTACTAGTTATGGTTGAGCAGAGGAGAAGTCCTGAGGCCTTGGACAGGCCAGGCCCATTTATCTCTCTGGTTCCTGATGCAGTGTAACATGGAGAAACAATTCCCCAGGGCACAACAAATATTCATTCACATGAGCAAAGGAAACAGCCCGGACAAAGCGTCCCTTCACTTGTATCTTACTGATTCAATAGGAGTTCTGCTAAATTCATTGTCTAGGAGACTTACAGTATACCAGGCATTGCATTTTCAGATATTCAAAGCAGAACAATTTCCCTTGTTTGTAAATGGCCAAATTGTAAAATTGATGAAGCAATCTGTCTGTTTCCATTTTAGCCACCATGGGCGCAATATTTATCAAACCAAAGCAATATGTAATGCAAACCTTAGAAGAGGAAACATCTGACTGTGGGTGTCCTTGTTAGTTCATATGAAAACATATTAATGCAACTACATGTTTTACAGATGGCCCTTCTCCACTGGATCAAGGTTAGCAAATGATACATTGTCAGTAGCAAGATGCCACTTATACTGAGCATAGAAGAAAGTAAATGATATATAATTATATTGAGATTCAGAAAATATGCAGTGAGGCGACCATTTTGCTAATTCATAATAATTATTAAAATACTGGAAAATGGCAGTAACATGTAAAGATAAAAAACAAAAATGTAAAAAAAAAAGGTGTAAGTTATTTGGTATCACATCGTCGTCTGCCAGATCAGTAAAGCTGCTACTTATTCAACAGTTTGACAGTTTTTTTTCCTACCATTTATCAACTAATATTTTGCATATTAAACATTGAAAACAAAGACAAATACTAATCAACCAAGACATTCATTTAAATGAGTGCATCTGTCCATTGGGCATCTTATAAGTTGTACTTTTTATAAAGTCTTTTTAAAAAACAAATATTACATTTGAGGTGAAAATGGTGATGTACTGTATATGACTGAAAATAATCGTTGGAAACATAAAAGGCTTAAAAAACATATGTGCTAGAGTGTGGTTAATGTCTAGAAACACACATAAACACACGCACACACATACACACACACGCCCTGCTGTCCATGGAAAGAGGACAGATGGCCGCAGAGTGGCTCTGGTCCAGGAAGTGACGATGTTCTGTATCATTATAATCTGCTCCGTAGTATCCTCCCTACTGCTGTGCTGGACAACATGTTTCACCCACTGAGAGCAGACACTGGAACAGCTCTTCTGCTGCTCTGTCACACATACTCTTCGAGAGGTGCTGGGACAACAAACTAACTTAAATTAGGAGTGCTCCTTCATTTAACCCTTAGAAACATTGTCACTACACACCCCACAACCACCTTTCTTGAAGCGGCAACAAAACAACAATACACAAGTACAGTGTAAATGCACTGTAGCAGCTATATCACACATCCGCTCAGCCTTTTACAAACCAGCCTTGGATCGCTCATAGGAGTTATTTATCAGTCAGTGTGTGTATTTAACAGAAACAAAGGCACAACCCAGATTCTGAGCCAGTTTCTTGTTTTCAGTAAAAGCTTACTTGGTACCACTCATAAGCGGGAAAACAGCGTAAACATCTCCACTCTCTGAATCTGGTCTAGGGGAAGCATCATACTGTAAGTGAGTGTGCTGTAATCACAAATGTAACTAAGCTTTTCAATGAGAGATTCAACAAAAACATGGTGGAAGAACAGCCATGGGGCTCAGCCACACAAAGTTATTAATTAGATTTCGAGCACAGACACCACATCTACAAGATTGTTGTTTATGTGATTAAAAAGAGAACAACTGGGAGAATAGAGACATGTCTGTCATGATGATGAAACTGATTAACTGATGTTGCTTTGGGGAATCTCTCTTACATGTGTGTTAGAACACGTTTCACAGTTTTTTTCACTTTGGCAGTTAACGGTCACCGGTGTGAAAACATAAACTCTGGCGTGTAATGTAGGTTACTAGGGTGTTTACAGCAAGCAAGTCTGTGTGCATGTTTAAACTGTAAACATGAGATATGCAAAATCGGCAAACCGCCCGGATTTACTTACTGCATTCTATTACATACAAATGAGGCATTAAAGCAAACACATTCAAATTCATCTGCAGATGAGGCTCCTGATTACAACAACGACAAAAAAGTATCTCCAGCTTGATCTACAGTTCAGCAAAAAAAAGTGTGTTTAAAAATGTGCATGTAATATCTGTTTTTCAAAGAGCTGAAAAAAAAAAATCAAGAAACAATAATAATGTCACTGAGGGTTTCCCTGGAGCATCAGTTGATGAAATTTTAACATTACGGATGAAGAGTGATTAATTTGAATCACCATGACTATGGACTAATACTCTGTGAGACAAAACATATTGTGAATGGGCCTTGAGTAACATTTCCACAGCATTTAATGGCTCTGTGTGTTTTTTCATTGTCTAATATGAGTGAACGCTCACTTGTATTAATACCCTATAATGTTCTCATTACACAGCGGTGAGAGGAAAATATCTGGGCAGCTTGCATTTAGGGGCGGCAGCCCTTATTGGAAGGTGCATGAGAAGAGCCCTCTCAATGGTATCTAATGCTATTTATTGTAAAAGATGAGGAGTTCAATCATGCTATGATGAGAGTTTATAATGGCTCTTAGAGTGAAATAAGACATATTTGCACTCATTGCTTCTATAAACATGCCATAATTATTCACTGCCGCTACCAGGCTGAAGGTATAATGCCAGAGATTTATAGCCCAATTGGTAAGAGTCCGAGATATTCATCAATCCTCTCCAAAGCCGTGGTGCCACAGTGCTCGAGATAGGCTCCAACGGCTGAATGGGGATCAGGGGGTGAGCCGCTATGCATTGGGGCTGAGGTTTAGAAATCACACCCCACAGCCAGCCCAGCCCAATAAACACACCGAGTAGGAGGAAGGATACAAGACTGGACATTACCCTTCATGAACCATAATCATAACAATGGAATTTAATATCACTTCATGTATTAAAGAAAATACACTAATCCCTATAAATCTTCCGTAATGAGAGAGAAGAAATCCTAAGACTGTGATATTTCCCCTCCCTTCACCCCACAAGATTTTAGGCTTTCAACAGGATTCCACTAGCTTAGCCGCAAATCGCCTCACTGCTGTGCGATACTGCCATATCCGCTAAGAATGGGGTGAACACACAATCTGGCACACATCTATAGGCACATAAACACAACTCACAAATCTTATTTGACTTTGAGTGATGCTTCCTGGAAATGTCCTGGTTGCTGATGGTTCTCACTTCTCAACCAGGAGAGCAGCTGGTGATGGTGCCATGAATCAGGCTGAATCAGCCCGGCCAGGGACAGGCCAAGGAGGAAGCAAGGGAAGATGAATGGCCCGGAGAGAAACCCTCTCTGTTCAATGGCTCGCACAAAGTGTTAAAAGAAACATGAGCATATGGCTGCTGTTCTCAGATCTTAAATGTTTTGTTAGTAAACTACCCAGGTCAAGGACTTTAAAAAGTATAATGAACATATAATGACACGCAGGAGCTATGTAACATTCTTCTCATGCTGCTCTAAGAGAGTCCAACTAAAATGAGGCAGGTACATGTTTTCACTGAAACAACGGTTGTAAACACAATCCGATGGCCTTAATTAATCATGTTTAATCAGACAGATGTGATAGCATCACATGAAACCATGACTCCTCCATATGCTACTTGTTTGGAGCAATGTTTGTAAACTAACTAATTACAATGCTCTCACAATGAAGCCACTCTCTCGGCAGATGTTTGTCCATTAACCTGCGGAACAATTACTTTAACATCGTGTGAAAAATCGCACATTAACGATGGCCTCTTTGCCACGGAGAGTACCCCCTGATGGAGTCTTCTGTTTATTGCTCTAACTTGTATTTAGGAGACATTACATAATAGATGCAATTTGAGCTTTTTTGAAAAACAAATGTGTTGCTGTAATGATTAATGGGGAAGTAAATGTACATTTGTCAACCGGCTTTTATGTAAGAATAAAACAATGAAATATGATGTTTGTTGTAATAAATAATATTCACTAAGAATGGGATTTTTGTATGCAATATTGCGTAAAAGCCTCTTGATCATATGAACAAAGTGTATGAAAGGTATGAATATCATTCATCGTAATACCAGAAAAACTGTACACATCAAACCTAATACAAATGGGAACCCACTTTTTGTAGCCATAATTCTTTAATTTTTTATTTTCATTTGATGAATTATTGTTTAAAAGTCAGTTTGATGAGTGAGTCACTTTCTGGCTGTGTATCTATCAATGCTCACTGGACATTGTTCAGAAGATGTGTGTCTTCAAGCAGCTAGTCTGTCAGCAGCCAGATTGTGTGTTGCTTTGTTCAATTGTTTTTTGACATTCAATTGTGTCTGAACTCAGTGTTTCTCTCTTTCTCTCTATCGGTTATTGTCCTTTCTTCGCTCACATTTGCATAAACACAACATTTCAACTCTAAAACAAAGATAGGTGCAAATTGTCAGCCATAATAACAAAAAAAAACATAAACTTATCAACAAAAGGCATACAGATGTAACCAGAATTATAATATTTATCAACTAGACTGGCCTATGTGAACTATTTGTAAAAATAATGACATGCATGTAAACAGTGAACTTGAGTGATCGTGCTGCCTTTTGAATACAAATTCAGAATAATTTAAATCATAAGTGAAATATACAACGACCCACGCTCTGAAAACGTTGTCTGCATTAATCTGTCCATGAAATATGAATGATGTTGAATGGTATGCCCTTTTCCAACAGTCAGATAAAGGTTTATTGAAGGCCAAACTGAGCAGGATAGAGGTTGCCATGGCTGCAAGTGTGAAAAGGGCATCTGATCTGACTTCTGACCAGTCAATTAATCTTGGAATTGCAATTTTCTTTTATCAAAGGTTCAGTACTGATTCAAAATTAATTGCTGCATATAAAAAGAAGAAAGGAAAGACTGATATTGTGGGGAGTTGAAACGATTTGGGAAAGTACAGTAATGCTAGAGTCTTAAGCTTAAGACTGCCACAGTGGATGATGGGTGAATATTAAAGATGGATTAACGTCTGAATATTAAGTTTGCTTGGTTGGAGAGAACAACTATTATTAAACAAAACAACATATAAAGACTTAATTTTCTCATGATTTCACAGTTGATTAAATGTAAGGTCACGCCCTCTTCTTGCTTGGAATGCACATTTCAACAATGAGGATTCAAAAACCTATTCAATGATTTGTTTTAAAAGATAAATTGTGCTTATTGTTTTGGCAACTATATTTAATAGAACATCCAAATGATAAGATAAAAAAAAAATGAATAGTGGGGAAATTCATCAGCCCTAGAACAAGATAATAAATCATGTGGACACTTGTTTTACCCAGTGGCATAATATGAAATACTTACACTGAGATAGCTGGTATGTTGTTGAAATTCGGTAGGATGAACGATGGCAATATTATACAATACTTAACTGCTCAGTTATCAACTGCAATACAGAAGCTTGATTTTGTATTTTTGAAACATGTGTAATCGGGTGATACTAATCGACAAAATAAAAGACATTCAATTGTTATAGGATAACAATTAAAAATACAACATCATCCTTTATTTGTGTACAGTATCTGCGTCTGCATTTACATATTTTTGTGAGTGTTTATGTTCCATAGCTTGCGTGTTCGAGAGTAACTGACAAAGCAGGACACTTCCCTTATTTAAACTTATTACAGGGATGATGTGGGTGTGGGGATGTATTTCACATTGCAACAAACAATGGTAAAAAGTTAATATCTTTGCCATTTTAATAGAAACACATTTCATGCTGCCTTTCCTCACTGTATCCAACCTATCTTCGAAGTATCATATCCTCCTCGAACCTCCCCCCTATTCTTTCCCACATATGCCTCTCTTTTAAAACAAGGCAGGCGGTTTCACACTCTAATCGCAACTAATTAGGACAGGTCGGCTGGTACATTTGAACAGTATCCCCGAACAGTGTCCCTCCATGCTCTTCCTCCTCCTCTCCCATCAACCCTCTCTCTCTCAATTTCCTCGGACAGCCCTATCAGTGGGTAACATCTCCCCACACCACTGCTGCCTGTCTGTTTGTGATAGCGACCGTGGCAGTCTTCTCCACAGAGGCGAGCGATGTGCTGCCAGCCTCTCCGCTGGAGCCAGACAAGCCAGTACCAACGTCTGCTACAGGCGCGTTAGAGCATCAATTAATCGCCATTTAGAAGTGGTGAAAAAATGCATTTGATATACTTAAGCTTAATTAATACGTTGCTACCGATTTTGCAGGGCTAATTAATCAATTTAAGACTGGTCCCTAGTGCAAAGATGTCCAGATTAGGTTGTGTAGAAGGAAACATACTGCAAATAATGGAAGAACATCAATTACAAGCACGGACATGGGGAATTTAATGGTTGTTCTACCAATGCCTATTAACACAGGAGAGCATGAATAGAGAAATTGATGGGAATTACGTAGAAGTAAGAAAAAACGATGGGAAAATTAAATACATACAAAGGTGAAAGAAGTGTACACTGACTGTAGGATAATAACCTATTGACTTTAAAAAACGTAGGACCGAGAAAGGTTCAGGAATCTTTGAATTACATGCTTTGTGCACTTGTAGTTCTGTTTATATTGAGCCAGAGAATGAGGCTGCAGAGTACTGGCAGGCAAGCACAGAGAGCTACATAGAGTAATTGGGAGGGTGATGCTTGGAGAGGAACAGAAGACTTCAGATGGGATGAAGGAGGGAAGGGTGGGGTGATAGAAAGAGACATATAAAGTAGATGTTAAGTGCTGAGATGTGTAGAAAATAAACCCTGCAGGAAAACTACCCCAGGAACAGTGACAAATGACAAGCTCACTTTTCCTTTTCTTTGTCATCTGATAATGGACGTACTTTTGTCCTACTGGTGTATAGTAAATGTGTGTTCAAACGGGGAGCTACATTAAATCAGAGATATCAATACCTGAAAGTAGAGCAGCACATTACTGCATATTTTTTGTTTCCGTTTTCATCTATTTTCTTTTTTAAAAAGCCTAATTAATGAGCTTTAAAATGACTATGATAAATTACCTGGCTGTACATGATCTTAGCAAGTAGCAGATGGGACTACTCTGGAGCTTACCACGCACAAGGTGTCCATCTTTGTATTCATCTTCAACTGCAGGAGATCATACAACATAGAAACAGGCCTTTCCGAGCTGATGAAATTGTAATCTGAGAGCAGAAAATCTAATCCTAATAATGTTTTCTCATGTAAATATGGACTCATAGTGAGGAATATCTGTTGCTTTGGAGCATTCAACTGGTATCTTTGCAACTTAATAAAGATGAACTGGAACACTGCCAAAGCGATGTTCAACACCTCTCACTCCTCATCACTGCTCTTGCACCATGCCTTGGCCTTCTGCCCCTGCCCTCCCCCACAGCTTAGCTAAGCCCACATGTTATTGGCTAAACACAGCCAGCTGCAGCCAGTTAACTGTCTAATCTCACATCAATTGATTTCCCCAAACAGGGAGAGGTGGAGAAGTAGAACGAAAGTTGTGTGAGAATAAATGAGAGGGCAGTGAGTGAAAAACAGGCTGAGGCAGTTTCTAGCACCATCGGCCGTGTGTGTGTGTGTGTGTGTGTGTGTGTGTGTGTGTGTGTGTGT
>CALSBZ010040989.1:35042-49684 GCA_943591055.1 Gobionotothen gibberifrons
TATGTTACTTTCTGCTTTTCTTCCTTTTCACTACAATTCAGAAGAAAGGGTTGGACCTTTGATTCCTCTTTATTTATTTGACAACATTAGATCCTTTGTTTAGGTCCATCTTATATTGCTTTAAGATTTGTACTCGCTAAAGATGTGGACACATTTTCATCAAACACTGGCTTTTTTCAAATATGAAATGCTAAAAATTACTATTACCTGTAGTTACTATACTTTCAGAAGATATGCAGAATCTGCACAGTATGTAGAAATCATAGTAAATGTGGGAAGTACAGTGCAACGTCGCCATCTAGTGTTTGACTGAAGGGAGACAAAGAGATGTGTCTCCCTTTCTATACTATACTTTTATGTATGTACTGTACACGGATGTGCAGAATTGCTTAGATATTTTACTTGAGCATAAAGTAGAAATACTTAAGTATGAAAGTACTCTGTTACAAGTCAAAGTCCTGCATTGAAAAGCACAAAGGTATTCGCATCAAAATACAGTATAGTTAAAGTACCAAAAGTAAAAGTACTTATTGTGTGTAATGTCCTATTTCAGAATTTGTACTTACTGGATTATTATTTTGTATTCAAAATGTGTCCATCACAGCTGATAAAAGTGGAGCTACTTTCAATTGCTTTATACACTGCTGGATGTTTTAACCTATAATTATATATCATAGTTTATTAATTAGTTTATTTGTATTAACTAATTATCTGAATCTGTTAAAACCTCTTAAGCCCTAAGGTCCCCCCAGTGGACCCCCCGCCACATTTAGTTTTTCGAGACTATGTCTCAGGGCTTCTTAACATTTATGAAACTATTAATGTGTAGCACCAGATTAACGGGAATAATCTCAGCTAACTGAATATATGAACCATGTTTTACCACAACAAAACACAAGGGTTATACCAAGCCTCTGAATTAAGATGAAAAACATGAAAAAAATCTCAGGGCTTAAGGTAACTAATAATTACTTTTGTAAAATATATTTAGTGAAATGAAAATTACATTAGTGTAGTACTTAGATCCTTTACTTCAGTAAAAGTATAAACAGATTTTATAATTATCCATTACAAGTAAAAGTCCTGAATTAAAAATGTAACTTAAAGTACACAAGCTAAATCTAATCAAAAGTACTCAATATGCTCAACATAATACACAAGATCATATTTCCTGTGCACACCAAAAACGTTTGTTTATTTTTAAGGTTGAAGGTGGGGTACTGGGGTAGGTACGTTTGAGAAACCGGCTCGAGATACACTTCTTGTTATATTCCATGGAATGCTCTTAACATCCCAATAGCAATGAATATCTTAAGTGCTTTGACTACAAATTAGGGCCGGGACTTTAACGCGTTAATTAAGATTAATTAATTACACAAAAATGAACGCGTTAAAAAAGTTAACGCATTTTAATCGCACTTATTTTTGCACCGCGGAACGTTTCTCACTGGATGAGTTTCAGGTGTACCGATTATACTGGAGCACCAACTAACGTGCATGACTTCAGACAACAACAAACCACAGTGAACAAGTCAAACATGAACGAAGAAGCTGATGAGACCGCGTTGGTTGGCCCCGTGGATGGGAAATGTTGTTTTAAAAAACGGACGGATGGAAGCGTCGATAAGAGCACGGTTGTGTGCAAATTATGCAAAAAGGAATTCGCATATCACCGCAGCACATCAAGCCTCAAGTATCACCTCAATGCTAAACATATAGCAGCTAGCGTGGAAGCTAGCGTGGAAGCTAGCGTGGACGTTAGCCCGACTCCGAGTACAAGTCTGTTATGGCCTCTGAAGCAACAGAGAGATGTTTTCTAATAGTCAGGGTTTCCAATGTTCTGAATGTTCTTGAAAGTATTGTGTTTTACTTAAAAACAAAGTGCTATAGTTTACAGAAGGTCTACCTACCTATAGGCTACCTGAATCTCTGAAATGTACTATATTCCTAAATAATATGCTATTGCTACACTTTATGGCAAAAATTGCACTTTTCTGTTGGTCTTGGTTAAGTACCACCTTGAAAAAAAATAAACATAGTTTTTTTGCCTAAGCTTATGTATTCAGTCATTATTCAATTGTATACTAAAATTCATGTGAAAAAAATGGCTTCTCACTGTTCTCAGGTCAAATATTTATATGCGATTAAAAATGCGATTAATTTCGATTAATTAATTACAAAGCCTCTAATTAATTAGATTAATTTTTTTAATCGAGTCCCGGCCCTACTAAAAATCCATGAAAAAATATTCATCTGTGGAAGCCGTGGCGCTGTAAAAAGCACGACCAATCATCTGAACCGGCCCGGCTAAAGTAACTGGATGGCCTACCTGCCTGTCAGCCTTGTGGGTAACAGCTGTTCTCAATTTCCGCGACCGGAAAGTTTGACGTGCGGGAAGCGCTTCGGTTTGTTAGCCGCAAAGCTAAAGAGGTGCCAATTTACTGTTGGTAGCAGTAAATAAACAAAACAATCACAGAAAAACAAACAACTAAAACTCATGGGACCCAAGAAGACCCAGTCGGCTGAGGAGGTCGACGAGATCAAAAAGTCACTCGACTTTCTAGCCGGAGAAATCTCTGCTGTCAGACTACAACAGAAGGGCATCTTGGACCTGGTTGAGGAGGTGAAAATACTACGGATTCAGAACGTGGAAAAAGACAAGCGTCTGGAATACCTGGAAAACAGGGTGGAGGACTTGGAGCAGTACACCCGGATAAACGACGTGATCATCACCGGGCTCAAAGTAAAGCCCCGGTCGTATGCCCGGGCTGTGGGCGCTGACGCCGCGAGGGAGCCCGAGAAACTGGATGCTAGCTCCACGGAGCAACAGGTGGCTGCTTTCCTACAGTCCAAGGGGATACAACTGGATTGCAATAACATCGAGGCATGTCACCCGCTACCCAGGCGGAAGGACAGCGACAATCCGGCTATCATACTGAGGTTTGTGAACAGAAAACACAAGACCAGTCTGCTAAAACAGGGAAGAAAGCTGAAAGGATCAGATGTCTATATGAATGATAATTTAACTAAGCGCAACGGTGACATAGCTAGAAAAGCGCGCTACCTAAAGAAACAGAGAAAAATTCAAAACACTTGGACTTCAAACTGTAAAATATTCATTAAACTAAATGGAACACCAGAGGAAGCAAAAGTGCTGGTCATCAGGAACGTCATGGATTTGGACAGATACCAGTGATCATCATCATCATCCACCGGACTGTGAGGTAACACACACACAAAGCCATGGCGCACACCGACGACACCTGCTCATACACATCTGCAGTCA
Organism: Gobionotothen gibberifrons; assembly: GCA_943591055.1. Classification (NCBI taxonomy): domain Eukaryota; kingdom Metazoa; phylum Chordata; class Actinopteri; order Perciformes; family Nototheniidae; genus Gobionotothen; species Gobionotothen gibberifrons. Next base: position 38,329 of record CALSBZ010040989.1, read on the forward strand.
ATAGTGACATAACTCAGAGGATAAAGGATAATGATCAATTGGAACTAAAAACATTCGAGTACACTGATTACAAGCTACATGACTTGGAACGTGAAACTGATCCGGACAATAACTTTTTCGTCAACAACAACATCTGTTGCTACTACACTGGTGAACAATACAACCAGAACATCGAATCAAATGGCAAATTATCAATCATCCATTTTAATAGCAGAAGCCTGTATGCAAACTTTAACAACATCAGAGAATATTTACATACATTTACTAATCCATTCAACATAATTGCTATTTCTGAAACATGGATCAACAACGAAAAGGACATAGACTTTGAGCTGGATGGATATGAGCTCAGATACAAAAATAGATCAAATAAGGGAGGAGGAGGAGTTGCCATCTATGTGGACACAACTCTGCACTTTAGTGTGGTGGACAGTATGACAACTGTGGTTGACAACCTATTAGAAAGTATAACAATTGAAATCTACAAGGAAAAAAATAAAAAATGTCATAATTAGCTGTATATATAGGACGCCAGGGTCTAGCATTGACACTTTCACAGATTGGATGGAGGGCATGTTTTCTCAAATAAATAACAAAGCTATCTTCATATGTGGAGATTTTAATATTAACCTGCTTAATCCTAACAAGCACAAAACTACTGATGAATTTATCAATACAATGTATAGTCTGAGCCTATTTCCGAAAATAACTAGACCCAGTAGAGTGACATCCCATTGTGCCACCCTAATAGATAATATATTTAACAATGACATTGAAAACCACACAGTAAGTGGCTTATTAATCAATGACATCAGTGATCACTTGCCAGTGTTCACAGTCTATGATGGCAACTACAGGAAAAACAAGCCAGACAAAGAAAAAGGATACAGACGGATGCGATCAGAGGAATCCATCACCGCACTGAAAAATGAATTGCTGGAACAGAATTGGGACAAACTTTACCAAGAAAGAGACATTAATACTGCTTATGAAACCTTTCTCAGGATATTTAGGTCATTATATGACAAAAACTGCCCAATTAAAGAATACAGCAGAAAACAAAAATATATTCATTGTCCATGGATCACAAAGGGATTACAAAATGCCTGCAAAAAGAAAAACACACTATATAGGGACTTCATTAAACAAAGAACTCAAAGTGCAGAGGATAAATATAAAAAATATAAAAATAAGTTGACTAATGTTATAAGAACAAGCAAGAAAGACTATTATAAGGAATTAATAGATAAAAACAAAAGCAATATTAAAGGAATATGGGATATACTTAACAGTATTGTAAGAAATAACTCTAAACAGAAAGGATATCCTGAGTATTTTACTGATAACTATAATGAAAAGTATAATGTAAATAATGTAGCTAACAACTTCAATACATTCTTTGTGAATGTTGGACCCGATTTAGCGGGAAAAATCCCTGATCCAGGGACAACTGGGGAACATCAAGACGATGTTTTGGAGAGAAATCCCTGCTCAATGTTCATTAAACCAGTTGATGAAAGAGAGATATTAAATATTGTTCAAAAATGTAAAAATAAAAAGTCTACTGATTATAATGACATTGATATGACATTAGTAAAAATGGTCATTGGGGGGATTTCTAAACCATTAACGTACATCTGTAACCTGTCATTCCAAACCGGTACTTGTCCAAACAAAATGAAAATAGCTAAAGTCATACCTGTATACAAAACTGGGAACAAGCATCACTTCATGAACTACAGACCTATCTCTTTACTTCCCCAATTCTCAAAAATACTAGAAAAAGTATTTAACAACAGACTGGACGCATTCATAGAAAAGCACAAATTAATCACGGACAGTCAATACGGATTTAGATCAAACAGATCAACATCACTGGCAATTATGGAATCAATTGAGGATATCACAGATGCCCTTCAACACAACAAATATGCAGTAGGGATTTTTATAGATATTAAAAAAGCTTTTGACACAATCAACCATGACATCCTAGTATATAAATTAGAAAGGTATGGTATCAGGGGTATAGTCTTAGACTGGATTAAAAGCTATTTAAGCAATAGACAGCAGTATGTAAAGATGGGAAATGACTGTTCTTCATGTTTGGACATTGCTTGTGGTGTCCCCCAGGGGTCAGTGTTGGGTCCTAAATTGTTTATACTGTACATCAATGACATCTGTAGAGTATCCAATGTACTGAGGCTAGTTTTGTTTGCTGATGATACAAATATATTCTGTTCTGGGGAGAATTTAGAACAGCTAGTGGAGAACATAGAACATGAAATGCACACATTAAAAACATGGTTTGACAAAAATAAACTATCATTAAACTTGAGTAAAACAAAATTAATGCTGTTCGGTAAACATAGAACAAAAACACAGATGCAAATACAAATAGATGGGGTTGAAATTGAAAGAGTCCATGAAATAAAATTTCTTGGGGTAATAATAGATGACACAATAAGTTGGAAATTACACATAAAACATGTACAATCAAAACTGTCAAGAAGCATTTCCATACTGAACAAAGTAAAACAAGTTCTAGATCAGAAATCTCTTCGCACTCTCTACTGTTCACTAGTCTTACCATATCTGAATTACTGTGCTGAAATCTGGGGCAATAACTACAAAAGTTCTATACATGCAGTATCTATTCTACAAAAAAAAGCGATACGAATCATTCACAATGCCAAATACCTTGATCACACTAACGAATTATTCCTCCAGTCAAAATTGTTAAAATTCAAAGACCTGGTAGAATTCCAAACGGCACAAATCATGTTTAAGGCAAATAATAACGTTTTACCAGGAAACATCCAAAAATTATTCACTCAACGAGTGGGGGGATATAGTGCAAGGAGACAATTTCATTTCGAAATTCATTGGGCCCGTACAACCAGAAGAACTTTCTGTATCTCAGCCTGTGGAGTGAGACTATGGAACAGTGTGCATGTGGAGCTCAAGCGATGTCCAGACATTAAGCAGTTTAAGAGGAAATACAGAGAAATTATTTTCTCGAGGTACAGGGATGGGGAAGGTGTTTGACTATGTGTATGAGTATGTAGGTGTGTATATGTTATGTGTGCATATATGTATATCAGTGTATGTATATGTGTATATGTCAATCAATAAGTGAAGCAGATCAATAATACTAATAAAACAAATAATAATGCATAAAAATGATAATTATTGCAGATTATAAATAAATAATTTAGGGACAAGGGGGTGAGATTAAATAAGTTATACTTCTTCTCACTCCTTTTCGAACACACTGTTTATGTTGCTAATGCTGTTGTTGTAAAATGTCATTTTTTTGTTTTGTTTTGATTTCTCTAACATTACTATGCATTGCAACATTTGTTTTGTTTTGTAATTATTTATTTTACTTGTTCGAAATAAATCAATCAATCAAAGCCTTCCATCTGTGCACAAACTCATCTCGTGCCCTCATTGGTCATGTGCGCATTCCTGTGTGTTGGAGGAGGGGCTCTGTAAGGAAGTGGCAGATTTTTTCCGGGTGTGTATTTTCAAATTCTAGCACACTCAAGCTGGTTTCTCCAAAATTACCTACCCCACCTTTAAATAAGTTAAATAAAAATGAAAAACATCTGAAAGTGTTTTGGATGCAATTAGACATAATATCCTGCAAATGTTTCTTCAACGTTCAACAGCTGTGCACAGAAGGAGCTACTCAGAGCGTTTGAACCCCATTATCAGCAGATACATGCGACTGAGCAGAGCCGGCCCGAACCCATTAAGCGACATACGTGGCCGCTTAGGGCCTCGCAGCCACTAAAGGGCCCCCTAGCAAAAAAAAAAAAAATGAAAAAAAATCAGTACACCGTCGCCGTGATAAGTATGTTTCATTAATTTTGTTAATATGCCTAGATTGCCTACTCTCAAATTCATGTATTATGAGTCAATAATATGATACATTAACCGTGCTTTACCTGAACCTCATCATGAGAGGACGGCAGGATTGTAATTTCCCGTGTTCAGTGAATGCAACAGAGGCAAGGCACCAGATCAACCAGAGAGTTTAATGGAAATAAACATGTCTTATTGGCTGACAGGTACCTATCCTGTGAGCTGTGACAATGTTTAAAATGAACTGTCAGTCGGACTCAGAGATTTCGAAGATGGACATAAGAAAAAAAATTCTTAAAAAAGACGAAAATTCTCAAGTGGTGGCTCACACAACAACCCCAGAGCCACAGGTAAACAAGGCATGTAAATGTCAGTAAACTTCCAAGTTATGTAAGCAAAGCATAAATTACAGCTACGTTGACGTTACTTTGAATAGCGGGGGTAAGCTAAACGTTAGCAAGTAGTAGTAAAAAGTTAGCAAGTAGCTATAGCTAGCCACTATAAAAACATAAACACTAGTATAAACACTTTGTCATACAATCTAAATGTAATGTTTTTTAGCGTTACCTGTAGGGGTGTAACGGTTCACAAACATTTCGGTTCGGTACGTACCTCTGTTTTTAGGTCACGGTTCGGTACGTTTTCGGTACAGCAGAAAAAATTATCACAAACCATAAAATATATATATATATATTTTTTTATTATTATTAAACTGTGAATAATGTATTCACTCAAATAAATACAAAATATAATAAAATAAACATTAAGGTGCAGCATTTCGATGAACTGAAATAATCTGTATTTGAACTGTACTGTACTAGTACCTAAGCAGCCAGTTTGACATTATGACTTGCTTGTCATTGTATTTTGATGTTTTTTTTAAGAAAAATTAACTTGTCCACATTGCTTGCCGAAAGGGCAGATCTGCTGGCTCTAACAATGTCTCCTACTGTGGAGAACACCCTCTCACTAGGGACAGAGGTAGCAGATACAGCCAGGCAGATACAGCCACCGGCGGGGACCTTGGGGCTTAACAGGTTAATGCACTTTTAACACTCATGTGCCCATGATTTAAGCTGCTTTCCTGGGTTCTAAAGTGCTGTCAAGTGCCCTGGAAGTGCCACACTATTTAAACAATGTTCACCCATGATTCAAGCTGCTTTCCTGGGTTCTAAAGTGCTGTGAAGCAGCCTGTTCTCCGGCTAAAGTCTGGGTGGGAGAGCAATCTGCTGTGTGGAGCTCCCTGGCTCCACTCTCCTCCTATTTACAACACTTTTGCCAACGTTTCAAGCACTTTTCAGACACTATTCCTGGCTTAAAAAGTGATGTACCCTGGATCTCTGCATATGTGCCTGTGAGTCTGAGACCCTGCTAACAGCAGTGATTCTGCTGTTTTTCTCTTCTTGTACATTTGACTGCATAAAGTGACGATCAAATGGACAGAAATCTGTCCATTTGACTGTCACTTTATGACAGTCAAATGGACGCTCTAATTAAAAGCCTTACTGCTGCGGGATTGATTATCCTTATAATCTCAAAATGCCCAATGAACCTTGGTGCAAGCTTTTTCGACTCCACCCGTAAAGGAATATCCTGGGCGGACAGCCATACCTTTTGGCCCACCTGGTAGACGGGTACCTTGGAACGTCGGCGGTTGGCAGAGGAGGTGTACCAGTTGCCGAACGAACAAGAGTTATACGGGCTTGATTCCAGGTCTGGCGACAACGACGGATGAAAGCCTGGACGGACAGACAGGTAACCTCCCTTGGTGAGAAGACTTGTGTTGATTGCACACAGGGCAGGCATTACAAATTTCCCTGGTGTCCTCCTTAAGTGTTGCCCACCAGAACCTTTGCTGGACTACCTCCCGGGTACGTTGGATACCAGGATGGCAGGTGAGTCTGGAGTTGTGGGCCCACTGAATAACATCAGACGTCAACATCTGTGGAGCGAACAGGCGGTTCAGAGGACAGGGACTGGGTCCCGGCTGGTCCTCCAGGGCGGCCTTGACCCTCTCCTCCACTGCCCAGGTGAGGGCGGCGACGAGCTGAGGAGTCGGAAGGATGGTGTCCGAGCCTCTGGGAATGTTCCCTCCCTCCCCAAACTGACGAGACAGAGCGTCAGCCTTAATGTTCCGAGAACCAGGGCGGTATGAGAGGGAGAAATTGAACCGAGTGAAAAAGAGGGCCCATCTAGCCTGTCAGGAATTCAGTCTGCGGGCCGACCGGATGTATTCCAAATTATTGTGGTCGGTCCACACCAGGAAAGGTTGACTGGTCCCCTCGAGCCAGTGACTCCACTCCTCCAGAGACATTTTGTGGCTGCAGCGTGAACAGGATAGAACAGTTAGTAAGAAACGGGCTGCAGCCCTCGGTTCCCCGGCGTATCGCTCCGGAGTTCCCACCCGAGGCTCTGGGGTAAATCCCATCGGAGAGGATGCAGAAGCGGGTGCCGGTGTTACCGAACAAATAGTGGCCCGAACAACTGGTGATATTCTATAACAGTAGGCAGATGTATCAGGGGCGTGGCCTTTGTCAAATAACCAGGAAATACACATTTCGATCGCTTCTTCGTCGTTTACATAAATCTTTTGGTATATTTGGCTCCATAGGAACACTTTGATGCACATTCAGTACCAGTGTGTGAGGTTGTGGTTGCGATGCCGATATGCGGACGCGTACAGCGAGGACCACAAAAAGACACAATGAGGTGACTGGGGATGTGTGTTCAAAACATTGAACACACAATCATTTAAACCATTTATTTTTGCCAGACTTATTACTGAATATCATTCTTAATGTGATACGAAGTCCATCTGAGACCTGTGTATACCTTCAGACAGCCTACAAGTGAAGCACACACTGTTTAATCACAGTTTGAAAGCAGTTTGGAGAAGTCTTCAGCTGCTCCGCCCAGGATAACTTGTGATACGACTTCTGTGGCTTATTGTTGTCAGTCTTATATTTGTATCATATATCGTTATTAATATGATGTCGAGTTGATTTGAGACACGTTTATACTTTCATACAGTCTGTTAGTGAAACATACAGTCTGTCTGAGTTGTTTACACCCATCTCCTAAGCAACGTGGAGAGCTGTGGTAAACTGTGATCCGCTCAGATTAAACTGTGATACGACTTCTGTGGCTATCTACCAGCGATCATGTTTAATATTAAAGACTACACACATTGGTCCCTTATCAAAACGGTATTCTGCACTTTGCCGCACTTATCCAGATCAAATGTGACTGTTTACTTGGTTAAATTTAGATACAGCGACACCAAATGACGAGGGTACTACTACTCACATAGGCTACGTTGAGAACTAGAAACACATATATTCATACGTTTTAGTTTCTAACTTAACGTTTATGTGTTTATCTATGTGGTCTTTGTTGTCATGTGTTTTATCTATTTATGTGTAACTTGGTAATATTAATTCCTTGTTATTGTTGTATTTCCATGACAGGTAATGATTATAGCTACTGTAACGAAACACATGGCCTGATTTGCATTTGAACTTAATGTGTGCACTAGAATACGTAAAATGACCACTTATCACAACTAGGGGTGTAACGGTATCCGTACCCATCCCGTACCGTCACGGTTCGGACGTCACGGTTCGGCACATGCAGTCACACGGCGAATACGCCTTTTTTTACGAGTGGGAAACAAGTCTGTCACTCAGGGCAGTATCCACTACACTATATATAATCCAGGGGGCGGTATTGCGCCGAAAAGCCAGCCGCCCGTAAATAACAGATCAAGAAGAAAACACAACAAAACGAACACAATTCATGAAGAAGAAAAGTTAGCAGCTATGGCCATAGATGGCGAGTTCAGATAACACACAGGAGCTAGAACCCACCTGCTTCTTTTAAATCAGCTGTGTAGGAACATTTCGGGTTCCCTGTGGACTACAATAACGATGGGGAGCGAGTTGTGGATCGGACGAGGGCGGTGTGTCGGCGTTGTTACAGCGGTGCGTGCGGTATTCTAGTGGTAACACGTCAAACATGCTCAATCACCTCCGAGTCAGTCTCAGTCCCCAGCGAGAGGGTTTTCTCGACGGCAGGTGACATAGTTACCGCCAACAGATCTGCCCTCACTACTGACAACGTAGACAAACTCATCTTTTTGAAGAAAAACTTAAATAGAGTAAAGCTTGAGTACTTTTAGTTAGGCATAATGGCCTCACACACTCACAAGTCAATTACACATGTTAGACATTGCTCCTAAAGGTACAGATTTTATTTTGTTTTATATTTATCATTGTATTTAATTTATATTTTGACATCAGGAGATGTTATACAGTTCTGTATTGCCTTTTATTGATTGTGATTGAAACACTTTCTTATTATTTATTTGAATATTTTCAAGACATTCTTTTTAGTTGTACAGCTTATTGAACCTTTTTGTTTGACATCAGCCATTACAAATAATATGGCCATCTGAGTGTGTGTGTTACTGTTTGTGGTTTGTTTGTAACTGTTATTTTCATACCAAAACTTGCACTACTGTTAAAAAGAAATAACAGCAAAAAAAAAATTATGCATTTGGGACTTTTTTTTGCTTTTCCTTGTTGTACCGAAACCGTACCGAACCGTGACCCCCAAACCGAGGTATGAACCGAACCGTGACTTCTGTGAACCGTTACACCCCTAATCACAACACAATGTAGGCTCGCAGGCTGATAAACTAGGATATCTGATCTCGGTGGGTGGGTCTTAATGATGCTCAGTCAGTATACTATGTCAAAGCAAATGCCTAATATTTATATTATATGGCTTAAAGCAGGCATCCTCAAAGTCCGGACTCCGGTCCGGATCCGGACCGAACCACAACTGTCTCTGGACTCTGAGCAAATTTTATTTTTCATATGTAATGTCTGTATTATCTGTGTTGTCTGCGAGACATCGCCACAACACAACGAGTCAAACTTCTCCGCTATATGTCCACTGCAAACAGCGCTCTGCATGTCCGACTGTCACACTGTCTGTGTGTGTCTGTCAACGCATTGGTCCAATCATATTCAGCATCCCATCAGTGTTTTTGTTCCCCCACCAACAGTCTGCGAATCAGAGGCACAGTAAGGCAGGTCTTCGCGGATGCGGGTGGGAAAAATGCGTGTCTCGTCTCTTTCAACCTGTCTGAGTCAGAGCGAGAGTTTACAAAAAAGAAAGTCAGAGCGAGAGTTAACAGCTCATCTAGTTGCATCTGTACTGTAGCTAGTAGCCTAGTTTCACATACCACCCCAGTTGGCAGCTTTGTTTTGAAAGAAAAGTTGTGGCTCATCGGACATTTATGAGAGAAAGTCTCTAATGTCCGAGTGCAAGTGAATGCAGCACAAGACGCACGTCTTGTAACTGATCTGTGGCACACTCATAACGCGCATGGTATGAGGGATTTTTGCTATTGGGACTCGGGTTTGAGTCCAGCATGAACTTTTTTGTTATTTTCATGTCGATGGACACTGAATAATATTTTTGAATAGAGGATTCATAATATTGTTTGCCGAGAACAAAATTAACGATCAAGCAGCATTTAAAATTCTAAATATCCCTGCAAATGTAGCAATGACATTTCTGCTTCTATCTTTGCAAAATGAGTAGTCACATTTGATCTTGATAAGGGATCAATGTGTGTAGTCTTTAATATTAAACATGATTGCTGGTAGATAGCCACAGAAGTCGTATCACAGTTTAATCTGAGCGGATCACTGTTTACCACAGTGTCTTTTTGTAGTCCTCGCTGTACGCGTCCGCATATCGGCATCGCAACCACAACCTCACACACTGGTACTGAATGTGCATCAAAGTGTTCCTATGGAGCCAAATATACCAAAAGATGTATGTAAACGACAGAAGAAGCGATCGAAATGTGTATTTCCTGGTTATTCGACAAAGGCCACGCCCCTGATACATCTGCCTACCATTATAGAATATCACCAGAGGCTTCCTGCCTCTGGAGAGCGTCCTCAACTCCCTCAAAACGGTCTCTAGGTGAAGAGGAGTGCGCTGGGTCCATGTTCTGGCCAGATCGTTCTGTCACAATCTTATGAAGGACCCAAATGCAGCACTCGAGAAACCACGGAGTATTGGTAATGTACTTTATTGGTAATAATAGCAGAGCAGAGGAATACCGGATGATGTGCAGGCAAACGAACCAGAGGACAGCGGGCAGAAGGTGAGTCAGCGCCGGGCAGAGGGTCAGGGAGCAGGCGAGGCGGTCAACGTAGGTACAGGCAGGGTCAGACAGCAGGCGAGGCAGGATAGTCCAAGGACAGGCAGGATCAGGGATCAGGCAGAGCAGGCAGGTCGGGGACAGGCAGGGTCGGAACCGGGTAGGCAATCTGATAACAAACGCGTGAAAGACTAGCATGAAGGCAAAGTACGATCTGGCAACGGGTGTGTGTCTGGTGAGGGTTTAAATACTGGCAGTGAAGCTAATGGGTGCAGAAGAGAAAGAGAGTGAGCAAAAACGTGGGTGTGGTTAACAGGTGAGATAGGTGAATGGAAAACGACTGGTGAATGATGGAGCAGACTGTGACAATGAGGAAGCATACTTTATAAAGTACCTTGCCTTTTCTTTTTCTTTTAAATGTACTAATTGCATGAAATTTACCACTACATTATAACCAACCCTGTACCTTTTAGGGTGCAAATAAACCCACTAACAGGGCAAAAAAAGGCATTTAATTGCACATTATTGAGCTATATATACACACATATTTTACTATAAGTAGAGAATCCTATTGCAGCCAGAGTCAGATCCTGTGTATGGAAACTCTAACCGTATGAAAAGTAAAGTTTTGCAGGATTATTGTTGTGTTTTTTGACTGTTTAACCTTAAGGCCTTGACACACCAAGCCGATTTTGGCCGTCGATAGATGTCTGGCCGTCGATGAGCGTCCTGTCGCCTTACTCAGATTGGTGTGTCCCGCATCGTCGTGTCTTTTCGGCCATGCCGACACCTTCCGCTGCCAATTGAACATGTTGAACCTGGAGCGGAGGCTGTCGGCAAAATAAATCACTCTGATTGGCTCTTCAGCTTAGCGAATCAGTGCATGAGAAGCGATACGGAAGTGAGGTACGCAAACAAACACACACAGGGTGTTTCTCAATGTCGAGGATGCTTGCTTGGTAGCACATGTACCTCCGAGTCAGTTGCTTCAGAAGCGAGGCAAGAATCCTACCTAGCCTCGGAAAACGAAGAATTGTGGAACAGCCTCACAGCTGTTCTCACTGTAAACATCGCGTCGCGATGAAAGCCGTTACTAAAATAATATCCAGTGGATGCATGCAGAGCTGTCATTGGCTGGGATAAGTCCGGCCGTGCGTCACGCCTCCACCGTTCCCGGAAATGCATCCGTGGAGGAGCCGTGGAGGATGCATAAGTGTATCCTCGGTTATAGCTCCTCCAGAGAGCCTCCTCGACGCTCGATCCTCGATCCTCGATCCTCGATCCTCGATCCTCGATCCTCGATCCTCG
>CALSBZ010040991.1:0-11193 GCA_943591055.1 Gobionotothen gibberifrons
AAAAAAAAGCTGACTTTGACTTTTGACTTTGAAACAGCTTAGTTGAACACTCAATGCTGATTGGTCAGTTAGGAACATTCTGTGGTCTACTATGTTTTGCTAGCAGACCGTTGCTAAGGATATGAGACCGTTGCTAAGGAGGACCATGGGACTACGTGCAGTCATACCAATCCTCAGATGGAAGACTGGTCAATAACGTAACTTTGGATTTCTTTTATTAATGACCGCCTGAATGTTATCCCTTATCCTTATGTTTTCACGTGCTACGAAATACTTCAGAGGAGCTTGGAGCATCAGTTGAAGTAACAAATAAAACCAAAAAAGTGACCAGAGGTTGAGTGGAAGTACAAAACGTCCAGGTGTGTTTCAGGAGAAGATAGTGAGAGGTTAGGGTTATTTACTGGAGTCAAAGTGTCACTCTCTCCCTCTGAGGACGGCATCAGAGGGTCTTTTCCACCTCACTTCCTATGTGACGGTAATGTATTTCTCTGTCTGAAGGCCACACAGCATTACTGGCTTGGTATCCATAGTAACAGATGTATAAGTGCAACAGCTGCACAAAGACTCAAGCAATACAGATGCTAATGACCAGTAAGGGGGTCACTTTTAGTGTATTTTTCAAAATGGACCCGATGTATATGTGTTTAGGCATATTGGGGACAGCATTTTTTTTTAATTGATCCATTTTGGGGGAAATAATACTTGCAATTTACCCCAAAAATTGATCTGGTTGCTGTAAAACCAAAATAAAAAGCTGCTGATTTGGGTGATTGAACTTAAAATAGTGAATAATGATTAACTTTACCACGATCGTCCTATAACTATAATTAAGTCACTAAATCACCAGCACTTCATTTCAAGGACAAATATGCATTATGAAATCTCGCGAGATATATATATATATATATAATCTTGTTGATAAAGACATAATTGGAAATGTGAGCAATAGTCAGATAAAGGATGGGCTGTGTTGTTAAGATCTAGTTATCTCATTTATTAGCAAGTATTATCAATTATACCGTCTAGGGCTGCGTTTCAAATATCATGATTACCTCTTTGCAATTGCAAAATCACTCTAAAATAATCGCAACAGGTTATTTTCTGTCAAATTGTGCAGCTCTGTACTCCCTTTAAATAACAACTTCTCAACAAGAACTCAAGAAGCATTTGTGATGTGAACATACAAAGGCAAAAATACTGATGACTCAGTTAACATTTGAGTTTGACAGCTGGTCAAACCTGTCATTGGTGAATTTCAGGCTTGACAAATCACGACAACAATTCAAAAGATAGAGGTAACGTAATCATTTGAGACATCCTTTTAACACTTATACAACACGCTGTTGAAAAGAGTCACACAGTTTTTCCTAGGACTGCAGTTACATAGCACTTAAATCACTTTACATATACAAGTCATCATTCACTCATTCACACACATTCATAGAGGCAAGCTAAGGAAACTAACATTTACACACATTACATTGCATGCCATTGGGAGCAACTTGGGGTTTATATTAAAGTATCTTGTAGTGAAGTAGTAAAGTATCTTGCCCAAGCATACATCAATATGTTGACTGCAGGGACTCGGATCAAACCCACAACCTTCTGATTGAAAGACGACCACACTACCACACAGCCAGTCACTAGATTTAAGATAAGATAAGACTTTACTAATCTCGAAGGACATTTTTGTGCCAGAGTTAAACAAATGCCCGCCAGCAAGCGACAACGCACGCCGCTGTGTGGACGGGCTGTTACAGTGCAGTAAAAAGAGCAATTCAATAACTACAGAAAACCATAGATGATCACATAATTAATGTAAATATTAACAGTGTTTAGTAGTGCAAAAACCGCAGTGGTAGTTACGTAAATGCACGTTATTCATCGAACATTATTAATAATAATAACTGACATGTCTTTCCCAATGTAAGTCAATCAGGCCCAATGATGTCACAGACTGACAAAGAAGATGTAATACCACCGTTTGGCCACTAGGACAATTTGCTTCAACGCCCGGCACACGTCCTTGGGGCCTGGAACAAGCCATTTCACATAGACTAACATTGGGAATGAGACGGTAGACATGAGATTGTATCTTTAAAACTAGGGTTATGGTTAGGATAACAACTGTTAATTGACTAAATATTCAGCATTCATCATATAAAGTCTTAGATAAGAAAGCTAGACTTGCTGTAATCCAAACAAACTAAATCTAACAACACAACTCTCATCTCTCTGACTCGTTGAAATTCGCACCAATGTCCTTTCAGAATGCTTATTTCTCCTTGAGTTGAAATGCTCGATAGGTTAAATTCCCAGTATTCCCAATTTCTGTCTACTCAATTCACTAAAATACTTAAATGTTGGAAAATAAGGTTATGAGGCATATAGAGTTCTCTTAATACATCCATGGCTTGGAACCACATCTCTACTCATACAACTCACAAACTATTGGAGAGGAAGTTACCATCACACTCACTCTGGATCCTGACATTGATCAGATTGGTACAGGAGCCTCCTCTCAAACTTAATCTGAGTCTCTAAATTATAAAACTCCTCATCTCTCTGTCCTGCACTAAAGTTTCGTCCTCTAAATGTGATTTATATTCATGAGGATATGCAGATGAGTTGCGTCTTGACCTTTGTAGCTGGAGGTCAATATAAACAAAAAAGCTGAAAAACAGAGTGAATTCCACCTTGTTTGAAACAAACAACCCCTGATTTAATGTGACAAAGACTCGCAGATCTTTTTAAATGATTTATTTTTGGACATCTCTGCATTTAAAATTACTTACGACTTTAGTAGTTGCAGATGATTTATTCTGTTGACCAATGTTTGCAGCTCTGGTTATTTGTTTGACTTGCAGCCATTATCTAGCATTGATTAACATCTGAGATCATATCTTCACTTTTATATGATATAAAGAAATAGAGAAAAAAAACTGCCAAACTCAAAATGTTTGTATAAAAACAAAAACAAAAAGTTTTTGAGATATTTTTCTGCAACCACATTTTTTTAAAGAGTGAATTAGGGCTGCAACGAACACCTTTGGGGTGTACAATGTCAGAGAAAACTGTGAACGATGTTTTTAGAAGTCCAAAAATATTCACTTTGATATACGAGAAAGGCAGAAAAATTATCCACATTTGGAAGCGGAAAACAGCATTTAAAGAAAATGTTCATAAAAGATTACTTGTAGAATAGTAGCTGATTATTAATTAATTTTTCTATTTACTTAATACGATATAAAATAGAGAAAAGCAGGAAAATCTGAACGATTGAGGGGATGAAAACATTAAAGATATTTCTGCATGTTGGAATAGTCCATGGTTGCATCTCTAGATATTATTTTTTACTTGAATTACAGAATCTCTACAGTTTATCAGACACATATCTGCACACTGATCAGATTCTGACACCTGCTGCAGGTGTATACAGGTCAGGTGTTATTTGCAGTCAATATGTAGGTATAGCAAGACTTGGGGAGTAATGGATTACATGCAGGATACGTTATCAGGGTACAAAAAAGGTAGCTGTATTCTCTGACAGTTACATACAAAAAAAAGGTGTTATCAGATTACTGTTGCATTTCTAAAATTGGGTATAACTATCAGGATTACAGTGTTAGTAACACCTTAAAAAAGCATTATATTGTTTGTTGTAAAAGGATCGGATGTTATCTCTTCTCTGTAAACTGTTCTGTCAGATAATACTTTAAGTGTGAGCTTAACTGTGTGTACTCAACTAAAACGGAGCATTTTCTGTCAACTCAGATTGTATTTCTGCTTTTTTAAACTGTAGTATAAAGTGCTCATGTGTTTCATTGTTGGTGTTTAGGCTACTGCCTGAATGAGATGAATGAAAAGCAGGGTTTCCTATCAGTAAAGTCATTTTTGATCCTACATATCTTGGTTTCTTCTTTTCAAAGGTCACATCTTGTAATAAACTTCAGCAAAAAACATCTTATTGATATTTATTTTCTTTGATATTGAGATAATCCATGAGCAGCGGAAAGTAATCACTAATCAGGTTGCATTACTTTTATATTATGATACTCAGATTAGGTTAATTACATGTGTTGACAGGTAACTATTAATTGTGACTGATTACTAGTCCAACTAGTCTTCTTACTTTTAATGTAAAACTCAAATTCTTCCAAAATTAGGCAACAGAACAGTTTGTCTCTAGTTGTCGACTCGTGATTGTGACACTTAGATTAGGTTAATGATTACATGTGTTTACAGGTAACAAGTTATTGTAAGCATCCAAACCTTGGACATAGCATTTATTAAACAGCTGCATGCATGTGGTGGATTTACAGCCTGCAACTAAAACAAAAAAAGGCTTTTACCTCCGATATCCGGTCTCAGTTTCTTATCATATTCCTTCAGCAGGTTGTTGAGTATTTCCGTGGCGTCGCTCTCCTGATATTTGGGAGCCAGCATCTGGTTCACAGTGACATCCTCATAGTCCTCCTCATGCTGCACTGTGAGCGAGCTGTGGGGGCAAAGAGACACATTTCTGCAGACTGCATGCACGCAAAACAAAATCCCACTCAAGAGTCCTTCAATTGAACTTAGAGACAAAGTTTTCTGCGCGAAATGTGATTTATCCGACATCCCTTGAACGCCACTTACCAGGTGTGGAGGACAAACATCAGGAGCAAGAGACAAAAGCTCCTCATAGTTCGTAATCCGACACACATTTCACTCATTGTACATTAAATCCCTGCTCACGAGCGCGTTCAGTCCTCACCTCGCGGACACTGCTGCTGCTCTCGAGCAGGTGCGCGCGCTCCGCATGCATCGATTCATCACAAAGTCCTCTCGCGGAAGTGTGCGTCACGCCACTTTCTCAGGGACTACTTTGCACTACTTTGCACAAACCTGCAGTCAGAACATATACTTTGCTCCACTTGATTCACTTATTTGTGACGTGCGCAAAATGGTTTCCTTGTGACTGGACTGGACTGGATCATTTTATTTTTTATCATATAGCTTTGCCTATTATAATAGAAGAAAAGGTCTTACAATAACTCAAGAGACTATGCAAATATAAAAACACTAATTTGCCAAATCACATGCAAATGAAGAAACATCTTCACCAACTTGACAACACATGCTGCTTGAAGAACACTTGATGAAATTCATTCAGTAAATGATGGTCCAATTTAGAGTAAAATAGATGATAAAGCAGTGAATCCTTTAAGGCGGGGCTACTCCTGATTGAAAGCATGGTGTTGTCTCCTTTAGCATTTGGTTATATAGTACTTAGCTATGCACTGTGTGGTAGCACTTTACAATAAGACTACCCTTATAAAGGTTTTACGAATAGTTTGTAATTCAGTTATTAATTAGGTTGTGAACACTTTATAAATCATTAATAAGCTTTTATAAGACATGAGATAAACAGGGCAACTGTGACCGGTTGCTTGCCAAATAGTGAGCCCACATGTATCTGTACTGCTAAGCCTTATTATAAATGGTAGTAACTCATTAATAATGTGTTTTACACTTTACAACAAGGCTCCCTTTTGGCAACTATATGTTAGTAACTCGTAAATAAATGGTCATAAAGAGATGCCAAGAAACATCAAGATGCAAGGGGGGGAATCAACTCAGTGAACAACAGATAGGATGCAGGCTGATGAAGAAGACGAAGTACGCTAGGTAGCCAATATAAGGCTTAGTCATCTTGCCAAATAGTGAGCCTGTGTTGATGTATGCAAACTATGTTAGAACTGGTTTAATAATGGTTCTTAATTATTAATAAAGTGTTTACAAACTAATTAATAACCTAATTATAAACCCTTTATGAATCCTTTATAAGGGTAGTCTTATTGTAAAGTGGTACCCACTGTGTCACTTCTGAGTCCAAAAAAGAAGACGGCGATGGCGACGCCACATTTGAAGGTCAAAAACACTTTCTTCCCTTTTTTTTGTACAATCTTAACTATGATACGTCTTAAGTAATATGACGTCTGTAGTTCCTGTCCTCACAAAGAGGATACTGTGTTGAAAAGGCTGATGTGGATGTATCCCTACCTGTAGCTTTTTGTCAACAGATCCCATGAAAGGACCAACAATAAATATGTTTTGCCATAAGAGGTATGTGCAGCCAAAACCTTATACAGGATATTCTTCCTACACATTCTTCTTCAAACTACACAAAACAACATTAAAACGTCTACATTTGCATAAGAACTCTGCTGAGCTGAAGAACCACATACATGTAAGAGGGTTACGTTGGAAGCCTGGGAAGATTAACAATAACGGTACGTCCACACAGCGGCTTTGGAAAAAGCTTGCCGGCGGGCGTGTCTGAAGCTCGACCAACAACCAATCACATGAATCTCCCGCCCCTGACACACAAGCAGCGGTTTGATTGGCTAGAGCTTGTACTGGCATATGATTCGATTGGCTGACGCTTCCACCGAAAGCTTCAGAAGCTTCAAAAGTTGATCATTGCTCAACTTTTGAATCCTGAAAATCCTGGAAATCTTCGCTTTGCTTCCCACAATGCAGTTCGGCGAAAAGCGAGGCAAAGTGACGTCACCCCATTCAAAGTCAATGGAAGATTTTGTTAACGCTGTTGTGTGGACGGGCCGTAACACCTCATAAGAGCCAACAACACCTAATGACTAGAATGCAACCACCAACATGTATATACATAACACGTTACATTAACAATACATACTTTTAATAACTGTTCACGTTCATACCGTTGTAAAAAGCATCACACTACTTCAGCGGTATAAGTTGCAGTGGCTGTGCTAACCTCATCCTTGTAATACTAGACAAATACTTAATTACAGCGCTATCTGGCCAAACATTGTCAATTGAAACTTAACAACTGAACCGATTGCGAAGCAAACTAGCCAGAATCGAACTAGAATGGAACTCATTTCCGTAGCAAAGGGTATTAGTGTGCAATGTTCCTTTTAAAGAGGCCCTATTATTGTTGTGAACGTTAGCGTGTGTTGCAGGCACGAATGTTAAATGCGTTTATTTTCTACATATCTTTGACATTTATTTAACCCTAACCATAACCCAATAAGCTGCTGTGTCGTTTATTGCACCGCAAACATTAAAACTGTCATTGGAACGGCGATCAAGCCTGAAGCCACAGAGCTCTTTGTTTTAATGTTTGAGGTGCAATATCAGCGTATCATATGCACGCTAAAAACGGACTTCTGCGTATCTATTGCACGACAATTGCAAAGTCGTGTCATTTGTACGCAGACTGTGAGAGTGGGTTGGTTATTATATAGGGTTTTGTGCATGTAAATGGCCTACAAAACACCTCCATTGGACTCCTTTGTTTACTTCCGGAACATAGTGACATCACTACGTAACACTCCCGCTCTTATTGGCTAGCGCTCCAACACATTGTACGGGATAGGTTAAGGGGCGGGACATCCCTGAGAGGTTGACCAATCACAACAGAGCCGGCCATCTAACCAATCAGAACAGACTGGGCTGGGCAGACAGAGAGAGAGAGAGAGAGAGAGAGAGAGAGAGAGAGAGAGAGAGAGACAAAGATGATTGTCTTGGGAAAATAGAAATAAATAACACAAATGTCCAAATGTTGAATGTGAGGAAACGTCTGCAAGTGGTTTTCTTTCAGTGTCCTTCAGATGAATGATATGACTTGTTTCAAATAAATCTGTGGCTGAGGAGTAGAAGAAGAACGAGTATTTCCTCCTCTATGTGTTATTCCTCTGACACATCCCAAAGATTCCTGAAGGGTGGAAATTAAGTGCTGAGATGAATAAACCCCAGATGACAGCAGAGATCCAATAAATACCGTTTCATTTGGTTTTGATAACGTGAATCATGTCCTCACAGCATTAAAGAAAGACTCATAGCCGATTGTCTCACTGAGGCTTTCTCTACCGCCTGTGTTTCATACAGAGTGAGATCCAGTGCGTGCAGATAAGCTGCTGTCATCCTCTGCTGGTGAAAAGCAGAAATGCAGACGATGAAGAGTAAAAAGAAATGCAGAGATGGAAGTAAAAGTATAATTACCTTTGCTCCATGTATCTGGAACAGATTCACAGAAAACTGCAGGTTGGCTGCATCTCTCACTCCTTTTATGCTGGTATTTTAAATCTGTGTTATTCTATTTTAGCTTGTTGTATTTGTATTCTCTTGGACTTTTCATGACTGTTTTCAAAAGTATTTCAATGTGTTTTTATAATGCATTTCCGTTGCTCAGGGGTGTCAAACTCAAATACACAGTGGGCCAAAATAAAACAATGGGTACTAGTGGAGGGCCGGACTGGTTCTTATTGAAATGAACTTATTGCACATATTAAACCTGGAACTAACAAAGCTTAAATTATTACCTATAAAAACAACATTAAACATTAAATAATCAGTTGCATTCATTTCTTATGACTCTATCTGCAGCTTTTCTAGAGTCATTTCTTATGATTACATTTTTCCACAGGCCAACAACAGCTTCAACAAAACTATTCCCCTCAAAGAGAAAACCAAACATGCCCTGTTGTCGTGAGAGAGAAAGTGCAGAAGGAAACATCCATGTAAACTCAGTGTGCTGCTCTGTGATGCTAGTTCAGATACTTTGCATCTCATCTTGGGTGCAAGTTCATCAATGTTTGGGGTCAGGCTCTGAGCTGAGGAGACCCTCAGGATGGAGTGAAGGTGTGCGTGCAATATACCGGAGGGCCAGATCTAATAGTAATTAGAAATTATCCTGCGGGCCGAAATTAAATCCACCAAGGGCCTGATTTGGCCCCCGGGCCTTGAGTTTGACACATGTGCTCAGTATATCCTAATGCCTTGAATATTAGTTTGTAAAGCACTAACATACCCACAACATTTTTAAATGCAAAAAATGCTAAAATAAATTGCCAAACATGGGAATAATAATTATAACCCTTGTACAAAGACAAATACAAGCAGAACATCACAGTACAGATTCACAGACACATGAATCAGCTAAAATTATGAATGAAAAATGTAATACAAGTACATACATACATTATAAGGTTGTGCTGCCATGTTTTCTGGATTCAAATGAAAAGAATAGAAGTTTTAAGAGCTTGCAAATATAAAATGTATGCAAAAACTATGTAAATATACAGCATACTTCAATATTCAGAAGCTGGATCACATTTGTTTTCATGCTTCATTTATATTTCAAAAGAGAGCTAAGCTGAATGTTGACCTTTGAGAGGTATGATCTATGCATCAGTGCACGAACGCTACAGATCTGCACAGAACATGACTCATCAATCATTTAACCTGATTTTTAAGTTGTTGTAATCTCTGCAAACATGGGGACATTGTGTGAGCATTGATTCGGCCAACAAAATTAAATACACAGTGTGCATCGACGTGGAAAGGTGCAGAATATGTTTTATTGCCTGTATGCAACGGCGTGGTTTAAATCAAGATACGAAATTATAAATAAATCACTTTTGAAATTGTAGAGGGGGGTAAATTGGGTTTTGTGACCATTTAGAATAAAATAAATCAAAAATAATTATATGAACAAATGACAAAAGTGAAAATGTTCAATTAAAATAAACAATACTATTGAAAAACAAGATTCATTTTAAACAAACAATTATCAAAAAAAGTAATAGAACAATAAAATAACAATATTAAAATAATAAGTAGAAATAGCAATTAAAAGATTAAAAGATATACAAATAAATACCAATATTAATAATTACATAGGCTAAATAAAAAATGACCAATACAAATATATAACAAAATTGAATAAAAGTGTATTTAATCACACAAGTTAAAGCAATAAGTAACAATGTGCAACAAAACATTTCAATGTTTATTGTACACTATCAATAATACAATCAATATCAACAGTTTACATTGCAGTTATATAATCAACATAAATATATATTGTACCGGGTTCATGGAGTTTATTCACACGCAGGAGAAAGTGCTCGCTCAGCATAAATCAAACCAGTGAGCTGCACACAGAGCCATGTGCTGATGAAGGAGCTCCTGCATGGGTCCTCTCCTCCTGAATGACTCAGCAGTTTTGCAGACGTGTCGTAGATAGTCCCCGTAATGAATAGTGTCTTTTATTAGAATTGTCTTAAAGCAGGGGTGTCAAACTCAAGGCCCGGGGGCCAAATCCAGCCCGTGACTTCATTTCATTTGGCCCCACAAGAGCTCTGAAAGAATTATATAATATGTTTATTATACGGTTACATGCCGATTTACAGAGGCACGTTGCCCATGAACTACATGTCCCACAATGCATCTACATTTTGCATTTCTACATTAGCTTTTGCTCAGAATCTGACTTTCTTTTCAAAATGTCACCCTTTTTTTTATTTTTCTGGGACTTGGGGTCTAAGGTGAGCGACTCCCTCAAGTGGTCATTAAATGAACTGCAGTTTACTGACCTGCTTTGGAGCTTGCAGGTTGATTTGTGCATTAGTTTGAGTGTAGCACAATCAATAAAAGCAGTTTTCTCAGATGTGAAAGCAAAACACAGATATATTGCCCGAACAAACACTAAACAATCCTGATGAATAAGTGTGATCATTATTTTGGCTATAATCCTGCAGCTCTACTGTAACTCAAATAATTAACTTCCAGCTTTATCACTGTTCTGAAAGTGTTTTTTCATCCATCATTTGGCAATTTTGTTAATGTGGTTTCAATTAGATTTATTGATTGAACTGCAGCGTTTGAATCAAGGTGAACTGATGATATTTTAAAATTATAAATAACTTTTGTCATTGTAGACCTATTTATCCTGGTGGTAAACTGGGTTTTGTGACAGTTGCATAATTTAGATACAAATAAATAAATATTCATATGAACAAAGGCTAAAGTAAACATGTGCAATCAAATTATATAAATAACAATATTAATAGAAATGTATATTGTCTTAGTTTCCCCCCCCCTTACTTTGGTATTTGACCGGTCCTGTTTTAACTGCTATTACATTAACACAAAAACCATTAATCATCACCAAATTTCATTTAACACCCTTTCAACCTGTACATATTGTATCAGACTACTGGTAAACATGAACAACTGCAGTAAATATACAAAGAATAGACACTGAACATGTATTGCGTGTGCCAGGTGTGATCCATGTGGGGGAGGGGCACATAAGGGGGGGAACACATCCAGAGTATGTGTGTGTGTGTGTGTGTGTGTGTGTGTGTGTGTGTGTGTGTGTGT
>CALSBZ010040992.1:4576-17357 GCA_943591055.1 Gobionotothen gibberifrons
CCCCCCCCCCCCCCCCCCCCCCCCCCCCCCCTCACATCCGTAACCTCGGAGTCAACCGCCTTTTTCCACCTCAAACACATTGCCCGTCTCCGCCCATCACTCTCCTCCTCTGCTGCTGAAACCCTAATTCATGCATTCATCACATCACGACTCGACTACTGCAATAGCATCCTCGACGGCAGGCATCCTCATAGTCCGGACTCCGGTCCGGATCCGGACCGAACCACAACTGTCTCTGGACTCTGAGCAAATTATATTTTTCATATGTATTATCTGTATTATCTGTATTATCTGTATTATCTGTGTTATCTGCGAGACATTGCCACAACACAACGAGTCAAACTTCTCCGCTATATGTCCACTGCAAACAGCGCTCTGCATGTCCGACTGTCACACTGTCTGTGTGTGTCTGTCAACGCATTGGTCCAATCACATTCAGCATCCCGTCAGCGTTTTTTTCCCCCACCAACAGTCTGCGAATCAGAGGCTCAGGATTGAATCAAAACGCACTAAAGCTGTTGATCTTAATAAGTTTGTGAGGCGTTTTGCTGAACAAGATGGTAATCACCGCATTCAGCTGTAATAGACATGTCAACGTGATGCTCTGCTCACGGATGAGCATACAAAACTGTTAAGATGATGACCTTACGTGTGTAAATATTAGGGATGCACGATATTGGTTTTTTGAAACCGATACCGATAACTTCCTGCTTCTCAAGACCGATACCGATACCGATAACCGATAATAATATTATATATAAATATATTAAATGTACCTGTCGTTTTTGCACACCTGGTGGTAAAAAAAAGACTAGTAGTGAGCAAATGACATGAGCATTACTACTATGAACAAAACAAAGCCAAGAACAGTTTTGACTCTTCAAAGTGACCATATTTATTTTCCCAAATAAACATAATTGAGTCAATCAGTCAATGTTTGTAGTCTTTGTCCAGCCACTGCGCCGTCAGACCTAGCATGCTAACGGGGCTAACATCACTGGTCCATATGTCCGTGGTGAAACTTATGTCCCGTATATCGTTATCGATCAGAGTATGAAGGAGTGTGCATTGCATTTGTTAATACAAATAGCAAGCGAACTATCTAACTCTGAAACTTTGAAATAGTCCCATACTACAGACGACATGTTTGTTTACTGTCCTGGTTTCACGGCTGCACACCATTTACGTCACAGCCAGGCATGAGTTAGGGAGCGCTGGATTTGTGAAAAACTCCCCTCTTCCTATACCACTAATACCACAGTACTGGCAAAACGGGAGGAGCCGAGTGAAAAACAAGCGCCCCTCATCCCAATCCACCCACACCGCAGTATTTTTTTCTTTTTTTTACCCAAAAAATATATTGTATGTTATCGGTGCTATTAATACTGTTATCGGGTTTATCGGTATGACGTCATAATTCCTAATATCGGGCCGATAATTATCGGGCCGATAATTATCGTGCATCCCTAGTAAATATATTTGTTTCTTTGTGGGGGTCTGCCCCCAAAAAACAGAATGTCAAATAAGACGGTGTGTAAAACTACACTGCCCAGCCAAAAACAAGTAACCACTTTGATTGAACTAGGCCAGCAGGTAAGGACATTCCACTGGATCATAACTGAAGTATAAAAGAATGCATGACTGAAGTGATGGAGACCATGTTTGAAGGCAAACAGAAAGAGGAAATAACAGGTCAAATCAAGTAAACCCCCTCTCAGATTCCACAGCAACCAGAAGAACATAAATACTGGCTGGTGATTTGATTAATTAGCTTTGTGATGGAATAAAAAATGTGGATGAGTCCACTGCCACCACTGACAATGCTCAGTTGCTGGTGTTTGTGAGTTTTTATGATGAGGCAAAGGGGGAGTTTGTTGAAGATGTGTTGGGCCTGACGAACCTCAGTGGACACACAAGGGGGCAAGACATTTATAAAGCACTAATGGGAATGCTGAATGAAAGAGGGTGCAGCTGCCTTTATTCATAACTGCAGCTCTTACACTGCGAATCTGAGGGATCAAGCACAGACACAATAACAATGAAAACTGCTGCTTACAGATTATTTTTGTTTTTGCAACCTCGTGTTAAGAATCTTGTTGCAATTGTTTAAAAGTTTGAATGACCGTAATAAACGGAACTTTGTCTTATTGAAAACATTTTGTTGGACCTTTAAGATTTGTATTTGAGTACCGCTGCTCTACGGCATCCCACCCAACCTCCTCAATAAACTCCAACGTATCCAGAACTCTGCTGCCCGCCTCCTCACCCACACCCGCTCCCGAGACCACATCACTCCCGTCCTCCAGAACCTCCACTGGCTCCCCATCCGTCAAAGAATCCACTTCAAAGTCCTCCTGATTACTCACAAAGCCCTCGACAACCAGCCCCCCCCCCCCCCCTCCCAGACCCCCTGCCCCCCCACCCCCCCCCCCCTCCCTCACAGACCTGCTTGTATTGTTGTATTTTACCATTAAAACAGATCATTGTTTATCTGTTATCCTGGTGCGGTGATTTCTTCCTTTATAATTTATTCAGCTCTGCAAAAGAACGCGCGGAGCCGAGGAGAGCAGCAGAAAACTCATAGCGGTTCTAACAAATGGTGACCCGACGTTTTTGCGAGCAGAGGCTGAGGAAGAGCACCAGCACTTTGAATACCTTTGACAACTGAAAGCAGGGCCCTGTGATTCGACAAAAAGGTAACAGACGCCTGTTTCTATCGAAGTTCTGTAATTGGCTAAACTAAATTGTAGAGTTGTCAGAGGGATTCACAGTGTTTTAAAGTTATGGTGGAATATGCAATACATATCTTAGTTAGGTAGGAAAGTTAAATAACATAAAAGTTAAGCAGCTAGTGTGGGTTGCTGGTTTTCATTCCAGTACGGCAACTAGCTGGGTGGGTCCAGTGGAGTATTCATTCTCCATACAGGACTAAATTGAATAACGATATTAAAACTCATAGGAGCTGAGATTGACTTATATGTAAAAAAAATCCAAAGGGGAGTATCGCAAACTTCAAAAAGCCATTTGAAGCGAGCGGACCTCACATATCCTTTGTTTGTGGGAGTAAGGGGGTATATTACTGTGTCATTTGTACGTAATATCTGTGTAGAAGTTGAGAGGGAATTGCACAAATATAGAGCACTGCTTTATAAAAGGAGAGTCGTCTTGAGCTGCACAAGCAGTGGGAAGCTCATTCGTGGTCAGCTGCTGCCATCTAGTGGCTGACAGGGGGTAACAGCACGAACAGAGACATTGATATTTGGCAAACTTTGGATATTACACTCATACTAGGGCTGCACGGTTTTGAAAAAAACTGACATTGCGATTTTTTTCCCCCTGCGGTATATATTGCGGTTTTTTTGTGACCAACTTTTTATTGTTGTTTTTTTTTTTTTGCCCTCACAAAAGGGATTTATACAGATACAAATTATATAGACAATACAAAAAGAAAAAGAAAAGACAAAGAAAAAAATATAGGGAATCCCTTTCCCATGCCACCCCGTCCCTCCCTCTTCCCACCCATCTTACCATTTCACAGAAAATCCTACCTGATGTTTTTTAGCAATCGTCTGAGTTCATCTATATATTATATATTATAGCATAACAATTTATAGCATAACAATTTATCCACATAAGATATATTCATACTTTTTTTTTTATATTGCGTTTTTTTTAACTATATTTAACCGGATGAAGGATTTTAGTCACGGACGTCTGGATCTTAACTGGTTGACTCATCATACCTTAAGTCATGATCTAACACGTCATGATAATGCAGGTTGCTTACCCTCAAATAAGGGGGTTCATCTGTGAATGAAGAAGAGTGGTGTCTAGAAGGGATCCAAGAGATTAAAGGTATTGCATTAAACTATAGGAAGCTTCATTATCACATTAGGGAATTAACATACAAAATAGGTCATTTAACTTTTTATTCCACAATTAAAACCTTTTTTGTGCAAATAGCAGCAAAGTAGTGGACATCTTTGAAACAACATTATAAAAATAAAATGAAGAACAGCTATACACCAGCTCCTTCATGCCGTGTTGAACCTTTCTCATATGGTGTAACACCGGCAAAGGCATCTGAAATAGTTTGTTGCTGTGCATGCAGACTCAGAGCCTGCCTGTCACTCCACTCAAGGACCTCTGACATGAGAGCCGCGCAGGTTTTCCTTTTGTAGCAAGCAGCAAAATAATTGTAACATGACGTGTTTGAGTTAATTTACCGACTAAATATCGAACGCCCTAAAAAAAATAATGAATTCATAAAAATAAAAAATAAATTAAAAAAAACCGCACGTCCCTGCGGTGTGAATACCGCGCATGCGCATATCGCGGTTATCGCCATGACACGGTATATCGTTCAGCCCTAACTCATACTGTTTGCATGTCTGAATTGAGGACAGGGCATTTAAATACATAGAATAAGTACGTTAAGAGTAACGACAAGAATTGTCCAGTATATTAATAAATACAAGGGAACACATATCAACCTAGTCAGATAAATAAAAGCGAAGTCAATATGGAAGGAGAGTTTGAAAATAATGATTCAGACGTCCAAATTCCTGGAAGTTTCCGAGAACAATGGGGAAAGACTGAGAGATTGATTCTCAGTGGAATCAAAAAGGGGGAGACAAGGCACTATGATAAAATTATAGGAGATGAGACGTTGGGGAATTTAGGTTCAGCTCAGCTCTAACTGTTATGAACTGGCCTTGTCTGGTTACATTTGTATTGAAGCCAGACTACAAGTCGTATGGTTTGATTTGTATTGAACTCAGTCTCCAAGCAGTGTGGTTTTTATCTGCACATGTTGAGTGTTCCCCTCCCCTTCCCCCAGTCACATGAGGTTAATGAATACTGCTAAGCTAGTTAGCTAGCCAGTTGGCATTACAAGATGATGAAATAGTTTGAGTAAAGATACAACCGGTAACTACTGATTAAATACACAGTGATGGTGTACATGAACATTGAGAGTAGATTAAGTTGTTTTGTTTTTCATGCTTTTCACCAAAAGTCATTTGAATTGTTATTATTTTAATGTAGTGTTGTTTTGTGTTATATTTCAAAACTATAATGTACCCACACACATGTGGTTTCTTTGTCACAGTTCATTTTAAAGTCAGCCACCTCATGGCTAGATCCCATCTCTGAGAGTCCATTGTGTTAATGTTAGGAGGTCCTTTTGTTCTTCAGGCCACATGTTAAGTTTGATCAGAATCCAATTTATTTTACCCCATGAGTTCAAGAGTCATTCTGTTAGACCACAATCTTGTGAAAGACAAATCATTGTTCTTTTGTCACATTTTTAATTACAAAAGAGTTCATTTTGCTAAATCAATTTATCTAGAAATGTTGTAGTTGGAGTTTTGTGTTTGCTAACATTTTTAGGAACGACAGCACCAGGAGATGAGTAAACTCAAGAATCCGTAGAGTGTAAATACATTGAGAGACACATTTTTACACTCAAACTGTTTGCATATCAGGGACAAGAAATGTAAATTAAATAAATAAATGTTCACCAAAAGTAATAAGTATAATGGAAAGTAGACATAGGCCTACACTTGAGTCAAATCATATTACTGTGATCTGATTGGTGTGCTCTGCAGTGAGTTTTGTACCAAGTTTCAGGAAGGGTGGGAGGCGGAAGTCCCAATAAAGAGTTAGAACCATCTTGAAAATCATGGTTGATATCGTGAATGAATAAGGAATGGCGCTCCGCATATGACATATTTTTGTGAAGACTCTGCAGAGCACGACATGCCGAAAGACCGAGACCAAATTACCTTTGACCCTGACTGACAGTGTGACAAAAGCACTGTCAATGACTGACTCTGGGGTGTACCTGACCAAACCTGACCTGACAACCAGACAGTGTGAGTGTGAATGAATGCCGGCATGTGATCAGTGTAACTGCATGATTCTAAAACAATAACTAACCAAGCATGTTTTTGGACTAACATATTATTTTTGGAGCTCCAGGGGAAACAAGAGGTTTCCTAAAAATTCCACAAAAGGGGGAAACCGCACATGTGACCTGTTTCTAATCTACTTGATGATATTTTACTCCCACAGGAGTTGGCGGTGTGCAAATGTAAAACTCAAACTAAAATGTGAAGATTCTGTTTCTTTTAGGACTGAAAGACGGAGAGAAACACTTATTTTCATTGAAGTGTTTACTGTGGAAAATAATGGATGTAAATTTGGGAATAATGTTTGGTATTTTCTTATAATCAATGATTACCTGAACGTTTTCTTCCCATTACAGGATTTTGTTACACATGAGCTCATGTGAAAAAAGGGGGGGTGTGTAATGTATTGTATCAACATGGCTGTCAAATTCAAAATCTACATTTTTCATTTAGGGACTGAAGAAACCTGCCGCCCCAACTTGGATGTTCAATCTGAGCATTGATTGACACTTTTAGAATTAACCTGCCACATATCCATAAGATACTGTTTGGTGAATGTTGACATGTTTCTAAATATTGATTGAGTTATAACAGGTAACACAGATGCAGAATCAGTGGCCAAGGGGCTACTGTGAGAGATGTAATTCCAGAATGGAATACCGAAGAAGTTGACCTGTGATAATGAAACAATTTTGTAATATTTCAACAGATATTAGAGTACCTGAGGTTTGAAATGTAGAAAGAACATATTACAGTTAAGCTAAAACATAGTAATGTAATGAGACAGAATTTAATTTAGACAACATCTTCGTACAACATCGGGTAAAGAAGTAAAAGCCATAGACTTTATTGTTTAGGTCATTATGGGGATATACATTTAATTTAAATTCATAATAGAAAGACATTTGATGACAGCCCAGGAGCCCTGAGTGTAGGAAAGAAAGTAGAGGTCATGAGTTCGAAACCTTATTTCCAGCAACTTAAGGGATTGGGGTCAGACTTTTCCACTCAGGTTGCAGAGGCCAAAGGGGGACCCGAGAGGCACGAGGCCAACACGGCGGAGTTCGTCTGGCTGGGGGTCATCAGACCCAAGTTCTCCGGCCCCTACATAGTGACCCAGAGGACATCCCACGCTGTCCGCCTAGAAGGAAAGGAGGACATCTGGTACCACTGGAGCCAGTGGAGGCGGGGAAACCACCTGGAGGGACCCTAGACGACATCAGGACGGACGTGGCCCACGCAGAGGAGGTCGACTCGGAAGCCGCCATCAGAGGACCAGAGGAGAAGGAACCAGAGGACATCACTCCTATCGCCAGCCCAGAAGCTGCCGTCAGCAGACTGGGTGAAAAGGACGCCGGGGACTAGGAGAAAGGATAACGATCCACGGCGGGGTGATAAGATTGCTATAAGCCACCCCTAGCACCCCATTTTAAGAAGAGAAAATATCTGAAGGAGCCCTGAATTTCCTGATAACCTGTTGGTTGCTACTAGCATTAAGAATAATAGTCTCTTTCTTCGTCCTACTGTATGTACATTGTAACCCTTAAAGGGTCAGGGTTAAATGACCCATGGGTCCACAGCACTCTTAATAACTTGGGTTTTAATACCCTACATTAGCATATACGTTTTATTGATACCAGAAGAATGGTTTACTAACATGTTTGTTCAATGGAAAGGTTTAATAATGTCTCTTTTGATTTCTATGGCTACTTTTATTGCCATTTTAGTAACATGTGGTTGTTGTATACCGTGCATCCGCTCATTATGTGTCAAACTAATCAGTTCCACCATTGAAGGAAAATCTGCTCCTCCCCCTTCGTACCAAATGCCCCTTTTGGCTTATGCCTCAGAGGGAGAGGACGGATACGAAGACAAAGATGCCGTTTTTTTTAACATGTTTTGGTCTCTCTCCACTGTCATATGAAGTTGTTATGTGGAGCTGTTCCTGAATGTTTAAAGTGCTCTAAATCCCAGCTTATAATGTTATAATGTGAATGCCTTGTGTAAATTGATCTCTGGAGGTGAGATCAAAAGGGGGATTGAAGTGACCTACTTGTATTAACTTGTATTAGCCAACTATAAACAACTATATCTTAAACGCCAAATCTTAAGGTGTAACTGTGTGTTAAAAGGATGGGGGAGGGGGGCCGAAGAGAGGGAAGGAGGGAGAATGTGTGTGTATGTTGTTCAGAGAGGTTGTAACCTGACACTTTAGAATGCGTCTGTCTTATCTCTTAAAGAGACTGTTGTTTCCGGGTCTCTCGGCTGGCTCGCACTGATTGGCTGCGACAAGACCCTCTGTTTGTGTCTGCCAATCAGTGATCTCCTTGGAGGAGTTTTCTTCCGCTGCTATTTGTATTTGTGCCCCTGCCTTGGCTGGCTTCTTCCTCTTTGTCCACTCGCTGGCCGCACGGTAGGGTTTCCCAGCGGGGGGAAGGAGTACTCTTTATTTTGTATTGTTGTATTTTACCATTAAAACAGATCATTGTTTATCTGTTATCCTGGCGCTGTGATTTCTTCCTTTCTAATTTATTCAGCTCTGCAAAAGAACGCGCGGAGCCGAGGAGATCAGCAGAAAACTCATAGCGGTTCTAACACCTCACAGACCTACTGCACCACCACACCCCCCCACCTCACAGACCTGCTGCACCACCACACCCCCCCACCTCACAGACCTGCTGCACCACCACACCCCTTCCCGCTGCCTCCGCTCATCAGAAGCCAACATCCTATCCATCCCCACCGGCATCAGGCACCGGACCTGGGGGGACAGAGCCTTCTCCGTCGCTGCCCCCTCCCTCTGGAACTCACTCCCCCAACCCATCAGAGACTGCACTGACCCCCCCCCCCCACCTTCAAAACACTCACCTCTTCAATCTGGCTTTTAATGTGTGATTGTTTTTGTATTATTTGACTTTCACTTTAACTATATATATTTATTTGTTGTTCTTTTCACTATATCTGTAAAGCGTCTTTGAGCACCTGGAAATGCGCTAACAAAATGAATATATTATTATTATTATTAAGTATCGCAGCAGCTCTGACCTGGTGGTCTCTGGGCAGCAGGATGAGCTGGCTGTCCGTCAGGATGCAGAACTTCCTCTCCCAGGAAACCGTGTCGCTGTAGGGACTCTGACCGCAGGAGAACCGGTGAGCCGGAGGACCTTTAACATCTGAGAGGAGACACAGCGCGTTAGAACACACACACACACACACACATTTAACCTGCTTAAAGAGGCCCTGGTATCACCAGGTAGGTGGACACGTACGAGGAATTTTACTTGGTGTTGTGGTGCGTACATAAAAATAAATAACAACAATTAAAAACACAGATAGAGAACCATTTTAAGAAAACTATAATAACATTAAAGAATATATATATATAGTAAAATATAGCAGTATTTACATAGAAAGACAATGGAATAAAATATGTGCAGTAATACAAAACAAAACAGATATTGTGTACGTTGTGTATATTAATGTAATGCATAGAGTCTATGATGTGGCTGAGGTACAGTGTCATATGTTTGTGTGCATGTAAATGGTCTGCAAATGCTAAAATCCCTGTGTTCCCTCTATCACTAGGGAACACTCACGATCCTAAAGTGCTCCAACCAATCAGAGCAGACAGACTGTGAAAAGAGGTGCTGCAGCACAGGCAGTATGACAATCTCAAAATGCTGACTTTTTTTCAAAATGTTTGATTTTTTTCTGCAAATCAAAAAAATCTGACATTTTTTCTCAAAATATCAAAATAATGATTTTTTTTCTCAAAATGATGACTTTTTTCTCAAAATAACAAAATTATAATTTTTTTTTCAAATGTGGTCTTTTTTTTCAGAATATCTCAGAATTCTGAAAATCTAAAATGTCTGACAATGTTTGATATTTTCTCAAAATTTCATTATTTTTTACAAAATGTTTGACTTTTTTCTGGAAATCAAAAAAATATGACTTCTTTCCTCAAAATTATGATATTTTTCTCAGAATCAGAAAAATTACTTTTCTCAAAATTATAAAAAAAAATTCAAATATGGCCTTTTTTTCAGAATATCTCAGAAAATCTAAAATGTCTGAAATTTTTCCGACAGAATTCAGACTTTTCCTGAAATTTGCAATATATTGACTTTTTTCTGAAAATCCTTACTTTTTTTTCAAAATGTTTGACTTTTTCTGCAAATCAAAAAAATATGACTTTTTTCTGCAAATCTAAAAAATATGATTTTTTTTCTCAACATTTCAGAATTGTGACTTTCTTCTCAAAATGGAGAACTTTCTCTGGAGGAACCAGGGACTTTTATGAA
This sequence comes from Gobionotothen gibberifrons, assembly GCA_943591055.1. NCBI lineage: Eukaryota > Metazoa > Chordata > Actinopteri > Perciformes > Nototheniidae > Gobionotothen > Gobionotothen gibberifrons. Next base: position 14,793 of record CALSBZ010040992.1, read on the forward strand.
AATTATGACTTTTTTTCTCAAAATAAAAAAAAATCAAATGTGGCCTTTTCTTCAGAATATCTCAGAATTCAGAAAATCTAAAATGTCTGACATTTTTCAGACAGAATTCAGACTTTTCCTGACATTTGCAATATATTGACTTTTTTCTCAAAATCCTTACTTTTTTTACAAAATGTTTTCTAAAATCTAAAAGATTATGATTTTTTTCCCTCAAAATTATGAATTTTTTCTGAAAATCCCAATTTTCTGATTCATCCAGAAAATCAAAAAGCACTGACTTTTTTCAGAAAATCTCAACATTCGGACATTCATGAAAATCTCAAAATTATGATTTTTTTTTCTCAACATTTCAGAATTGTGACTTTTACTCAAAATGGAGAACTTTCTCTGGAGGAACCAGGGACTTCAGATAAACAACAAAACTGTTGCTTTTATGAATATTAATAAAACTTCAACATTACAATTAACACTGAGAACATTTATCCTGAAACATGTTATATAATCTCTGTAGAGAAACAATGGAGCTGCATCCCATAATAACAACAGCACGCTGTGTATCAGACAGATTATCAGCATTTCTAAGCACCAATAAACACTCTGACAAAAGCTTTACTACAACCCGTTTATTAAATTCATGAACCTTAATACACAGAGAATATTCATTTAAACTGAAAAGAAAACACAACAAATGTAGATATTTTTAGAGTCCCCCTAAATGTCTCAAGCTGTTTGAGGTAAAGAGGTCACCCTGGGTTTGATGTGTCATTATTATATTTAGATTGAACCCTTTTTAATAAAAGTACACTGTATTTTACTTTTATATCCTTTCACGCCTGAAAGGAAACGTGGTTTTTACATCGTGTCCCTAAATATAAAATGTCTACTTTTCTTTTGATCCCAGATCTAATTCTGCTGTTCCACATTCACAGAAACCTTCAGAGGTAAAACCTTCAGGTCATTCAAGGTGCTAAAGTATGGGAACACCCTCTCAGTGAAAGTGTGTGTGAAGGTGTGTATGAGTGTGTTAGAGTCAAGATCAGAGAACGACAGCTTCCCTCCATTATAGTCCAGATTCACTCTGACCCTCCGAGGATCCTTCTGAACTGAGAGATCAGTTTCTGGATGTGATGGAGAGGATGCTTTATATACAGGTAACAAGTGAATCCATATTCTCCATAATCCAGACCGTATGTCTCCCTTCCTCTGTGCAGACTCTGCTAACACACCCAGATCCCAGACTGTACGGTCTCCAACCAGGACGTCCCAGCTGTGAGTCCCTGAGTCAAAGCCCTCAGAGCCCAGGACAGAGCCGTAGTATTTAATCCTCTCTGGATTATCAGGAAGTTTCTGCATCCCTCCTCCTCCGTCTCTCACACTGGTCAGATCTTCAGACACGAAGAGGTATGGATGAGCAGTGTTTGGGTCCAGGACCACAGGATGGTAGGACACCATGTCCTTCATCTTGCTCCAGATGTTGAAGCTGAGGTTGCCCAGGTGTTTGGCCTGGTCTATCAGAGCTCCTGATGGCAGCTGTGGATCCTCCAGCAGGGGGCGCTGCAGCCTCTCCACTGCAGCCTTGTAGTTGAGCAGGAAGGAGACGTCTCCAGCTCTCAGCTCCTCCTCTGTGGCTCTGACTGTGTGTGAAAGAGCTGCTATCTCTCTGCTCACAGCCTCCATCTTCTTCTCCATCATCCTGCTCTTCTGCTTCTCTTCCTCCCTCAGTGCAGCCATCCTGGCCTCCTCTTCCTCTTTTAGAAACTGGTGAAGCTTCTTAAACTGCTCCTTAATCTGCATCTCTGTGTGTCGAGCCTGGAGCTTCAGGTGTCCTGCTGTTTGATCAAACTCCACTTTAACTTCTTCACAGAGCTTCAGTCTCTCCTTCAGAGGCTGCAGAGACTTCTGGAGCTCCTCTCTGAGATCCTGAGCAGCTTCATCGATGGGTCTGAATCTGTGGTTGGTGTGTGTTCTTGAATCTCTGCAGACGAGACACACTGGCTGCTGATGGTCCAGACAGAAGAGTGTGAGTCTCTCAGAGTGCAGACTGCAGAGAGCCTCTGGAGGGCTCTGCTCTCTCTCCTCTAAGAAACTCTCACACAGGTTCTTTAGAGTAAAGTTAGCAGGAAGTGAGTTCTTTAAATGTCCCGTCTTACAGACCGGACACTCCTTCCCTTCTTTCTCTCTCCACCAGCTCTGCACACAGTCTCTACAGAAGCTGTGGAGGCAGGACAGGATGACGGGATCTTTAAATATTTCATAACAGACCGGACAGCTGAGGTCTCTCTCTAATCTGGAAGCCATGATTCTCCGGTTGAATCTGAGCACAGAGCAGCAGCCGCTCCCTGTCGCTGGAGGTCACTTCCTGTTTGAGTATTAGTTCCTGAAACTCTCCGTGTTCAGAGTGTGGATTCAGACGCTGCTCCAAGAAGAAGTTATTCTTAGGAATGCACCGATTAAAGAAAAGTCAGCCGACCCCGATGTTTTACTGCGTATTCTGTAACAGCAGCAGCCTATCCCTTTGAGAGAGAGAGAGAGAGAGAGAGAGAGAGAGAGAGAGAGAGAGAGAGA